>JAIGNY010000161.1:205000-246655 GCA_020152595.1 Chiridota heheva | reverse complement strand
AAGTGGTAGAAAAAACTATGTTACTATCTTATTCCATTTAGAAGTTACAAAATTTTAAAATCATTTCTGAATTTGGACAGAAATGACTGATTGGCAACATCTGTGATGTCATAGAGACAATTTCAACAAAACGTCTTTTTGTATTTCTTTAAAAATGATTTGGATTTTTTTATCATAGTAATTGTGATGTACACAAAGTAAAAAACAAAATGTATTCTTGTATATATATTCCACCTATTTCTATTATGAACCAAAAATACTGTTCGATAATGTAAAAATAGTGTGATTAAATTCATAAGAAATACATAAGAACTGTGCTGGAATTGCCTTGATGACATCACCAAGCTAAATGACATATACTGTACGAGGTGTTTTTAAAGAACAATCTTTATACTCTTTTTTAAATTGTTATAACTTCTAAATGGAATAAGATATTAAAACAGTTTTTTCACCACTTTGTTTCTACAAATTTTCTATCATTTATGAAAAAATGAAAATCCATGGGAATATTCCTTTAATCGAGAATTTATCCAACTGGCGCACTTTCCGTCCACACCAAGTGCTTTTGTTTTCAACATGAGCCTGTCTAACAGAACCTTATCAAATGCTTTTTGGAAGTCTAAATACATTACATCCACATTATGACCAGAATCAACTAGTTTAGTAACATCCTCAAGAAATTCCAATACATTAGAAACACAAAACCTCTTAGGTAAGAAACCATGCTGGGACAAATTCAACAAACCATTGACCAGTAAATGATCTAACATCCTTTAACAATGGACTCCATGAAGTTGCACACAACACTGGTAAGACTCGCTGGCCTATAGTTACAGGGCAAACTGTGATCACCTTTTTTTTCTTTTTAAATAGGAGTGATATTTGCATTTCTCCAATCACTGGGAACAACACCAACATCAAAGCACTTTGAAAAGATAATACTCAGGGTAACAGAAAGAACATCACAACACTCAAGTAAAACAGCAGGATGTATACCATCTGGACCGGGTGCTTTATTTGAGTTCAAACCCTTCAACTTCTTTAGACACAATATCAACTGAAAAATTCAACATTCTTTCAACATTCTTGATGGATAGTGGAGAGTGCATAATAAGATACTCCACAACATCATTAGCAAGGGACTCTTTAATAAAAAGACACAAAGTAGCCATTTAAAACCTCAGCCATATCCTTACCACTATTGATAGTAACACCATCATTACCCTGAAGGGGACCAACAACCTTCATTTTTTGCTTTGAGCGAACATTAGAGTGAAATGACTTAGGATTAATCTTACCCTCTTTGGACAATCATTTTTCAAAAAGCACTTTAGTATCTCTTATCAAACCCTTTGTGAACTTTTCATGTTTATACCTAGCAAGCTCTGCAGGACACTGTATAACGCCACAACTTCTTTTATTTCCGAACAGCCCGGAAAACCTCCCGACACATCCACACTGGCCGATTACACCTACATAATTTCTTTAATGGGACAAAGCTATTCACACCCTCCAAAACATTTGTCCGGAAAACATCCCATGATTTAGAAGGATCTAAGTCACATGGCAAAGTCTAATCGAATGACAAATTATCCTGCAGTGCAGCAAAGTCAGCATTCTTAAAATCTAAAAGCAGTTTATAAGCTGGAGAAACCTTTGTGCAACAATACAGATCGAAACTAATGAGGTCATGATCACTACACCCTACCTTACCGCTCCTTAGCACATTTCTACCCATACTTTCTTCACTACTGAAAATAAAATCAAGAAAATTACTACCAGGTGTGGGAAACAACACATGCTGAGTGAAAAAGTACAAAGATTCCAATCAATGTCTGGATAATTAAAGTCCCCCAAAATTATAACTCTCCTAGAAGCAACTTTCCTAAAGCAGTCAAGCAATTTCTGATTGTTCTCAGGACAAGAATTTGGTGATCTATATACAACACCAACGACCACTGAACTACCAACATCGCCATCAACAATAAGCTCACACCATAGGCAATTTGAAAAACCCAAAGAAAACTGAGCAGTCCTAACTATGCAATTAAAACTGTCAATTACAAACAATAGAACACCACCTCCTCTACCACTAAATCTAATCTATATTGCCTGAAAACTGAGTTACCTGGAATATGTATCTCCAAATCACTAATTTCACTACACATCCAACTCTCAGTAATACCAATTATAACGGGTCTACTAATTAAAACTTCAGCCAGCAGCTCATCACGCTTATTCAAAATGCTACAAACATTTGAAAACATAACCTTAAATCTACCACTAGAGCAATCCCTATCCACATAAACATGCCTGACAGGTGGGTTTAAACCCTAACCCCCGTGACTAGCTTAAAGGACTCAGATCCTTAATTGCCCTATAGACACCCCTAGCAAGAACACGAGCACCTTTCCTAGTTAAATGCAAACCATTTCTCACGAACCAATCAACACGAGATTCAAACTTATGCCAGAAATTTACAAAACCGAACTCAAACAGACGACAAATACTCTTTAGCCAACTATTGATCAACATCTTATATATCATGAAGGAACTACCCCTACGTGGCACAACCATGACAGACCAACAACTAGAACCCTGCAGCCTGTGTCCTTCAACTTGAATAACAAATCCATGAAACTACGCCTAACACAATCAACATATATCATTTGTACCTATTGAGACTACGACAGCATCTTCACCCTTACATAAAGTTTCAACACGAGAACTCACATCATCAACTCTAGCCCCTGGAAGACACTCCCTAATCCTGGGCCCAACAATAGCTAAAGAAATACCTTAACTTGAATACACACTTTAATAAGGAGCCGACACTCAACACAAACTCAAGGAGCCTACACTCAACCTTAACAACTCCCTGACTCAATACAAACACCTAGGGGCCTACACTAAAATGGGCAATTTCAGAAAATATATGAAGATGGGGGGTCGGTGACATACCACTTGTACCCACCCACCTAGTACTCCCCGTAGTACCGTCGGACTAATGCCAGCTGTGTTAGTATGGAACATTGGATGCTGTTATGAATATATCATAAGGTAACTCTTCTCTGTAATTCACTGTATACTGTGCCAGTTGAAAGTTAATCAACATCTTAAACCAAACTCGCCGACGACGACAACGAGTGAACACACAATTACAATGACGGGGTCGTCACCTGCGTGATCGGTTATGATAGTACAAATGCTATCACGAAACGCTTAATACGACCCGGACGAGAACATAGGTACGACGTACGGACATACATAACATTGACAACCAAGTCAATGTCCACGGCCTTTGATAACCAGTTGTGGTGCACTGGCGAGAAACCAAACTTGTCTGCACTTGTAATATTCTCAATGTCCTTATCCAATGAAAGAATAGAACAAGTGCAAAGAGTTTAAGAAACATAAGATGACTGTACTATTTGGTAATTACAAAGAAGAGTTACTGAAGGAAATTGTGTGTTTCTTTATGTTTTGAACATATTTACACTGTGGATAATTTACTATATGTATGATACACAATGTATATATGGTAACCATGGTAACATGGGTATTCACAAGTTTTCAAAGTTTAGTTTTAGATGGTGATTATCTAAGTTAAGTGCCAGTGTCAAGTGAATTTCAAAGAAGAGTTACTTAAATGTTTAATAAGATTTTGAAGACACAATTTCAACTTGATAACATTACAGAGAAAAGCTACTTAAAGAATATATTTATTTCTTTATATTTTGAAGAGACTATTTTAACTGGATGATATTGTCTTGAGATGTAGTAACATAATACATGCTGTTTAAAAGTTTACTACAAAGAAGTGAATATGTGCAAAAGTAAACACATTTGCATATAATTTGCATATATTCACTTCTTTGTCTCTTGCAGATTAAGAATATATAACTTTATATAAAAATAACTGCATAAATTTGACTTACGATCCTATATAAGAAGTAGGATAATAAGATAATCAGACTGTCAGAGCAAGAACTGACAACGATCCCTTGCAATTTTGTTATATTCCCCCAAGTTGGCAGTAGAGAAAAACATATATTTTCCCATTTCTTATCGAAATATGTTAATGATATTGTAGTTTGGAATAACATATAGGCCTAAGTACATGGGCAGATTGGTTGAAAACCCTATATCGGAAGGAGTTCTGAGCACAAGGGCAGAAAATGAAATGAGGGCACTTGTTTGAAATTAAGGGACACTTTTCATTTTTAAAAGTGGGAGTGGAAAGGAGGAGGGGGAGAAACATTCCTCCTGGCTTCCTGTTCCTATACACATATGGTTTGAGAATATATATTTTTCCAAATGTGTACTTAGATTTAAAGGTAGATCTTTTGTATCTTAACATGATTTTATAATTCCCCCTCCCCATACTTTTGACTCTTCCCCTACTTTCAGAGGGAAAATCCCGCTATGGGTTTTAAAATTGGGATCCAGACCAATCTTGGTAATTGCCCATTGGGCGAATAGGTAAAAGGCCTAGGCCTATTTTTGAATATTATTGGAGGCCATGCCCTTCCAACCACGACCCCCGAAATGTCACTTTTTAATTCTTTCAAATAAATACTGAATGTATGTTACATTTTTTGAGTTATGTGTATTCCTATTTATTTTCAAACTTCAAGAATGAACTTTTAAAAAGGGTTCCTCCTGTCCCAGTCCACCTTCAACTTTTAAATGGGCACCTCCTTCCCACCTTACTCTATGACAAGAGGAAGTGGCCCCCCTTACCCCGGTATTGTTGCCTATATAGCAAAGGCTTAGTCATAAGGCCCTGGGTCTTGGGAGCCCATCAAAAGAAGGTGTGAAAAATAAAATGTATGCTCTAAAAATCATTTTGAAAAAGAGAAGCACAAATATCTACGAGAGAAACAAAATTTAAAATGACAATTTCTAACATTTTGGTCTCAGTCATGCATAATTTCCTGACAGCCAAGTTTGGGGAAATACTGTATAACGAAGTATACATCAAGGATAATGTCATTAAGAAGTCATAATTCATATTTACAAAAAAAACCCAGTCAATTATAAGTATAGGGCCCACAAAAAAAAGAGTTAAATAAGTAGTTCCTTTCCTTCCCTTGCTATCATAATGTATGACATTGTTAAATCATATGTTGAGCCCACAAAAAAAGATATATAGAATGGGCCTTTATTTCTGAATGGATAGCTTATATGAGCCTAGTATTAAAAAAATAATTTGAATTGGTGTGTGCAGTAAGCGACACCAACAATTGTAGGCTGTATCTACTACTCATTTAGTTAACAAGAAAGTCAAGTGTTACACTTTATATTTAACAAATATATCTTAAAGTATATACTAACTAACAGTAAACAACAGAAACATTTACCAGGTGACAATTGCTTCTGAAAAATCCATTGCTCTCTTTTAGTTCATATACACATTCATAAGCTCATGTTTGAATTGTTAACTTTCAACCAATCGGATCGAATTTCATTCATATTCACCAAGATGTCGTCATAATTTTCACCCGTTCTTGTCAAAATAATACTGAAGTGCTGCTTCTTCACGACGTTTCTTTAGTTTGCAGCAAATTATTGGGCATGATTTACACTGCCATGTCGGTAATGCTAATGGGGTAGAAAATTCATCGTTTGTACATCTCAAATACTGTGGCTAAGTTATATTATAAATGAAGGAGGGAATCTCTGGCAAATGTAAGTTGAGTAAAAAAAATGTAAAATTCGTGAGTGGTCCAACAAAGGAATTCTCATATACTGTTCGAAAGTGACCTAGTCTACCTTTGTTAGCCTATATTATATGTAGTAAGTATAATATAGGTTGCCATAACGCTAGGAACACCTGTGCAACCACCCACCCCTATCTGAATCGGTTGAGTCGGCAAAAATCCTTCAGAGGACATGTACGCCAACCGAGCGTAAAAAGTACGAGTACAAAAATATATTAAAAAAACTAGTTAGCAATAGGCCTACAAGTGTTAGGCTAGTAAGTTTAGCTTTGAAACAGTTGAGACCTATTTCCTATCACCTCCCCCTTCCTTCACATATTTTCTGGAATTGCCCAATGTAGGGCATACTGAGTGAGAATACCGAGATGTTTATCTCATTCTCACTACCCGTACTGAGGCTGGGATATAGCCTAGTAAAATACTGGCCAAAGCATAGGCTGCCATGGCATAAGTTACGCTAGGAACACCTGTTGACTTAATGCCATAATAATATAATGGGTAAAGTACGTTAGACAAGTTTTACCACGAATAGCATGTTGAGAAACGTATTGCATTACTTTTTTCATTATCTAGCCTACAATAAGTCTGGAAGTTACAAAGATTGTCAAAACCTTTGGCTGTCGGTCGAAATCCCTTCCAACACTTCATCACTTAAGTAACTGGTATTGTGCGCTGTCTCACACAGTAACTCGCCCATGCAACTTGTTGTTGTACTGCTTTTATGCAGTGCCTGCAGCCTGCAATCACCCGTTTCTTGAAAAGGTTGCATGAGACTAGTACGCAGGCGCGCTTTTGGTGAGCGACAGAACTTGTTTATTTTGGGGCATTACGTAGTTGGTGGGTTCAAAACAGCTGGTTCTAATGTTATGTAAACAAGGAGTCGGACTGAAGACTGAAAGAATGCTTTTCGTGCAGGGCATACAGAGGTGCACATGATTGTCTGACTGTGAGACCACGTCCGCGGTTGGAAGAGGATTAAATAGTCTACAGTGAAGAATTTTATAACAAAAAAGCCTGAAGGACCATGGTGGTATCACCTGATATGCTTCATGAACTTAGAGTTTCGGATTGGTGCCAAGATCAGTGAGTGTTTTTAGCTGTTGGATGAAATTAAACGATTGCTGGGGTCCTAGTACATGTAGTTCTGCTCTTACAGTGTTGGTGTGACTGAGCTGAAGTTGAACCTAAGCTGTGTGCAACTTGCATTGTAAGTTGGGATGAAAACAGATTTAAAAAAAAAAATGCTACGGTGCCATGGCAGTTTATATCTTTTTACTAGGCCTACTTGCTAAATTAAACTTGAACCTTTTAGGTCTTCTTACAGTTAAGTACCAATTAACTAGTCTGGATGTATGTTATGCCAAAGATCTTTGGCGTTGAGCTTAGCTAGTCTGCTGAAATTTAGCATATTTCTCTCTCAGAATGATAAAGAAATACATTACAATTATAGTGGTATAGACGAAAACTGGCATGCTTGGATAGTTTTAAATTCTGGGGTAAATCTTGTGTGAGGAGAAAAAAAAAAATCCACTGTGGGGCTAAATTGAAGTGAGGTAGTGTATATGTCAATATATATATATATAAATATATATATATATATATATATATATATATATATATATATATATATATATATATATATATATATATATATATATATATATATATATATATATATATATATATATATATATATATATATATATATAAATATATATATATATATATATATATATTTAAATGTATATATGTATATATATGTGTATATATATATATATATATGTATATATATATATATATATATATATATATATATATATATATATATATATATATATATATATACTGTATATATATATATATATGTATATATATATATATATATATATATATATATATATATATATATATATATATATACTGTATATATATATATATATATATATATATATATATATACTGTATATATATATATATATATATATATATATATATATATATATATATATATATATATATACTGTATATATATATATATATATATATATATATATATATATATATATATATATATATATATATATACTATATATATATATATATATATATATATATATATATATATATATATATATATATATATATATATATATATATATATATATATATATATAGATATATATATATATATATATATATATATATATATATATATATATATATGTGTGTGTACATGTATATAATAATATTAGTTATTATACACATCCCTTAGTACTGTTGACATTAGAGTGTCATACAAGGGTTGTTATATTGTAACTGGTATACAATTCCTATATTTTTGAAAATTCACACTTTGTAGAAAATTTATGATTGAAAATAAGTAACTTTAAAATGCAGGTTCACTTTCCAAAATACCCTCCGACTCATGAACTACCTCGTTAATAATTTAGTCCTACGAATTATAAAGAATTCCAAATAACAATTCCCTGGTTTAATCATTTAGCTTCGAATCAGTATCCTTGGCTATCCCCGGCTGGGCAGCAAAGTTGCGGGGATTGTAAATCTTCTATCTTAATTAAATAACGATATATACTCATGTTGGAAGAATCTTTACATATTTCAGTCAAAACTTTGGCATATTCTTGGCTGGGCAGCGCGGTCTCGTGGACTGTATGTAGGCCTACTTATCTTAATTAAAAACAATGCATACTCATGTATGATGATAATTGTGTCAATGGAGTGTGACTTCGCTGCCGGCAGCCAGGTGTATACTTCGAAGTGAACCTGTATTCTATGATTGTACCAAAAAGAACCTACTTTTTGGATATTGTTCTACCAATTCGTCTAAATGATATACTTTCCAAACAACTTTTCCTAAATCTTTACGATGGGATAAGCTCTCAATTCATGTTTTGATTGCCATTTTCTTAGTCACAGGATGCTTTTTTCCAAGTCATCAAACCTCCATAAACAATTTTAGAATGTTCATTAAACTGCAGGATGATTTTTCACTGACAACAATTTTTTCTTTCATATGATTTTATTAAATAGTTTTAATCAAACAAACACTGTGTGTTGAAAAAATTATAATAAAAGATCAAGCAATGTTTAGATGATGTAATAGTACTTTTCAAGCATTATCTATATCATACTGGAAGAAAAAACATGGAGTAGCAATGTAATTTTAGATACAATTATCAAACTGTACATTTGTTTAGGCCACACTCACTGAAAATGGCAACTAGGGGTCATTAACGTTAGGCTCTGTATGCAATAAATCACTCCTTATAAAATACCCCGGCCTACCCTTACTTCTGGCTCCCACAAATTACAAAATAAATTCATTTCCCATCCAATTTTTGTAAAAAAGAAATCAGTACCCACTTCGTGGATGTTATTTCCTAATTTTTTGGAGCACTTTTCACCTCTTTTGTCATTAATCATTGATTCGTGAATAGTGTGTGCTTGGAAATTTGGTTGTTTGAATGTTACGCAGAATTCCTTTGGCCAGTCGTTTTATTTGTGGATTTGACCCAAAACTGATTTTGACAATCAATCATTTGTTAATACTGGTTTGTGTTTGCTTTCCTTGGCTCAAACACACCCAGATTTTTTTCATTTTGCAATGATATTGCATTAAAATCTAATGGTTGATGTGTGGTTGTATCTGCTTTTGTATGTACAAGTTTTAGAAAATGAAAAATAAAACATTATTTCTATTTTAAAAACAAAAGGTTTGTATACATTTCTGTATTTTGGTATTTTGACCATTAACTTTGAGTTTTACCACTATATATCAAATTAAAGTGCTTGAGGTATTAAATTAAACAAACATGTGTGATTCAAACTACCAACAAAAAAGACTGGAACAAAGGCAGTTTAAACAAGCACTTTAAAAGAACTTTTGCTTCCATTTTTATCTTTAATCACATTTTTTGAAAGTTATTGGGCTCTCCCCATTTCCCCCCTCCCCGATTAAAGAAAAACTGCGGCAATTGACCCACTGCCTTGTGGTTCTGATGCTACTGTACATGTAGGAAAAGAGGACAATTTGAATTATTCTAAATAGATTGTATAATGTAAAAAAAATGGGGGGCAACTTTTTTTTAAATGAGAAGTTGTTAACAGTGGTGATTGAATGCAATACTTGACATTTTTAGGCACCTTTTAGTCCAACTGAAACCCACCTTGGTCAGGTCCCTAGAGCCCACAAAATGTACAGCTGGCAGATCCGCCTCCCTCCCAAAATAAAAAATGTGACTATGTCCTTGACAATAATACATGTATCCTCATGCCTAAAATTGTACAATTAGTGGTTGTATTTTGTGCTATTTATAAATTTGTTTTTTCTGGGTGGTTTTCATCATCATTTTCAAAGTTTCTGTACATATTTGCCTTTAAAAAATGAAGAATTACTAAGCATAATATCATTCATTGTTTCATTGTTTTGATAATGTAGATGACAGACAGGTGATGGAGAGGTTAGAAGACATCACTGAAGCACTGCAGTCATCTGTACAGCAAGAAGGCTGGTATGGTACTCAAGTGTATTGCCCTTGTAAGTCAATGCAGAATCATATGATTATTAAGCTTTTCACAATTAATAGAATGCCAATCATTTAACAATAGGCAACAAAATAGCAAATTGTTAGTTCAGACAAAAGCAGTGCAATTAAGTGTGGCAACACATATACTAATACAGTACAACTGTTTACTCTCTGTTTTGTTGATGATCATTATGTTTTTCAAAACTGCAAATAAATTAGAAAGTTAATTAAAAAATTGAATGAAGCAGTGTAATGTGAATTAAGGAATAGTTAATGATATTTAGCTCGATGCTATTCTACTACCTACGGTGTCTGTGTCGGCGTCGGCGTTAATTAAAGTTTTCATAACTTAAGTTATGAATGGCGTACAGTACATTCATGTGACTTGACATAGTGGTAGAGGACATGGGTACTGATCAAATAAGCATGATTGGTGGGTTGTGTATGCAAACTAATTAGCATATTTGCATAACTATGAATAAAATTGTCAGGTTAAAGTTTTGGTTAAAGTTTTCATAACTTATGTTATAAATGGTATAAATTCATGTAACTTGGCATAGGGATACTGTTCAAGTGAGCATGCTTAGGGGTTGTGTGTGCATTCTAAATAGCATAAACATGCATAGTGTAGTGAAAATAAAGTTTTTACTACTGATATTTGTTAAATTTATTAATTGTACATTGAGTAAACCTTGGTAAATCGTGGTTAATGCTACAACATCATTGATGTCAGTCAGCTTTCCAATTATTCATCATTATTCTTTGAGGGTATTCAACAAATCCAAACAACAGTTTTGAGTCTTTACCATACCCCAAACAGTCAGGTGTTTTCCATGTTAATAGTATTTATGTTTAAATATGCATTTTTCTGTTAAAAGAATATTCTCAAGAAAACAAGCTAGCAAATATTACACTATAAAAAAGATGAATGACATCAAAAGTTTCATTTGTAGTTAATCATTATTTTATTAGGCAAATGAAATTATGATCTTAACAATAATTATTAATACTTACAATAAATATTGAATGTTGCCGTAATTTCACAATAATCAAACTGTAATATGAACATTTAAAACATTGACAGATATTTACTTAGTTGATCACACTTTATACTTATTACTCAAAATGTGTATTTAATTATACACTTTCATATGTTTGTGTTCTTTTGCAAATATCAGCTGCAACTTATCATTTCCATTAACACTTGAAACGATTGCTAACATCCTTTCCAGTCATGTTCAAGTCACATAGTGGGTAAGAGATTTTTACCACTCAAAATATGAAAAAGGATTTCTGTAGAATTAAAAGCTGTTTTAAACATCAATTTCTCAAATGCCTGCAATAGCAAGGTTCTCTCACACCCCCCACACACACACACTTTTTGCTTTTTAGCATCAAAAGTCAAGATTGGGCCCCCATCATTGAATCCATCATATGGTCTCTTCCAACTTTTAATGATGCTACTTCTTTTATATCAGATATAGAGTTTCTACATTTTTAACAAAGTTTTATTGCTGCTATTCAAAAAACATGCATGAAGTTACTTCCACACCATCAGAACTTTAAGTGTTGTCTCTCATTTAAAGTACATCTAATCGTACTTTCCTTTTTCCATTTGAAGCATGTAGGTATGAACACTTGTGCAGACTAGAATATTAGCACTCTCTAGAGCGCATACCTCCGCCCAGTTGCAATTCCAACATGTCTAGAATAATTTAAAAGAGTTCATTTGATCCTATACTTAATATAATCTACTTTAGAGATCCTAGGCCCACCAATATTCATCCTCAAGTTTTGATCTGTAATGATCATTTGCATTCTGTACATGTGTCAAGATTATCTTCTGACTGGATTTCTTTCAAGGCCAAAGCATTGTTTTCAATTTCATTCAGGTGATGCATTCATTGTTTGAGTTCCTTTTATTGAAGACTCACATTCCATCATTCTCCATTAGTGACAGAAACCAATTGTTTAATTTTCTTTGAATCCAGAAACCACTTGATGTAAATCTCTTTTAAGTCCAGCAAATTGATTGTTTGGATCTTCAATCAGAGCACAAATTCATTGTTAAAACACATTTCATTGGAAAGTTTCAACTTAGTCTTGACAGATCTCATCTTATAATATCCCCACGCCTCCATTACTGCCCTTTCCATTCTCTGGTATGCCTTGTAAAATTTACCTTGAAACCTCACCTTCCATAGGCTTTTCTAGGTTTTGCTGAATTTTAAGTAATTTTATTGCTTTAATTTTAATTTTTGGTAATAAAATTTGGAATGTGAAATGGCTAGTGTTTGAGGTTACTTATGCTCATACACTCGTTGTTCATCAGTTCCAAACTTTGTTAGGGAAGTGGTTTATTTTTGTGCAGTCTGATGTAGGAACATTTCCTATAAGCATCTATATGAATATGTGTTGTGGTCACCTACAATGGTTGTTTATTGATAATTTGTTATTCTTGTAATCTTTACAGAATTTTTGGAGGTGTCATGAAAGCTACTTTGCTTGATGAGAGCTCCAACCATCTATCACATTGTAAGAAGAAGAACCCATCATAACAGATGCTCCATTGATTGAAGAAAGCAATTTTTATTTGACAAATGAATCATCGTGCAAAGAAAACCATGCTTGCTTAAAGATGTCTGCCTCAACTGCTCTGATGATCTCACAATTTATTATAATAAATAATATAGATTTATAACTTTCCTACAGCTAAAATAAAGCAAAGTTTTTTTTTTCACTGAGGACACCATCTCTGATTTGTTGACACTCTTCAACCAATATGGAAATTGCTACTCGGCAATACACCCTAAAATACAGCTGCGAGTCAAATATATTAGTGGCTGACAAATGAGCTTTGATTTTATATTTTAAATATTGTGTATTATTTTCAATGGCGCTTGTATAGTTAAACCAAGGAGTTACTTGCAGATAGTTTCTCAGTGGTTCAATCAGTATGGTATATTAGCATTAAAGGGTTCAAGATTTACCGACACTTATGTATTTGTTTAATGCATTGTTACTGTTTTTGAAATTTCGGATGAAACGAAAATTGGGAGCGAAATGGTAGTTTAGACTCCATGGGTTGAGCTCCGGCATCAGTAATGCTAGTTTAAGAATGACCATTGAGCACCAGAACCAGGACTGTCTGTTTCAATCTAAACAATTTGTACAGGTTCAGGAGATGTCCATCAGACAACATGTCTCTCAATGCATTCTTATTAATTCAATTTATATATTGATGCAGTCACTCATATGGAAGTTATGGAAGAACAGTAACAATGTGAAAGTTCAACTCGGCCGACCAAGCGACACTTAAGTACTGTAAAAGCCTGAAGGATTAGTTCAGGGTTCAAGCAAGTCTATCTTATATGAAAGAGGACTTCAAAACAAACAAAAATAGTAAAGAAAGCACTTCATTTAAAAATGTCATTCCATTAAGGAGATATCTAAGGTTTAAGTCTGTTATCATTTGTGTAGAAACGACTGAAATAGACTAGTTTAATGTCATAGCCTCAGATTCCTCAGTCTGTGTGTATTCTATTATATTTTGTTGTGTAATTTTGTGGCTGAAAAACAATGGGATATGTCGAAAACAGAAAGTTCAACAACAACAAAAAATTGAATTAAATTTTTCACCTCTTTCATATAAGATGGGCATGTTTAACCACTGAACTAATCCATTACCTCATGGTAAAATTAAGCTGTTATCATCAATGTACATGCGTATTTTTTTCTTTCTTCAATAGATATAGTATATTGAGTCAAAAGTGATTTTTGCCACAAAACATTGTGAATACAAGAACTTTCATATAGGCTGTAGTATAATTGATGAATATTAAATAATATTTTATTGGAATTTGATATCATTGTTATTAGAACCACTTTCAACTTTGTGTTGTTTAAAATAGGAACAAGCTTAGTACTTTATCAGCAATCTTTTAGTTAATTACTTTACTTCAAAATACTTTATCAGCAATCTTTTACTTAATTATACATCAAAATGAACATGTACTTATGTTTTGCAAAATCAATAATATACCACAGACTAACCACCAGCTATGTCATTTATTTTAGCACCTCTGTAAACTTTTACAGTCACATCAGCTGTCACAGATACATACTTGCAAATGCTGTCCGAAATGACATAGCTTGTCTTTTTTTGAGCTGAAAGAAAAAAATTAAAAAAATTACCAAGTTTCACCAAACTAGATGTTTATGATGACCAAAAGCAATCTGTAGGCCAAATATAAGACACATGAAATGTATGAATATATTTAATTTGTTAGCACTATATTATGCCATTCCATTTAACATATTACAAACCATTGCTGAATTATACTTTGAAAATGCAAAGTATTTTTCCTGAATTTTTGTCTGTAATATTGTACATATACAAGTTCTGAAAGACACAACATTAGACCTATTTTGTTGTCAATGCAATGTTTAAGCATTCCAAAAGTTTCCTAACCTTGCACAGTAAGCATACAACCATATGTATGTATGTCACACTAACGCACATCAAAGTTTATTTTCTGCAATGGTGATCGGACAAGAGGCGATATAGGCCTACCCCTAAGTGACATGGAACATCACCCCATGACAAGCGGACATTGTCAAGTTTAATCAAATGAAGAGATTGCTATGAAAGTATAAGGGATAATCAAATTGTACTGAGCCTCACCAAGCTCAATAGCTTTTTTCATTGCATGTACTTAACATCAATCAGCTGCTCTGGTATATGCGAGTGAAAAATGTAAACACTTGTTATTCCGTACAATTCAATTTTGTTTATTTTTATTGGGGCTATGGGAACTCGAATCTACAACAATACATGCCGAAATAGTGTATTGTTTCTATGTTATCCCATCCAAATGTCAAATGCAGTACGAATAAATTTTATACATGGTAGACCTATATCAATCCAAAGTGCTTGTGTGAATAGGCCAAGGCCTATGCCATTTCAATTTCGGTTATTCAAATTTTTCTTTAGGGCAGAGACTCTCTAACTAAGCTTAATGTACTTGTCAGTCATATGACCCGCTCCTACTCCCCCCGGCAATGTCAGTTAAATGTGATTCATAGACATATAAAAAAGTGTCTCACAACCACATGTGTTTATCGTACCAAATTGTCAGTCACCAGAGTGACTCTGTTATGAGTCAATTTTCTCCAGACCCATTTACTTTGTACAGAGGCGAGTGATTGGGGTAAGTCATTTAAAAAAAAATGTCAGCCACATAAGTGACTGAGTGTTGGTCACCAATCTTGGTGCAACGGCTCACCTTGTCCGGGTGAGTCACACCGGATGAGTTAAACTGGGCGAGTCACACCGGGCGAGTCACACCGGGCGAGTCACACCGGGCGAGTCACACCGGGCGAGTCACACCGGGTGAGTCACATTGGATGAGTCACACCGGGTGAGTCAAACCGGGTGAGTCACACCGGGTGAGTCACACCGGGTGAGTCACACCGGGTGAGCCACACCGGGTGAGCCACACCAGGTGAGTCACACATTTCCAAGGCATAAATTAGGAGCCCAACTACATTGAGATGTTTTCCATGAACCATTTAATTACTGCATACGCCCAACCTTGTAATAGAAAACATAAATGGAAAAGTTCCCCTTATTTTCCCCCATAAAACGAAATCTGAACTAGCAACCATTGACAGGCTTAACATTCTAGGCTATGTTTTATAAACACGTAGTCTCCCTCTAGTTCCTTACCCCCTTGGACTAGGACCTGTAGTTTGACAGGCAGCCCAACAAATTTACAAAAATGTAAAATTAGGAAGAAATTTCCCACTCACCCCCTCCACCCCCTCCACCCCCTTACCCTCACTTTCACAGCCCTGTAACCCCTGAATTAATCAGGAAGATAGTATCAGGCCTGTGTTCTCCATAGTAATAACATTGAAATAATCCACTTTTTACATTTTAATAACTTTCATTTTGCTTAACCTTGAAAACTCTCCCTCGAATTTATTGCCAAAAAGTAATTCCAAATTTCCCGCGGATACCTTAAACTTCCTAAGCATAACAATCAATCGTGTCATGACACTTAAATAAAGCCACCAATTTTAAGTAAATTAAACAAAAGAACCAGCTGTTCCGAACCTACCAACTACGTAATGCCCCAAAATAAACAAGATCTGTCGCTCACCAAAAGCGCGCCTGCGCACTAGTCTCATGCAACCTTTTCAAGAAACTGGCAATTGCCTATATTGAGTTCCGACACGATGAGTGCAGTGGTGATTAGGTGTTTCGGCCAGAGTACGTGACGTCATTCGGCCTATATTTCCTATGATATAGGCCGAAGCCGAGAGTCGAAACTCCCATACCTACACTACAGCGTCACAAAATCGTGATACTTTTTTAAGTCACCCACCCATGTTGGTTTCTATTGAGGGCAGTAGAGTCAAGCATTTCAAAAATAGAACATACCAAAGAAATGTGTAAATTAAATAATTTAAAGATTTACACAAGATTTAATTTTATCGTTACTTTCTGTGCACATTTAGTTCAAAAAAACAATAATTTGTATAAGTCATTATTATAACACATTTCTTTTTGACGTCATCCACGGATCAAGCGCGAGAAAAAAATTGACAAACCATGCACATAGTGCAGATACTTTTCGCGATACCGGTACGGTACAATACGATGCCAATGTGTTTATTACTCATTATTTTACGTCTGAACATGGCAGATTGAGAAGTTTAAGCATTTTAAAGGAATTACTGCCTAACCTTATCGAAGTCGTCATGCATTACGCCTAGGCCCTAGCCTAGTTGGTAAAGGTCGGCCAAGAGCATAGGCCTATTTACGAATAATGTTAGCCCTAGCCACCTGTACACCCCCGGTTCCGTAGCAATGGTAGTCCGCCTGTTTTTATTTGATAAAAGCTAGGCATACGCAGTCAGACGTCTGTGATCCTAGAGATTTACAAAGTAATATTAACTAAGGTGGATCTAGGCCTAGTTAATGAAGCCTACTTTAGGCTCGGAATTATCGGGTAGGCCAAGTAGTATGAAAAAGATTGAAGAATTCAGGTTGCCAACTTAACCTATTCCGTTAGGCCTACTGAAAGGCTACATTCTTGTAAGTTATGGATTCGAATCATTTACCATCGTTTGGCCATAATTTCTTTCATTTTAACCCGTTTCTGTATGCTAACATTGTAGGATTGCTTTGTTTACTGGTCTGCGGCCTCACGAACTCCACCAGTAATGTCAGCAAATGTATTGTGGATATGACTAATAGCTACATTCTTGCAAGACTACATGCAAGTTACAACTTGACTAACATTAACAAGAATTTAGGCTATAATTTGCTTCAAATTAGCTGCCCAAACCTAATTAATTTGCACGGTGATTTGTTGTGTATACTGCTTGAATTTAAACAAAACTTGGTAAAGAATTCATGAATGCTGGAAATAACCCATATTTGAATACAGGCCCGTAGCACCGTTTGTTTTAGTGGTGCGGCGACGTTGATACTATTTAAGCGGAGCGCCACCATCGGTTGGCGCGTAGCGTGAAAATTATTTTTGGAAAAAAAGGTACCTCTAGATTGCCAGAAATGACACTTCCCAGAAATGACACTTCCCAGGTCTTGCAAGCTGTATTTGAACATCCTCTATTTTGGACGAATATGTGAATAGGTCTATCTGTTTTGTCATAAAATGGATCGTTCCGACTTTACACAAAATTATGCCAACCACGTTTCTTCAAACTGTCAAAGTTTATTTCCATACAGAACATGTTTATCATAATCATATCGGAATATCACCAGATAACAGTCATTTCTATTCTCTCAAAGAACACAATTTAACGAGTAAACTAACCCCAGTTCTGAAGGCAAAATACATTTGGGCAAAATTATAAAGAAATACAAATTCACACTTCTGACTTTAATTTTCGTAACCCCGAAAACGTATGGAGGGGTGTAGAGACCATATTCTTGCCGACACTCACATCTAAACCACCATTTTTGTGGCGGGTGGGGAAAGGGAAGGGGGCAGGATTCGTAAATTTAAGCTCCATATCCCTTTTTTTCATGCTATTTTCGGATGTGTTAATCCGTGAACTTTGCCCTGTCATTTTTCAAATTATGGGGAGGGGGAGGTTATTCTCTTGATATATCATAAATAAATCAACTTGAACTGTTGAAGGTTGTTTGTTGTCACATCAACTTCAGTCTGATTTGCTGATCTTGGTAATCTATCCAAAGTATCAATGGCAACAACAAAACAGAAAGTCCAACAAAATGTTTAGATAATTTTTCAGATAAATCATGGAATGAAGTAAGTTTGTCTTTAACAAAAAAACTAAAATGATAAACTGATTGTCTTATACGATAATATTTCGTAATCTATGCAAAAGTTCCATTGAATTTAAGGACACAAGAGTGACGAGACTATAAGCCTATTCCTGTATTCGACTATTTGCCGACTTGGAGAAATGATCCAAAGACTGCACGACGGTGTAGTAGAGTCAAAATGTGAAAAAAAGTGACCTTACCCCAAAAAAATTGCAAGAAAATGTTTTTCGGCAGTTTTATCAACTATGGGGTCTGGAGAAAAACATATTAAAAGTTGGCATCGATCGGATCTCCAGGAAGGGTTTGAATATGACGTCATAAAAAAGATGGCCGCCGATATAAGAAATCGCTAGAAACTAGGCATAAGTCTGTAATTTAATACTTTCTAATCATTTTAATAATAAAAATTATCACTAAAACTAAATATCTTGGCACCAACATAATTTTTGAAACTTTTCTTGGCATCATCAATAACGTCAGGACGTTATCCGTGACGTCAGGACGTGACCTGTGACGTCATGACGTGATCTATGACGTCAGAATATGATTTATTTCTAATATGTTTGTTCCAGTCCAGATTTGATGGCGCAGGGAGACATTTGATGATTTGAAAGAATTTCAAGTCATTTCTAAACGCGGGACCCAAATTGATAGCAGTGATAGCTCCGTTACAACTGGGACTGGGGGTTCAAATGCACCATCACTTTCGATCAAGGTTTTTGATAGACAGTTTGTCTGCCATGGGCTATTGCTCCTTATATGGTGAAGTGCAAAGGTTTAAGGAAAACGCTTCTTCTTCAGTGGCTCCTGATGTTTTAGGTGAGGACAAAGATATGCATGATATAATGCTTTTATTTGCCGCGGATAACGTTGACCACAACATAGTGACCCTGGATGGAAAGGGAACATTTCATGGTATGGGGATGGTAGCAGCCATAACACCAGACACACGAACCAGTCACACTATTCCGAGGAGAAAGATGTCTGACTTGAACATAGTTGATTAGACGAAGGTTGAGATCAAGGATTACCGCTTCCCAAAGAACACTCTTCGTAGCATTAAGTTCACGTCTCTGCCACTTTTGAATGTTTTTAATCATAAGATTGATGTATTGTGGGAGATGTCCTTCCGCTTCAAGCAAACACTACCAAATTGGCAAGGAGTGATGCACCTGCTACACAAGGACTGTCTCCACCCTGGACAATCATCAGTATTGTTCCTACCAATAATTGATATGAACCCTAGAGATAAGACATGCATCTTCTCTACACTCGACTATATATGTGCTCTTGCTTTCAAGCACAGTGTCCAACCAATTGTAACCTTTGATCAGCCACTCTTTTGGAAAGCTTCTGAGATTATACATGAAGTTCAAGATGGTAGTCCACTCAGAGATGTTATTTTGTTATTGGGGAGCTTTCATACTTTCATGAATTTGTTGGGGGCCATAGGAACACTCATGGATGGAAGTGGACTAAGGGAAATCCTGGAGACAGTGTATGGTGATAACGCTGTAACACATATGATGAGTGACAAAGCTGTGCAACGTGCATTTCGTGGACATCTTCTTGTTAAGCAGTGTCTCACGCATCACATAGTGACCAAGGTAATTGAAGCCGATCCAAGTTTTGAAGATCTACTTAAAGAGCCAGAGTGATTGTATTCTCAAAAGGAGGCTGGTAAAATAAGTTTAGATGCACTGTTGAAAGCAGACTGCATGGAAAGAATTTCCAATGCTCTCACTTCATGAAAGTGTGAATTATCCAACAACTCAAAAACAAGCAAATTGTGGATTAACTATCAACGAATCTTGGGAGTTGCACAGGAGCTTATCAACGCTGATCACACAGGGTCATGGCAAATGCATCTCCATGCTATATATGACTGTTTGCCAATATTTGCTGCTGCTGGACACCCTAACTATCTGAAGTCTGCTTATCTTTACTTACAGAAGATGAGGGATCTTGAAAGTGAAAAGTCCCTAGTGGTTCAGAAATTCAAAAATGGATTCCACGTTATTTGACGCAGCAAAAAAAAACTGGGCTGGCCTTAGTCCTGACTTGGTGATCGAGCAGACACTAATGTGGTCGCTTAAAATCACCGGTGGGCTTACAAGAGGAAATGGCATGTCAGACCATCAGAGGGCCATTTGGACAATGTCTGTCCCTATATCTTCCGCCTACAACTACGCCATGCAGGAATTCTGTCAGACATCATATGCAACAAGTGAACAGCACAAGGAGGCATCTGCTTTTTGTATGGACAGGGATAAGAGAGACTTAGACAAAGTTGCGACGAAGCTGGAACACTAATCTCCATTTTCCAATGAGGCAACCTTGCGCAACATTATCACAGGGATAAATGCTGATGAGGGTGTCAATGTTGAAGTACTTTTCAATGTAGGCAGAGATACAGTAAAACAAATGGAAGGACACCCAGTTTTCTCATATTCCCACAAAAAGAACACTAAAGTGAAGACATTAGCATCAGCTCAAGCTGTCAAAGTTACAGAGGATCGAAACATTGATCCAGCTCTATTGTTTCAGAGGTTCCATGTGGTATCGCAGTCAGGTGACCTTTGCCTGATGAAGTGATGCATTATGAGCTCTCCCCCTATCCACTATCCTTACTTGAAGGAAAATATCTCTTGCGAAAACCAGATAAAGCACTTCTTCTGGAAGCTTTGAAAGACCATGGGACTTCCTTATCAGATGGTGCTGTTCTTCAGTCCATTCCAAAGACTGATCACTATGTTCTTGATGGACCTTCCTTCCTACATCAATTGAAATGGACCGAGGGGAGCACTTACACTTCAATCGCAGATTCGTATGCATCTTTCACGTCCGAACTGTATGGTAATGCCACTGTTGTCTTTGATGGGTACAATGGAAGACCATCCACAAAAGACAACACCCACCAAATACGAAGCCGAAGTCAGGTCACCAACAAGGTCGACTTTGTAGAGTCAACCAAATGTTCTGGAAAAAAAGAGGATTTTCTTTCAAACACAATGAATAAACAGGTCCTTATTAACCAAATGACGAAATACTTGCGCCAGAAAGGCTGCGACGTTATTCAGGCTGAGGGTGATGCTGATGTCGACATCGTAAAAGCAGCAATCACAATGGCATCCTTCAAGTCAACAACTCTCATCGGGGAAGATACAGATCTTTTGGTTTTGCTCTTGTATTATGGAACCACGAATGACTGCAAAGACCTGTACTTTAGATCAGACAAAGGTAAACCAAATGTGTATAACATTAAAGTTCTGAAACTCTTACTAGGGGAAGAAGTGTGCTCTGATCTGTTGTTTGCCCATGAGTTTTCCGGATGCGACACTCACGGAGGGTATATCTTCAAGTTACGGTGTGGATGTGTACGGACGGTGGAATGAATGCTACAGACTGGGGATGGAGTGTACAAGGGGGTCAACTGATTCCACTCATGATGGACAAAAGCCCTGCTCCTGAAAGTCTGTTGGAAATGATACACTGCAACTGCTCGACAGGTTGCCGCACACTCAAATGTAGCTGCAAAAAACATGGTCTTGAATGTACCCAAGCCTGTGGACCTTGTCAAGGAGACACTTGTGATAATATATCCCTCAACCCAGTATCAGATGATGATGGTAATGAAGGCTGCATGTGACTGTAAAGGTAATATAGTAAGGATAACGCCAGCTGGTCAGCTGAAACACTAGAATTTACCAAACAAACCAATATGTGCATTTATGTCTTCTAATCTATAACTGCATAAGGAAAACATTAAATGTCGATATTAATTCATTAAGTGGTTGATGATGTTGAAATCTATATTGCAATAAACACGAATAGAAGACAAAAAGTTAGCCATTAAAAGCACAGTTCATCCAGGGCATCACAGTGAAAGAATCATGATATTAAAAAAATTACATGACATAATGACGTCATAGATGACGTCATAGATGACACTATCACAGCATAACGTCACACAGGTACATTGGTCAGATTAAAAAATTAACAATCATGTAAGATACTGATGCCTTAAACTTGTTTTCATACTTAAAGATGCCAGAAACCGTATGCAAATTATTGAAATTAAGCATTTTATTACATTTTGGCAGCCATTTTGTATAACGTCATATTTAAACCCTTTTCGGTGATCAGATTTTTGCCAACTTTTAGTATGTTAATCTCCAAGTCACATAGTACCAAAAAATGCAAAAAAACCGTTTCTTGCAATTTTTTGGGGTTACGTGGTATATTGACTCTACTAGTGAGCAGTGTCGGCAAATTCATTTGCTATTTTGGTCAGATCCAAGCTATCTGTCGGGTCTTTGGGGACATGAAGGACAAGTAGATGGTTGAGTCGTTTCTGTTTCATAGTGGCTCGCATGTATGTCTTGATGCGTTTCAGAGCGCTGAAAGCACGTTTGCTTACCGCGTTTGTAGCTGGCATGACAAGTACAAGTTTAAGCAAAATGTACACTTCAGATAGAAGCAATTTCGTGCCGAAATCTAAAGACTTCATATACTTCACTATATCAGGAAGCGAATACACACTGACACTGGTACATTCAGGCGGTTTACATGTGTGACCCAGCGTTTCCAGCTGGACTCTGAGTTGTCTTGAATCAAAGTCGTCTTTGTAGAAATCAGAAACGAAGTGAAAATCCTCCCCAATTTCTTTGCCATTACATGTATCTAGGAGGAGGTTCTGTAGCTTGACATAGGTTTGGTACCCCGTCTGCTTAAAACGATCTCGTATGCAGTTAACGATGTTGTCGATAGCCTCTGTGTAGATTCGCTTGAAAAACTCCTTCGCACTTGCAGGTTGATCATCAACAGAAGGACCATTAAGCTGGATTGGGATTTTTTTTCTTCGTGGTGTCTCTGGTTGGTTCACATTGAGTGTAGAAGCAAGTAATCCTACGGCCTCCCAGAAAGTGTCGAACTGACTTCGTATGCCTTCAATAGTGGAAACGGTTTTCTCTGCGACACTCTGCCCTTCCGCAGCAGAAATGTATGCGTGTTGCAAAGTCCTACTAAAATTGTCGCTATGACTGAGGATCAGGTGTGCTAACTATATACCAAATAAGAAATCAAACTTCTTCATGTACGAAGCCACACCTCTCAGTCGACCCTTTGTGCTAGGATCCTTTTCCTCCAAGAGACACACCTCCCAAACATTATGTAGAACTTCGTAGTTTTCCAGTATGCTCCGAAGTGCATCTACTCTAACTGTCCACCGAGTTGGACACATGACACGGATTCCAGTGGAGCACTCCTTCCCAATCCTCTCCTTCATCTCGATAAACTTAGTTCCACGTCGGGGGGAGTTCCTAATTAGTTTGGTAATCTCCCTTGTATTTTCCAAAGCATCACACATGAGCCGGTTTCTCTTTATGGTGTCACCACTTGCAAGATTAAGGGCAATACTGTAGCAATGTGTATACGAAGCCTTTGGCTGTTCATCTGTTATCTTCTTTGCAACACCTCCGTGTACACCCGACATGGCAGCCGCGCCATCATAGCGTTGACCGCTTGCCTTCCCTTCTGAAGGAATAACTGCATTCGAAGGAGAACATCTTTGATGACGGCAACTAATGCATCGGCGGTTGTTGAAGACACTTCATACAATCCAATGAAATCTTCATGAACTTTAAACTGGTCGTCGACCCACCGTATGCATATCACAACCTGTTCCTTGTTGGAAACATCAAGGGTTTCATCCACCATAATTGTATAGAATGGAGCTGTCTGGATATTTGAAACAACCTCACGTAAAGCCTATAAAAAAGAAATAGTGCATATAGAAAATAAGTACGGATGTTAGTAACTATACGCGCGCGCTAGTCGCCAATTGTGGCTTTAAATGAAATTTAAAGGGGTCTGGCGAGTTATACCATTTTAACAAGTTATACCATTTTATCTTATTGAAAATTAGTACACAAATGTTTAAAGAAGCATGCTCAACGCACACTTGCATGGTACATTATGCTTCATAGATGTGAGTAGATATGTTTTAAAAGAGATTTACAGAATTAAAGGAAGGCGAATGCGATATTGACGCGTAAGAAATATAAATGAATAAACAAAAAACAAACATGAATCTGCGCCCCATGCAGCTTAAATTAAAAATTCAAGCAAAAAATATAGCAGCACTTCAGAACCATTTTGGGGGGTCGGGGTGGGGGTAAGAGTGATAGTCTGGATTTTTTTTATAACGATGGTCCCCTGCGCCCACGTTGATATTTCCTTTGTTCCGCTGCAATTGGATTAGTGATCCCTATATTATTTTCTGTTCCTCCGACGCTGGGGAGGGGTTAAGTCTGTGTTATTCTGATTTTGTTTGCGCAATCATGAAATATCTTCCGCCGCCTAAAATGTGTAATTGAATTAAGTCTTACCGTTAGTGCCATTGTCTGTAAAACTTCGTTTTGAATTTCAGCAGAGAGATACTTGTCAGATTTCCGGGGTAACCAGTTTTGAATCCGTAAATCATCTTCACCACGCAACTTGAAAAGAGTTTTAAGATTAGAATCCGACTCATCCCCATCACCCCTGAAAGCTAGTTTTTGCCATGCCAGGAATCTCACATTAGAAATGATTTTCATAAAAATTTGTCGTCGCTCTTCCCTTTCTCTTCCAATCTGTTGTGATACACTTTCTCCAATGTCTTTACTTATCTTTGGCAATGTCACAACCATTAACAGATTAAGACTGCATCCTTGTGGCAAACACTATCTTCATGGGCCTTGAACCTCCGAGTCGCTTCTTTCCAATTTTTAAAGCCTTTGTTTTTAGCGATAAATGCGGAATCCATGTTTGGTGAATCAAGCATCTTTGCCTTGTATGCCTTGATACATGTATAGCAGAATGCCATATCATTTGATTCGTCATAATGCAACTAAGCAAACTAGTTGAACCAACTTGGTTGGAACGCACGAAGTTCTGGTACTTTCTGTTTTAAACTTCGTTTTGGGAAATTGATTACTGTTTGATTTGATGTCTTCCGGGGTTATTATAGATTAATCCATCTTAACTCGCTCTGTTCTTTATTAAATTTCATGCCTATAAAATAAAACGCGACTTCTTTAGCATACAGGTAGGTCTAGCCTAGATCACGCGCGTGTATGGTGCGCCGAGTGTGCCATAAGTCCACAACTCGACCGTGACTCCAAGTTGTATAGTTTCTCGCTCTGTGATTGGATAAGCAGGCTAATTTGCATCTTATGTCGACTCCAAATTGTGTTGATTTCATGCAAATTATGTCGACTTGAAATCAATACAACTTGAAGTGGATTTCAGCTCGTAAAGAAAAACATTCACAACTATGTCATGCTTGCACTCATTAGGTTAAATTTCACGCGTACGCGTGCCAACGGATGGACAGTTCGGATGGAAATAGTGTTGCGCATTCTTACGATTTACCAATATAACCGCGTAAGACTTGGAGGAGGGGGGTATTCCCTCAGAAAATACCTATATTTTTGTATTGTTAATTTTTTTTTTTGATTATTATTATCATTATATTATTTATTGCGGCTGCTACGGGCCTGCAATAACTTCTATATGGAAAACGATATCAACATGATTTTGTTCACCAAATTTGTTCTGTAATACATGTAGTCTTTTATCCTATATATGAAAAATAATAATGAAAATTCAATGGAATATTCGTTTTCATATTGCCAAATTGTAACGCCGTACTATTTTTTTACCAGAATATTATCATCAAAATATTCGACTGAAGTTTAAATTTTTAATTGAAATACTATTCTTTCCATTGAAAAATAGGTCGTTGTTGTTTATTCAGTACGTCTTGCCTTGCTTTTATACCTCATGGCGGCCATCGCTTGCGTCATACTATCAATAGGTTTGCCCGAGACAAAGGGAAAAGATCTGGGGGTGAGTATGCTCAGTATGACGGAATCAAGCAAAAGATTTAAGGGCGTAGGAAGGGTCACCAATCAGGGCGGAGACAACAACCCCCCTCAAACTTCCCGGTCGCAGGGGGGAAATATTGCCCTGGTAGATTAAGTTTCCATTAAAATATTCCTACTAAATGAGAAATTTCCATCAGTTTTAGGAAAATTGTAAATTACCTCAATTCTCAGGAAATTTTCTTTGTTTTTCGGTAAGTTTCCTTCGTCTTGGAAAAATTGTTGTCAAAGCTCGGAAAATTTCATTCTATCTTTAGAAAATGTTGCGATATTTTCAAAATTTTCAATGATTTGGTAAAATATTTTTAATTCAATGTTATCAACTTATGTTGATAATTTTCAAATTTTACCTCCCAAACGGGAAGAAAGCATTAAACCGGGCAGGTGAAAGTTTACAAGGGGAAGTTTACCCTCCTGCCACCACTTCCACGCCTCTGAAGATACCGTCTTCTGTTCATGGTTGTCTGCTATTATTTATGCTTTTTTACTTCATCAGCGGTCAGATATATTTTGCATAATCAGATAATAGAGGGTATAGAAACAACCAGAACTAAAAAAACTACTAAGTGATTTCTTTTTCTGTTTTCTGTTCAGGACTTAATCATTATTGATGTTCTGCTAAGTTTGCATAAAGAGTGATGTTAAATCGCAGCTTTTTTATTGATGTTTGTATTGAAAATCGATTCAACTGTCTTATACCTTTTTTTTCCCTTTAGATATATCCACTTGTTGTAATTTATAATATTTCAGAAAATATTGTATTATAGCATAAAAATGCTTTTTAGAGATGTGAGGACGTGATATCAGAGCTAGTCTGATATCAGTCATTTCTATCCAAATCTGAACAAATATGATATAATTTGAAACTTAAATGTTTTTTCAACAGAATGATATTTTCTAACATTTTGTACTAAAGATGGGACAGGGTCGCGTGAACACACAGTATTTTCAACTACTTTCTGATTTACTTTTCAGGTGGCAGCATTAAAAGAGTCAGTAGTCAGGATCATTCTTCAACTGCGACAGCGCATTCAAAGAAATAATCAGGAATGAGGGCGAGTTAGCGAAGAAAACTGCTAATTAGCCTGCAAGAACTCGGCAACGGGGGTGTGGACGTGGGCACATGTAGTCCAGAAGCATGCCTATTAATAGGAACATTTATAACACACAAGAATATTGAAGTCATGCAGCCATATTGTTCAGATGTTGCGATAAAATGTCATAGTTTCTTAATTTTTGCACTTGAAATAGTAGCAATAATTGTGTTGAAAAGCATTTGAATTTTCAAAATAGCCGTTTCGCGCCTAAAAGCTTAGCTCTATTGTCTATGTTTTATATATTTCGAAAACGGCGTAGTGAACATATCAAATGGGAAAGGAAAACTTGTACCTATGACAGTAATGAAGGTATTTTCATGAGATTTAGTTTCCCCTGCAAAGATATTTTTCCCACACGTATTTCAAATATGACTTTGCATAAGGCTTTAACGTTAGGATAGCAAAGAATCATGGGAAATATCACAAAATTTCGGCATCCATGTAGCAAAATGTTCCCATTTTTAGGAACATTTATGCTCCCATTTATGTTGCCGGACTGACATGTCACCAGCAACTTCTGAAAACAATGCCTCTCGTCATTTTTATCATTTGACATTTATAGCCATCACGTTGGCGTGTTTATGTATCAGCATGGAGGTAGAAAGAAACCTCCATGATATAAGTAACTTTGTCGAAACGTTAATTTTCTACTTCATTAACTAGTTATTTGTCCCTAAAATTTGATATTCATATTTACAATAGAAAGAGGTTCCACTTATATTCATAAACCAGCTATTAAAATATAGTCTTTTAAACGTTCAGTTATTCTGACAGCCGAAAATCAATTGAATATAGTATTTATGATATGAAATATAAGAAGCCAATTCAGTCTCTACTTTTTCAAGATGAATTATAGCAAAGCTACTTCTGAACATAATTAATAATGCATCGAGGTAGTGTCGTACTTTATATAGGGGTGCGTAGTCGTTTTTACCAAAAAAGGTTCAAAACATTAAAATATAATATTTCCTTAACAGAATAGGATTTTGGAATGCTTTGTTCACCACTTTGTTTCTTTTAAAGTCCTCTGTGATATAAACTGAACTTGCATGGCTACTAAATGTAACCCTTTAGTTGTCCATTACAATTCTTCGTGTGAATATTTCTTTAAACATTTGATGCTCTTAAAATATTTTTACGCATTATACTTTCTTACTTTCTTAAAACTCGAAAAAAGTATTCTTTTGACTCATTAAAAAAAGGTTTTAGCGGTTACTACTACTTAGTAGTCACCTTGACTAACCAAGGATGCGACAGGTTTAGTAGTGTAAACTCCATGCTCAAAAGCCGCCATCTTTTAATTGAGAACTATATTTTAAATTTTATTAAATGAAGAGAATATGGACTTCAAATTAAGTGTTATTTATTGAAGGTTGTATTGCAATGGTTACTATGCTACAATCAATTTCGGCAATGCTAATTAAGAAATGTATGACGTTGTTTTTATTCACAAAAGTCATGTAAATTGGCAACGTTGAGGAATGTAGACGAAACCTTCCGGTATCAATCCAATATCTTAATAGCCAGGTTTAAACAGTGATATGAAGAATGTTATTATTTTCACAATTTTTGCTGTTTTAGAAACATAATAGAAAATATTTATTACAAAATACCAAAATACCAAAATACTTTTTGAAGAGTCACAAAGAGATAGTGAAGGAGAATGATATTATTTGAAATTTGAAATGAACGAGGCTAGTCTCACCGGATGTAGTAAGATAAACACCTCACTCGGTAGGTCCTACATGTTACAGTGCTAGGCAATACTTGCAGTACTTATAGCAGCCTTGTAATGGATATTGTGTCACACCAGGGAATTGACCGGATGCGGTTCTGAAACTTAAACAGCTACGGTAAGTTAACATGTTAACAGGTTAAGAAATTGTTAGCGTCCATCACGTACACACTGTAATCTTGCAACCTGTCAAATTCGGCGTGGATAGCATTTATTTCAAGAGGACCAAGTTGCAGATCGTCTTTATTTATTGTATCTATTTTATTTTATATGAATAAACTAAAACCTACATAACTTTGTTCTCTTACTTTAAGGGTCATGTCTAGCTTTTCGTTTTTGAGGGGGCTTAATCTCCCCCCACTCCCAAAAAACATCGAAGGCCGTTATCAGATTAGGGAGGACAGAGGCGTAGGAGTTTAGCCCCACCCCCGGAAAGGGCTTCTATTTACCAGTTGCATGCATGCTTTGTTTTGATGGAAGTGCGAAATTATTAGCTTAAAATTCAAGTTGAAGGAAAATGCGTAAAATTGTTTGAAACCGTTGTTCGATTTTAGCAACACTCCCTGAGAATTTCTCAAATTGACAGTACTTTATAGGAAAGTGAAGAATTGCCCTGGAAATTGAAGAAAATCTCCCTGGAAATTGAAGAAGATTTCACCAAAAGAGCTTTAAGTTCTTTGATTTTACGAAAATAGAAGGAGATTTTCTTAAAATCCATGAAAATTTTGCAGAGGTTAAAGAATGTTATTTTTTGAGGGAGGGTGTATGATTTTTAGGGGACTTGAAGAGAGGGGTCTATGATTTTTTAGGGGATAGGGGACTGCTTTCTTTATTACTATCCATACACAAATTAAATGCCACAACAGCTCTTTTTAAAGGTTTTTTTTTTATTGGATTAGTTCATGGGTCAAGCATGTTTATTCTATATGGAGGTAAAAAACTAAAATGATTTTCCGTATCATTCAGTTTATAAATAATTTAATCATTTTCATTGTCTTCGTCTTATTAGGGTTCACAATAAACAATGGTATTCTTTATTGACATTACATCAGATGCAGTACAAGAACCAGTTCAAAGTTTAATAATCTGATAATAGTGCTGCTTTATTTATGCACAAACAAAGTTATGGCACAAAGTCATAATTATGTGTACTCGTACTCCTTCACGATCACACTTATGATGGATGGAAAACTTATTGTCCCGTTTAATGTTACACACTCCTCCATCTTCCAGATATAATTATCAACGGTATATAGCTTGCTAGTTTTTCCAATGATAAGAAAAGCAAAATCTAAGAATTTCACCAGACCTTCAGGCTTCTTCGGATTGGTTGAGGACAAACTTAATGGGTAGTTCAGTGGTCAAGCATGTCCATCTTATATGAAAGAGGACTTCAAAAGAAACAAACTGGTGGAGAAACGTTCAAAAATCGTATTCCCATTAGGAGATATTCAAGTTTAAAGCTCTGTCTTTGTAGAAATGACTGGTGTAGTAAGTCTACTATGGAAAGTTGGCGTCTGCATCCTCACATTCTTACCTATTTCTAATGTATTTTTAAGAAAGTTTATTAAATATTTTCACTATTTGAAATATTTTTCCTTAAAACGTTCTTCGTGTGTATATTATAAATACCCTTCCTAGCTTCAGTTTTACTATTTTTTTGACATAACTAAAAGCCACAAAATCACAGGATAAAATATGATAAATAGAAACTGAAGAATCTGAGGGTATGACACCACAACTAGTCTGATTTCAGTCGTTTCTACACAATTAATACCACACTTTAAACTTTGATATTTCCTTAAGCCTGTTAACGGAATAAGATGTTTGAATGCCTTTCTTTACTATTTAGTTTCTTTTGAGGTCCTCTTTTATATAAAATGTACTTGCTTTACCCCTGAGCTAATCCTTTGAGCCAAATCAAACCTAAAGAAAGGCCCGAATTAGGTCATATATCAGTCCGGGAGCACGCCTATTCATAGGAACATGTATATCACACAAAAACATCGAAGTCATGCAGCTGGATTGTTTAGAAGTTACCAGCGACGGGGCGTGGTGCATACATCATTACCACAACATATGAACATATGTACAGACCATGACCCATCTGTGTACCACATATAGAATAAATCTAATATATCGTTCATGAGAGTCAGTATGGTGTTTACATCATTCAGCACTTTCACATTAAGCCACGTCCACCATGCATATTAATGACATCTGCTGATAAAATAAGCATGTACACAATAACCAACAAAAATGTCATCCAAGTATGACGCAAAACAGTTGTTGATTTATCACTTTTTCAAGATGTTTACATGTTTACAGTCCCACCTACTTATTAATATGCATGACATCACCACCAAAATAACAGGGCATATCTACGGACCATGACTATCTGTGTATCGAATATGACATAAATCCAGTTTACCCATCTTGAGATACCGTGTTTACAAGTTTTTTTTCAGCAAAATCATATTAAGCCCCGCCCACTATGCATATTAATAAAATTAAACGTTTTTACTTCATTAACATGGACACATCAGGTAACATCGTAATTACACCACATATGGAACAAAACCAGACACGTGGTTTTTTAAATATTGACATTTCAAGATGTTTACATTAAGCCCCGCCTACTCATAAATATGCATGAAATAACCATCAAAAACAATGGGGCATATTTACAGATCATGGGTTATCTGCATACCACACATGACATGAATCCAGCGTATCGTTCTTGAGATACCGAGTTTACGAGTTGGTCGTCACAAACATACATACATACATACATACATACATACATACATACATACATACATACATACATACATACATACATACTATGTATGTACTACTATATGTATTTACTACTATACTACATACTACTATGTATGTATTGCCTGTACATTTATGTGAATTTTAAATGATTTATGCAGGTTTTGAGGTATGTGTTGAAATTAATGAGGAAACATTTGGACTTCATAGCTAGTAAAGCTGATCATATAGTTTTGATGACTGCAAAGAATTATTTTCTGTTTGTTGCCTATTTAATCTGATTTGCTTAAAATGAACTTTCTTCAACTGGTCGATATAATTCAACTCACAAGGGCCATTCTTCAAGAGGCCTGAGGCTGTTACATATGTGGCAATTTGCAAATCCCTGGGAGACCGACATGGTCTGCTAGGGCCATTCTCCAGAATTGATACTGTACATGTGTGACATACTATGGAATTGCCAATTTGTTGAAATTTATGTTTACTCATGCTTAGGGAGGAGTTTTGTTTCAGTGATTAAGAAGATTTCTTAACGTGTTTACTTACAGGGGTGAGAGACATATAACTGGATTATATCACGTATTTACCATCGATTCTGGGAGGCATATCGGCTTCATTCAGCAGCACAAGAAAGGGGGTGCCGAACAAAAGACACACTTAACGCAGTATGTGCGTTACAATTTTGCGCTAATTGCGATAACCGTGGGGTAATTTGAACCTTTGCTGAATGTATAGTACGGCTCAGCTAAAGCATCAAAGATTTCTTATACCAATATGGCTTAAAAACTTAGGCAACAAAATTGCCAATTTTTAACATCTGTTCAAAGGATTTTAAATCTGTTAAAAACCATGAAAACAAAATATGAATTGTATTAAAATTCATGATATATCTGTGACATATTAGTGCTACATTCCCACATTTTTCCCATCATGTCAACCTGTTGTTTTCAATCCTTGGTCACACTTCTTTGAATGACACTGACCTAATTTTTGCAAATTGGATTTTAATGTTAAGTACATCCCTACTTCAATCTCTGAAAATGTGAAGAAGAAAAAAACAGAAATAATTTGAGCTGTGTCACCTCTCTACACCACACACATTGCATAAATTGAATATTCCTCAAAAGTTTGATGAATAACAACTTAAAGACTAAAAATCATGTGTTTTTTTTTCTTCAGAAAACAGTGATTTAGTAGTAAAAGCTTTATTAGGTGGTCAAAAGGCCTTGTACCTTAATATATCTTTAAAAATACATTACGTTTGAAGTTGCATTTTTTCCAACAAGAATGCTCTTTGGATAGTAAAGATAGTTTATTATATATTAGGCAAAGTCCGAACACAAATAAACAGTACAAATTCTATTGAATTATCACATTTAGATCTCTAGGTCGCTCATCATTCCATTGTGCACATACTTGGACCGTTGCAGCTGATCGATAACACAAGACTGGAGAAGCAAAGCTTACCAGAATGGACAGCCGGGTGGAGTGAAATTAATCAACGGAACGATGACCAAGTTTGTTCGACCTGATAACAAGTGTCCAATATCACACAGCAGCAGGATGGTACGGAGAGATGGCAGGATGGTTGAAGTCCATTGTGACTATTCATGCTCATCTTTCGTACTTAAAATAACCCAGCAAAGAATATATTAACAAGGAATGCAATACGTTCTTTAAAATATAAAAAAAATTATACTAGGAAAAAGTGTAATAACCTTTTATGGTTTATTCATATTCATGGTTACTCTCACAAGTTCAAAACCTGTGTAACATGCAAAAACTTTCTTATGCTTACATCATACACATGCTGCACACATCGTGGATCACACACATACTATTATGTATATGTTTATGTTCAATTTCAAATTTGCAGAGGCTCCAATATAAAAACAACTTCAAATTGAATTATTTGAAAAGAAGTGCGTACACGCATTGTGATTTATACCTGGTTTACACTGAAAACTCAAACTGAAAATTTCTCAGTAGGAATGTTACTTTACCTTCAGCTTAATTCGACATAGGAGATTACGAACTAGTTTTGAGAATAAAAGAGCAAACTTTGGTGAAAAAAAATATTCTTAGTTCGTTTCACCGTGTGTCTGCTTTTACAAGTATACATACTCCACACAACAAATATGCGTATTAAAATGTGCATCTTATGGAATTAAGTGTTGCATACAGTGCGTATGGTTACACTCAAGTCCTACACAAATTTCGAGTTCATTGCTATTCAGTACATGCAAGCAAGCAAGTTATTCTGATTGGTGAAGTATAGATTTGAATATTCCTTGTTCTTCATAGCAACTTCAATATGTTTATTCATTTTCACCAACTTGACAATGACCATATATCATAGAATAACGGACTGCAAATTAAAGGTGTGTCCCCTCTTAACCAATCACATTACAGAAAACAAACTTTGGTGTCCATGAAAACTTTTATCAGTCATAACTTGGTCAGTTAGGGCAACACGTTAGATTAAAATATTTGCTGTTTTCATAGATTCTTTAAGAACATGGGCAACCATGAACAGGAATGTAACTTGCTGCAAACACCCATCTGCATGCCAGTGTTGCATCTCCGCAGTTTTGTTAAGGAAGAGGTCAAGCTCCTTGTGAAAGCATTTTATGTAAACAAAACAAATTATGTTTGATACAGCCAGCAATTATTTTGCAGCTTTCCGGAACAAAATTATGAATACATACAAGTTTAACACTTAGTAATAGCGTAAAAGTGTATCACACTTTTTTGGAAGAAGTATTGGCAATAGTGTATCCTGACCTTAAAAACAACGAAGGGGCTTTAAAAATATACATGTTTGGGAAAATATACATATTAAAAGGCTTGAAGAAGGAATGTACTGTATATATAAGTTTGGCAATTGAGAGCCGCATAATCTTATTGCTTGCAAAGTAAGGTAGTATCTCACTATCCTAAATACAAGTTGAGGTATGGTTCTTGCTCTCTCTCTGCAATGATATCAAACCATGATGTCACATTATTAATGGTAATACATTTCAGAGGTTTGTCTCATGCTTATACCATGAATAAATTTCGAATTTGATATTTAGGTCTTGAAATTTGAAGTTGTAATTTGTGGGCTATTAAGGTTTGTATTGCATTTTGATGCTATTTAATTTTTGACTTTTCCGTGGACATATCAGAAGAAATTTTCCCTTGCAAGATCATTAAAAATATTATTTGGTGAACCCAGGGGCGTATCTTAACTTCAAACCCAAGGGGGTGTAAGTTAAATTTGCCCGACAAAAATTTGCATTTGCCTGACTTATTAAAACAGAAATATATGTGTCTATACAATCACACAATATGGAACAATTGGGGCAGATCAACCACCAATGCGGTCGAACTGCAGTGTCACAGGTGGTACTGCGTAACATCGTAGGCCCGCTTACAGGCCTCTGTTGAGACCTATAGGGCGAAGCCTTGGTTGGGGTTAAGGGGGTGAAGGACCCAGAAGCTCCAAAGATTTCTTGTTTTTGATGCTCCAAAATGACTGAATATCAACATAAAGTTTGATAATTTGATTGGTGAAAGAAAGATAATTTGTATTCTTATGTTAAAATTTACTCAGATAATTATTTGAATTACCATTTCTAAACAGGCAGAAGGATTTTTATGTCCCACAATCGTTTAAAATCAATACATCGAAGTGTAAAAAAATAAGTGATGAAAAGAAGACAATTTCATATTTGTTTAAATCTATTCAGATAAGTATTTGCAGAATTTCCCTGCAAACTGAGAAAATTGGGGGAAAATTGTGGAGTTTATGGGCCAAGCCTTGGAAGCAGCGGCGTTGGAACGTATTTGATATTAGGGCCAGATTTGATCATTTGTCTCAACAAACCTCAGTACCAAAATGTATGAGTCTTATCACGGTCCAGAAACGATTTGTCAAGGAGAAGTGTTATTAAAAACATTGGTAAAATTTGGCACCATTTGATGGTCACAAAATGTAGGAAATTTCCCGACAACTGAAGAAAATATGAAGGAAATTGCACAAAAATTGAAGCAAACTTAACTAAAAGGAAAAAAAGTTTACGAAAATTGATAGAAACTTCTTGAAAACTTCCCGAAAATGAAGGAAATTGTCAAAAAACTGGAGCAAATTTCCCGAAACTTGAAGATTTCCAGAAAAAAAAATATGCAATAGATTCTGACTGGCTGACTGGACTTGTCAAAATTAATTCATTATTGAGAGAACCAAAATGGTGCTTTCCCCCTCCCAGTAATTTTTTTTGGAGGGAGGGGGCCTTGGCCTTCTCGCCCTCTGTTTTCTATATGCCCCTGCTTGGAAACTTGGGTCCACGGGTCTTGATTATGATACCCCACAATTGTTTAAATTCAACACAAATTTCCGAAATGTACTGATGAAAAAGACAATATGAAATTCAAATGTTAAAATCTACTCTGATAACTGGATAAGCATTTAGGTTACCATTTCTAAACAGGCATAGGGCAATAGAAGAAATTTCCCCTGAAATTGAGGAAACTCAGGTTTATGGACAAATCCCTGTCATAAAAATGTCTTGTTTTTGATGCTCCAAAATGGCTGAAAATCAACGAAGAATTTCCATATGTAAATCGTGGGGTCCGGGGGTGAAGGAAAAGTACGGATCCATGAGAAGAAGCTATGAACATGTAATGACAGCGCTATTTACTACAAAAACAATTCAAAATCTGTTCGAAAATGGCCATTTCACTGTTTTTTTAATAGCAGCACTTGACTGAAAAGTGAAGGCACTCGTTTTTGATTATCTCAAAGATACATCATCCACAACAAATTGATAAACTTCATGCTTCCATAGCCCACAGATGACATGATGACAAACTTCACTTGAATATTCATATCAACCACACAATTGCTATACCGTTGCGTGCCAGATAAGCATTTGTTTTTTTAGGGACCCCTACAAAAATACGCCCTCACTCTTCGGTCCAGTGCTTCTTTAATTATTCGTCAATGGCCATACTATACTTCTCAATTATCTTATGTAATTTCATTGTAATCTGTAACAATTCTTTGAATGAGAAAGGCTTAATTTTCTCCATTTGATTTTAATTTATTTTGACTTCATTTGCAGTCTGAAAACTAGATAAAATGGTTTGATTTTGAAGAGTTTGAACTTGCATTTTAATATGAAAAGCTCCAGACTGAAAATGCTATTTATCCTGTCTCCAACAAAGTTGTTGAATGGTATATATCCGTATATGAGTTGGGTTGGAAGGTGAGTGGAAAACTGGTAGGTGAAGGGAGGATGTTTTTCGAAGAGAGGGTATATTTTTGAGTGGAGGGTGGGTTTTAGAGTGGAAGGTGAGTTGTAGAGTGGATGGTGGGTTTGAGAGTGGACGGTAGGGATTGAGAGTGGAAGGTGGGATAGGTAGGGATTGAGAGTGGAAGGTGGGGTTTTAGTAGTTTCTAATTTTTCATGCGGTAAATTTTCATCAAGGATATATGTTAACTTCTTTCTTTAAGAACCATTTAATGCAGTTTTATAGCAAAACGAATATTTGCAGCCAATTTATTGGTGTGAATTTATACATTTTACACAAGTGAGCCTAAAAATTCACAGAAATATACAGAGAAACAATCAAGAGATAAGTTTGTGCAATTCATATTCCTAAATGCTCCCAGTTCAGGGAAACTTCTGTGTTGGTGCTTCAAACTATATGTTACAATTGGGCCTGTTTAGTTAAATGTTTTCAGGAGGGTTTAGGGCTATTTGGTTTTTAAAACATTTCATAAATTGTGATTTTCTTAGGTATGGTATACAAGTATAATAAGATGTTCCCATACTACAATTCAATATTTGTGGATCACAACCACAAAACGTCGTGGTTTTGCAAATTTTGTTGTTCATTGGTAGATTTTAATGTTATCATCATTATCACCATAAGCCTACTTGCCTAATGACACACTGCTTCAGATCATTGATTGGACAATGGTGGGTTGTGTTGGGTTGTAGAATGTATTGTAATATGTTTAATGTTGTGTGTTAAGTGTAGTATGTTTTATGTAGTTTTTTAATGTAGTATGTTTGTTTACATATATTAGGTGAAAAATAAAGCTTCTTGACTAAACATATTGTGATGTTTTCAAGCTCTATTATTGTATTTTTATCAGAATATTTACAGTCCAGCATTTAAATTAGGGAATACGGCTACCGTAAAATTTACGGTTTTTTGTATGGAAAAACTACTGCCATAACTTTTACCGTTTTTAACGGGTTTATTTTACAGTGTATAAACCATGAAAATAGGCTATAAACCAGGAAAATAGGTTATAAACCTGTACTTTAAATATACGGTCCAGCATTTACGGTATTTGAAATCTACGGTTTACTTTCATTTTACGGTCCAGCATGTACAGCATTTGAAATCTACAATCCAGCATTTACGGTTTACTAAAATTTTACTGTCCAGCATTTACGTTGAAACTACATTTACGGTCACATTGTGGAATACGGTTACCGTAAAATTTAGGTTTTTTTAATAAAAAAACTGCTGCCATGACTTTTACCGTTTTTTATGGGCTTTTTTTAAAGTGTATGAACCATGAAAATAGACTATAAACCATGAAAATAGGTTTTAAAATAGGCTATAAACCATGAAAATAGGCTATAAAATAGGCTATAAACCATAAAAACACTTACCATAAAAAAAAAACTATAAACCATGAAAATGGGTTATAGACCATGCAAATAGGCTATGAATCATGAAACTAGGTTATAAACCATAAAAATGGGCTATAAACTATACAAATACTTATCATGAAAATAGGCTATAAGCAATAAAAATGGGCTATAAACCATGCAAATAGGCTATAAACCATGAAATAAGGCTATAACGCATGAAAACTTTAGTAAAGGCACTGCTTAAAAGTTTGGCCTGTAATTTTTATCCAACAGTTTAAGCACATCATTTCACAAGATTAACTTTGCATCATAACATTGAGGTATAAATAGTTGTATGCTCATAGTTCATTTCACCTTTTCCCAGCAGCAAAGACAAACAATACCAGCATTGATTACGGTTACTACTTATATTATAAAGGATTGCCATTGTATTCAGATGTGTGTCACTAAAAAATACCATGTAACACCAGTGGGAGTAGTGGTTACCTTGAATGAGCATTGGAGAGATGAAACTGTATACAGTTCTGTGGTTTGGGAAACAAAGAAATACATAATTTTTACTACGACCGGCCTTGCTCCATTTGAGGGCAGGTTGAGATGTTCCTGGTTTTAACCAAGGCCATTTCTAATTTTAGTTTCCGTAATTATAATCATTTGAATTGACCACTCTTTGCCGTCAAATGTAGCATACCCCGACGTAGCTCATGTGTAACATACTGTATGCAGTTACTACGTGTGCATGCAGGTGACATGTCACTGTACTGCGAGCGTGTATGTACTGTAAACTACGTCGTGTATTAAACTAACGTAATTGTCTATTGTTCTTTGTTTATAAAAAAATCCACAATCGTGAAAACAAATCGAACAAAAACTTTTGAATATGTTCGTGGTGAATAACCTTTCACCCCCACCCGAAGAAACAAATTGTTCTTACGCCTTTTCAGAGGAATAAATTAAACAAACACCTCCGCACCTTTGAAAAGGTCATATTTGTGAAAAATTGTTTAAATTGTTCTTCTGCAAATATTTGATCCTATGATTCACTGATGCATGTTACCGTTACGTCACCCTTACATCATCCAGGTATTAGTGTTTATAGAAGCCCAGGTGCATTAGTGTCTACACACTCGAGAGAGAGAGAGAGAGTTGAACACACAATTACAATGACGGGGTCGTCGCCTCTGCGTATTCGGTTATGATAGTACAAATGCTATCACGAAACGCTTAATACGACCCGGACGAGAACACAGGTACGACGTACGGACAGACATAACATCGACAACCAAGTCAATGTCCACGGCCTTTGATAACCAGTTGTGGTGCACTGGCGTACACACTCGTTCAAAGCATAGCCTATATGAGTATTCATGGGAAAACTGATATTTCGTTATAAAATTGCATACTTTTCTATGCAGCGTTTCCATAGTAGCTCGGTCGTTACTTTGATGTTGGGAAAAAGCAAGAAGATTAGATTACTTTGACGATTCCAGGAAAGACTCAGGCTTATTCGGATTGGTACAAGGAAAATCAACGCTAAGTTAGATCAAACCTGAAACAGGTGAGATTATGTCATCATATTTATAAACAATCAATGACTGTTTTAAATGGGTTTATCTAATCACGATGACTGTGGTGTTTGTACGTGCATAGGCCTACTGAGCATGCATGGGTCCTCAATCACAACTCCTGATTTGATTTATATTATGAGCAGTGGCGTAGCTAGTGCTCTACGAACGAAGCGAGTGGGGGCCTGCGGGATTCTATGGTATATAGGTATAATAATATATCTTTTTGATTTCGGGCCCCCTTTATAGGGCCCGAGTCGGGCCCAATTAGGGTGGGCGGCTGCCCCTCTTGTCCCCTTCAGTTACACCGCTGATTTAAACAATCAAAAGAGGGGCCCACCAAACAATACAAATTGTTCGGACTTTATAGAAGAAACAAATGATTGAACTTGAGGAAAGGTGAGAAGGTTTGTCAAGATTCAAAGAATTACACAAACCCCGGGAAGTATTATATGGAAAATTGCAGCTCCCTCATATACCAAATTGTTATCAAGCCTATGACAAACAGTTGCGAAGCCATAGTAGACAAGGGCCTTGGAGATTTCAATTGGTAAGGGGGAGAGGGGGGTGCTAACATGTAAATTTAGGAGACTATATGGGACTTTTAGGAAGAATTGATTGGGAATATTGAGGATAGGTAAGACGAAATCGTAGGTGACAGTATCTTTAGTAATATATACACAAGCAATTTTCATATTGCCCTTCTATATATTGATCCGGGATTCTGATTAGAGGGCACTCTATCAATTCTATGTGCCCCCCCCCCGGCTACTATTTTGGCAAACGGTTCAAACAGGGCCCCGTTCGAATGGGAGGGCAGGGGTGGTTTGAGATTTGCAGTCAGTTGCAATCCTCTTTTCTGATTGGCCTATCACGACGGACATAACTGCAGGAAACGTATCCTGACGGTGTGGGTAAACTTCCCCAGTAGGGCCGAGATGAGAACAAAATCTTAGTACATGCATAAGCGTAAGCAGATCAAGTATAAAAAAGATTGGGATTTTTACTTGAAATGATCGAAAATAATCTCTATAAGGACTTAAAAAATGAGAGGGAAATCGACTACAAAACTGAGTGCGAAAAAATTATGGATTTATCAACACACATGACAAACTGTTCATGTGTGTATATTCATCATACAAAAGTAGAACGTGTTTTCACAGATTTGACAGTGTTTACGCGTAGCGTGGTCATATCCAGGATTATTACTCTTGATAATACCGGTGACCGTCAGAGGCTGAGAAGGCATATGGAAGAGAGGCGGGACAGCATGAGGAAGAGGGTAGGACGGCATGTAGGAGAGGGT
>JAIGNY010000161.1:120000-195000 GCA_020152595.1 Chiridota heheva | reverse complement strand
TAGAACAACCGATAAACTCTCTGGCCAACAAATCCTCCAAGATGATCTAAATAATTTTGAACAATGGCAAAATAAATGGCAAATGAATTTCAACCCCTCTAAATGCTACATCCTCTCAGTATCTCCCAGAAAATGCTATAAATCACCAGTTTATACCTTGTGCAACCAGCCGCTAAAATATGTCGACTCCCACCCGTACCTAGGTGTTGAAATTGATAATACACTCAGATGGGATAAACATATACACAACATCACCAACAAAGGAAGCTCTGTACTTGGCCTATTAAGACGAAACTTCTCAAACTGTCCCACTGACGTTAAAACTACTGCATATAAAGCTCTAGTTAGGCCAGTACTTGAGTATGCAACAGCAGTTTGGGACTCCCATCACCACTGCGATGTAGAAAAGCTTGAATAAATTCAACGGAGAGCAGCCAGGGTCTGTATGGCAGACTACTCTTATAAATTCAGTGTCACTAGCATGATTCATCAATTAGATTGGCCCCTGCTAATAACAAGAAGAAGGAACAGCGGTCTAAAAATGCTATATAAAATCAATAACAGTCTTGTCGCTATTGATAATGATAACCTGATCCCAAACGCAAGAATTAATACAAGAAATAACCATGATCTGAATTTCCACTTTCCTTATGCTAAAACGAATGTTTATAAATACTCCTTCTTTCCTTATACACTAAAATATTGGAATGCTTTACCATCAAACATTGTACATGCACCAAGTTTAAAGTGTTTTAAAGCTAAACTTACTAAGCAGCTAAGCTTGTTAATTGATTTATTATTATTTATTTTTTTCTCACACTTTTGCTACGCCTCGGTTGGCGTTCATTTCCTCTAGAAGGATTTTTGCCTACTTAACATATTTAGATTCAGGCATCGATTTTCATTAAAGGTCTGCAACGTATTGGGGGACCCATCCCCACCCCCTCCCCCTCCCCTCCAATTCCCGTTTCCGACGCACTGATTTGTATATCAAATTTAGCATTTAATTAAGTTGAACGCTTTAGATCGACCTTTATATGTTCAAATTGATTTCAATCAAGGTTATACCTGTCTTTATCTGGCCAGATCACAACTAAATTTAATTACAAATATAACATATGTTCCAGTTTATTTAAAAAAACTGTAAAAAAAATGTCAAATACAATACTTAGGCCAAATTTAAATTTAAAATGAATGATAGAAAGCATATAATTTTTCATTGATTTTTATTCGTATCCCCTGAATCATCGTTATTTTTTTGTATCTATAGCAGACCGGCGCCATCTCTTCTGATCACGCTTCCGGCTGCGCTTTTATTTTCAACTATTCTAACAAAATCATATACTTTGAAAAAGAAAAAAAAAAGATTTATTTCTGTTTGATTCTTAGATGTAACTAATAATCATGTTAAATTTATGTATTCACAAACAAAATATGTATTATATTTATTTTGAATTTATATTTGATTAGAAGTAAATTAAATGGATTTGTGGTGAAAACAGCAATATTAATTTCTTCTACTAGTCCCTCTAAGCTATAGATTCTTAACCCATCCTCTCAAACTTCACGTTTCGCGGCGTAAGGCACGTTCTTAAGTATTCTACACATTTTCTTCCTCTTTCCGGGAGTAGAGTATAATTCTTTGTTAAAGAATTACCTATGCGATTTTTAAATTTTGTATTTAATATATAATTTCCTTTTACCAATGTGTTACCCTTAAACTGTCCCTGATTACAGCTACATTCTCGTTGGTCATGTCGCGAATGTGTACTAACGACCTGAACGGAAGCCATATGCGTGAAAGTAGTAACACTAGGCTTATTTGTTGGGCCTATTGGCATTGCATAATGCAATTTGCGCAAGACCAGCAGTGTGAGTGTGGCTCTGTATAACTTAGTGTGACTCGTCAGCTCGTTCGCTTCAGTGTGGGCAGGTACGGTGGATGCACAGGCGTTCTTACTGAGCGTTATGGCAGCATAAAAGGCTCACCCGAAATGAAAATCCATAGGGGCACCTAAAATGGAATACGGTCAATAGGCCTCGGGGGATCAATTTAACATTAGGTAAAGCAACCTTCCATTTCCACAGAAAATTCATCTGGCTTACCCGTACTTATGACTCCCAACGGTCACGAGAGGAATTCCTTTGACACCTGATTTTTAATTTGAATAAAGATCTCTTGACTTACTCGGGCCACTCACCTCCTTGTTTGTCTCACAGGTGTTCCTAACGTTATGGCAACCTACATGCTTACTATATATATATATATAAAGAAAGGTAGGACTCTTTCTAATGCGACTATCGAACTGTACAAAAAAAATCCTTTTTTTTGACCACTCGCGAATCTTAATTAAACTTTTTTACTCTACTCACATTTGCTGGAGACTCCCTTCTTCGTGTATAAGCCACGGGTATTTGTTAGTTGTTCTCCGATTAGATGTACAATTGATTAATTCTCTACCAAATGACCGTCAAGACAATCTATCCGTCCTACAATTTGTTGCAAACTATAAGAAACGTTGCGATGACGTAATTGCAGCGCTGCTTCTTCAGTTTGTAATTTGTGATATTATTAAATTTTTGACAACCAAACTTGCACCTTTCCTCACAATACAGCCACCAAATGTCAAGATTCTTCTATGACTATTAAATTTTGTTGAAATTATAATAACTGCAAAAATTCTTGTGGAAATTTTGTGTTAATGAAATATCAGTTTAAGAGTATAAAAATTTGATTAAAATTAAAATGCATTTTAAAGTTTGCCTCATTAAACTCATTTTGTTGCATGTTACCACTTTACTAGGATTTTTCCAGACAAAAAAGTTCCCAAATAAAAGTTCAATTTTTATCTGAAACAACCAGAAAAACGGAAGATCTTCATTCAGCACAGCTTACAAACTATGCAATCTGGGCTGACGTCATGTGACATTAAGAGTAGGAAAAACTTTCCCATTTTGTGGGAGGGTGAGGTGAGGAGGTAGGAATTTTTCTAGGGCCTACCTGAGCTTATTAGCAATTAACGTCTCTGAGTTTCGAAATAAGCCACACCCACCATAGCAACGGGGTAACTAGGTGGGGGCAAACAAACCTCAAATCCACAATTACAATCGTGTACGACCAATGCATTGACATTTAGATGTTTGCGATGCTGCCGCCAGCTTTAATTTATTTATGGCACTTCTCCGGATCTTTAGAGTTTTAAGCAAATGGGATAAACAAAATTCAGTTTGCTAACTTTCTGGGTGACAGCAATCAGATTTACAAAGTAAGCGCAATTTTTCTCTCACCATTTTGCTGTCACTCAATGTGTGTGCAGAAATTTGTTTTGTATAGTACATTGCATTGACTACACGAGCGCGCACCGCTAGCTAGCTGTACTGTACCAGTACCACATAGGATGTTTGTCCCACTTAGTTACACAGACTTTGTCGCTAGGCACAAACCCAGAGAGGTCTTGTGTGGTTAATAGCAACCATATTAGGGGTACCAACCAAATGGCAAAGGTTGCATATTTATATTAGTCAGCATCTTGATTCTTATTTTGTTTTCAGGTTATTTTTTACTCGTTCTTTTGTCTTTAAACCTGTTGAGGAAATCCCTGAAGCACAGTCACGATGCCCAAGGAAGACAGAAGCAAATGGAAGGCGGACTACATCATGAGGATGGTCGTAAGTTTAAGCTCCATTTTCAACGTCCATAATAATTTTTGTAGTTGAAGGAAAATGTATAGTTTCATTAAAGAATTAGTTTAGGGTGAAGCACATCTTATATGAGAGAGGATTTAATTCAAAAGAAACAAAATGGGTTAAGAAAGCATTCAAAAATCTTATTTTGTTAAAGAGATTTTAAGTTTAAAGTTTGGTATCATTTATGTAAAAATGACTGAAATCAGACTAATTGTGATATCATAGCCTCAGATTCTTCGAAGTCTTTATGTATTCTATCATATTTTGTCCAGTTTTTTTTGGCTTAAAAACCATTGGATATGTCAGGAAAGTAGTCAAACAGGATCTAGTAAGGGTATTTATAGAAAAAAGTTTGAGGAAAAATCATTCAAATATGTGAAAAAATTAAGTAAACTTTTCTTAAAATACATTAACAATTGTTAAGAATATGAGGATGATGACGCAAACTTTTCATAGTAAACTTACTACACCAGTCATTTCTACACAGATAAGATAAAGCTTTAAACTTGAATATCTATTTAACAGAATAAGATTTTTGAACGCTTGACCATTTTGTTTCTTTTGAAGTCCTGTTTTATGTAAGATAGACATGCTTGACCACTGAACTAATCCTTTAATATGATCATCATTATCTGTTGTCCATAGAATAGTAGAAGGAGCTCACACAAAGTGGTAGCTTGATCCATTACGAGTTGCTGAATCTCGTCAGTATTGAGTCCTATGTCTTTGGCAATGATATCAGTATAACACATTTTCCTTATACCACTAGTTGGGAGTCCACCAGAAGGTTTCCAGAAGATCAAATGAAAGATCAGTATTAATATGATAGGCAAAAGTTAAAGAAACAAATTGGTGAAAAAATGTTTATATCTCATTCCATCAAACAATTTTATAGCAATTTTAAGGCCATATTATAATAGTCCTTATTATAATTATAATAGTCCTTATTATAATTGTCATAGTCCTTATTATAATTGTCCTTATTATATTAGTCCTTATATAATTATAATAGTCCTTATTATAATTGTCCTTATTATAATAGTCCTTATAGATTTTATAATAGTCCTTATTATAATTGTAATAGTCCTTATTATAATAGTCCTTATTATAATAGTCCTTATATAATTATAATAGTCCTTATTATAATTGTCCTTATTATAATAGTCCTTATATAATTATAATAGTCCTTATTATAATTGTCCTTATTATAATAGTCCTTATATAATTATAATAGTCCTTATCATAATTGTAATAGTCCTTATTATAATAGTCCTTATATAATTATAATAGTCCTTATTATAATTGTCCTTATTATAATAGTCCTTATATAATTATAATAGTCCTTATTATAATTGTCCTTATTATAATAGTCCTTATATAATTATAATAGTCCTTATCATAATTGTAATAGTCCTTATTATAATAGTCCTCATATAATTATAATAGTACTTATTATGATAGTCCTTATATGATTATGATAGTCCTTATTATAATTATAATAGTCCTTATTATAATTATAATAGTCCTTCTTATAATCATAATAGTCCTTGTTATAATTATAATAGTCCTTATTATAATTATAGTAGTCCTTATTATAATTATAATAGTCCTTACTATAATAGGCAATAATATTATAATTAGTCCAATTTTATGTTAGTCACTTATTTTGTAATAGTCCTTATAATAGGCAATAATATTATAATTAGTCATTGTTTAATGTTAATTAGTCAAATGTGTATGTAATTTAGTCAAATTTGTATGAAAATTAGTAATTTTTGTAAATTAGTTAATTTTGTATGTAAATTAGTCAATTTTGTATGTAAATTAGTCAAATTTGTATGTAAATTAGTAGTCAAAATTGTATGTAAATTAGGTAAATTTGTATGTAAATTAGTCATTGTATGTAAAAAAAATGTACATCATAAAGAGAAAATATAAAATTCCTGATGTAAGCTTTTTGTTTTTCACTGCTACATCTGAATGGGAGCAGGTGAATAAGACCAAGTGGTTTTGAATCTTCATCATATCAAATAAAACATAAATGAAAGGTATCGTCCCTTAAATACATCCAGAAGTAAACGCCACCGGCCGTGTTGGTAACAACGTCACTTCCAGTTTTAAATTGTCCATAATGGTCGTGAGAAATCTGTGATGTTATCGATCACACATCCGCCATCCGCCAGAGGGACCTATATGTGTTTTGGATAACATCACAGATTTCTTGTTATCAATAAGGAAAATTTGAAACCAGAAGTGACGTTATCAGCACTGCAGCGTTCACTTCTGAATTTATTTATGGGATGATGATACCTTGCCCATAAACAGAAGAAAACATGATTTCACAAGTGGGCGGAAAAGTGACCTCATAGTGTACAGTGTGATGTCATATTTGCAGATCTACGATAATTTTTTGTGGAAAATGGAATTGTTTTCAAAATTGTCATAAAATGTTTATTATTTGATGGTTGATTGACAGCCACAAACTCACATATTTATATAGTAATGCACATGGCTATTGTAGGAATGTTTATCTAATGTACGAATCTGAAGTAAAGTGTGTAAGGATGGGTGCCCGGAGTAGTAATGATGATGAAATGGCGAGTTGCTAGTCTGCTTGCTTTACAGTGTTAGAGTTAGAGATAGCTGGACCCACTAACACTTGCCAGTAGATGTTGACCAAAAGCTAGCCAACAAATTTGTCTGAACTACCGTAAAGGGTTGACCCGAGTATGGATTTAACATAAGTTTACATAGACTGAGCAGTGTTTGATTATCAGAAAGTTCTCGTACTGTCTTACCTCGGGTACATTACAGCATTAGTCGTTGGGAACCGAGTGTGAAAGAGTTGAATCCAATCAGTGATTATTAAAGGAACACATTTGACCAGGTACCAGTCTATAGACCCCTAGCTTGATTTGAGAAGAGGCAAATGTGGTAGATATCTTGAGGGACACATTACTGCCCACGCAAACCGCTGCACCTTATCGGCTTGGATTCCAGGCGCCCCTAAGGCTCAAGACCCTGGTAAAACTCTGGGATTTTAGCTATAATTATAGCTCAGAATGAAAATATTCTGATTGATATAAGACCATTCATGTGTTTGTTTGTTTGTCTGTCATCAAGATTGCTCAAGAACTGATGATTGGATTTGGAATAAATTTGGTGTGCAGTTTTGCTGCTTAAGGAAGAAGTAAACTCATGCCATGAAAGAAGGGCCGGGGCATACAACGAATTTTTTTTTCTTTCTGGACTCAAAAAAAATTAAATGAAGGGTCTCTGGTATCATTGAAATCAAAACAATTGGTTTCTGCCATGAATGAAAATGATCAAATGTGAATCTACCCTGTATAGAGCTCAAACAATGAATGCTTAACCTGAATTACACTGAAAACAGTGATCACAAGTGTTTAGAATGTAAATGGCAATACAGATCAACAGTGAGAAATGAATTGTTTGGGGTTACAACTTGGTGGGTCGAGGGTTTCTGAGGCAGATTGCATTCCGGTGGGGAATGAAGAGTGGTGGAGGTATGTGCTCTGCAGTGTGCTATGATTCTAGTTTGCAATGTGTTTGCATACAATACATTATAAAATGTCCAGATTAAGGCTGTTGACCATTTTTGCTATGCAGTTTTTCAAAATGAAATATAGATCTTGGATGAAAGTGATATGAATTCATCTTTTCAGCAATTGCTCGATGAGTACCCAAAGTGCTTCATCGTACGTGCGGATAATGTGGGTTCCAAACAGATGCAGCAGATCCGAATCTCTCTTCGAGGACACGGAGGTAAAGTAACCTACATCTTGGATTGCAAGATGGTACATGTTAAGCCTGAGTTGGGTAGCAACAAAATTGGAACCGGGTACCCGTTACTGCTTACCCGGTTCCGATCTGAGTACCCGAGGAAAAAGTTTGATGTAAAAAAACATTGGAGGGAGGGGGTGTTCGATGCCTGCTATTTTTGTAAAGTTTGGTACTCGACAACTCAGCTTTAGTACATCAAATGTACTGTAGCTATAGTCTGCAATTGTTCGATCTACTGATTTCCATTAGCCCTTAATTACCTATGGAGTCGTGACACAACCAATTGGATATGCACTTTTCAAAAAATTCATTTTGCTACGTCAAATAATCCCACAGCAGTGATCCTGGTATCAATTGAAGGAGCTATGCTAATTCTTTTAATGAATTAACATTTTTGATCAGGGTTATATTAAGAATATTTGAGTAAACTTGCTTGAAAATAGGTAAAAAGTAATCTTTCGAAAAAGTTTGTCAAATTTCAATTTTGTTTTCTTCAAAAACTTACTTGCCTTACTTCCAGAAGTTGCTTTTCCCTGAAAACCCTTAAGAAACTGTCAAAGACATCAGTGCATCCAATTCTGGTTGAATTTTGACTGCCCCTATCATCAATATCTTTTTTTAGCAAACTTTGTGCAATATTTCATGATCATTGGTGAGCATGCGAAGCATAATGCGAACCTATGTAAGGGCGATTTCGTCCATCTGGCTGGCTGTCCACAGTTTTGCCTGAGATTTCCTCAGAATCGTAAAGTTCTTTGAGGATTCATCACAAAATGTTAAAGTTTCTCCAGAGTTCTTTAGAAAAAGTTTAAATTTCTTCAAATATCCTCATGGAAGGCTGGATTTTCCTTACTAGTTGTTTTTTAAAGTTTTTCAGAGACTCTTAAGACAGGTTAAAGATTAGTTTTCTGAAAAGTCTACAAAATATTTAATATTTCCTTCGAAGATAACTGTAAGATAATATAATTTCCCAAAATTTTTCAGAGATCCTTAAGTGTCTCTCATAACACTAAAGTTTAAAATCCTTAAACTTTTCCAAATATTTGTACACCAACAGGCATGATTATTAAACTCTACCTTCATCATTGTGTTTATTTGTGTAAAGTTGCTACAGTGTATGAACTGACAAGACTTTTTTTACTTTGCTCAGTCTGGGAGTGTGACAGGATGTGACTGCATATGGACATAGGGAAGGATGGCTTAGGATTGTGGCCATGTGGGACATAGGATAGAATATGTGGTATGCACCAAGGGCTATATCAAGCATGATTTTTGACTGCCTTTTTTCTTATTCAACAAGTCATTTGCATGTAAGTTATTATAACTTGACAGACTTTCATACATAATGACAGACTTTCATACATAATGTGCTCAATCAGGGACTGATAGCTAGGATGAGACTTCTTATGGAAGCTATGAGATGTCATATGGGACATTGGGTGGGATGCCATGTGGGACATGGGGTGGGGTGCCATGTGGGACATGCGGTGGGATGCCATGTGAAACAGGGTGGGGTGCCATGTGAAGCAGGGTGGGGTGCCATGTGAAACAGGGTGGGATGCCATGTGGGACAAGGCATGGGATGGGATGTCATGTGGGACATGGGGTGGAATGTCATTTGGAACAGGATGTGATCCATGCTGGACATAGGGTCGGATGCCATGTGGGTCATAGGATGGGATGCCATGTGGGTCATAAGGTGGAATGCCACGTGGGACATGGGATGGGATGCCATGTGGAGATAAATGCCATGTGGGACATGGGATGGGATGGGATATGGGATGGGATGTAGGACATGGGGTGGGATGCCATGTTGGACATGGGATGCCATGTGGGACTTAAGTGTGAGATGCTATTTTTATGATTGGCCGGATCTTACAATATGGGTGTCAATTTGCATGGGCATGCGAACCATGACAGTATTTATTGTTCTATTTATTCATTTTTTTCCTGCAAATTGATGCCAGTAAATCTCAGGAAACACATACTTCATTTGGTGGGGGGATTTGGATTATTTTGATTGAAATGATGATTTATATTTATATTTGTATTTTAACAGTGGTTCTCATGGGAAAGAACACCATCATGCGCAAGGCCATCCGAGGTCATTTGGAGCACAACCCAGAACTTGAAAGGTAAAATTGCTAGACACTTCTAATAAACATCGTTTTTCTGACCTCTTCCATCTTTTAAAACACTTGCATGGTGCCCATAGTGTTTCACAATGCCTTGTTAAAAAAAAAAAAAATTAGCTAATTAACTTTTAACCTCTTCCCCAAAACCCATGCTGATGTCAAACCTATTGTTTTTCATGTCTGTCACCGCTGGCAAACCAATCGGGATACTCACATGGAAAACAAACTCCACAACATCCAACCCCATACCTGCCAAACCACCATACCTGCCAACCCTGCAACACAAACCTCTTCTCGTATATCACCTTTCACAGAATAAGCCACACCCACTTCTCGCACTCCCACCTCAATGGCTCCCCTTAACACTCTGCAATTGCTGCTGAGAGCCCTCACTGCCAAATACATTTATAGTTTGTGCGCTCCTCACTCTCACCATTTGCATGTTATGTCGAGGAAGAGTAATGTGTCGGATCTGTAATGTGTATTTGCTTTGCTTTTTCCTGAAGCTTACTTCCCCATCTGAAAGGCAACGTTGGACTTGTTTTCACAAAGGAGGAATTGACAGAAGTGAGGTCAATCATTAAAGACAACAAGGTGAGCTATTAGTTGTAGAAACTCTAGAAACAAGAAAAAGGGAACCATGTTAACTTAGTATTACAGCGTTAAGACTCGTACAATCCACGTTTTAATAAAACCTTCACCTTTTTTTTCTTCAATGTGTTCATTACATAGATGGTACACTACACACCACAGCACATACTGGGCACCGTATCTGAGCTGTTCCTTCAATTCATATTTGTTGTGTACAGCCCATCGAAGATGGCACCCAAACAAAAATATTAATATTTGTTTCATGGCCAGTGCATGACAAAGTGGCGTACTACTAACGTTTCTTCCCCCTTCCCCCTTTTTTTTTTCTTTTTTTCTTTTTAGTGCTTCTTGCATCCTTGCACTCTGGGTGCCACCATGTTGTGTTCTTGAACAAGGTACATCATTTTTGATTGCTTGATTGCTCCAAGCCCACATGAGTACCAGCATGCTGGGGAGTTAGCCTAAGATGAACCTGTAGCCCCATCCAGTGGGACAACAAGAGTACCAGCTTGCTTGGGAGTTAGCCTAAGATGAACCTGTAGGCCCATCCAGTGGGACAACAAGAGTACCAGCATGCTGGGGAGTTAGCCTAAGATGACTCTGTAGGCCCATCCAGTGGGTCAACAATAGTACCAGCATGCTGGGAGTTAGCCTAAAATGAACCTGTAGGCCCATCCAGTGGGTCAACAAGAGTACCAGAGTGGGTCAACAATAGTACCAGCTTGCTGGGGAGTTAGCCTAAGATGAACCTGTAGGCCCATCCAGTGGGTCAACAAGAGTACCAGCTTGCTTAGCCCATCCAGTGGGTCAACAATAGTACCAGCTTGCTGGGGAGTTAGCCTAAGATGAACCTGTAGGCCCATCCAGTGGGTCAACAAGAGTACCAGCTTGCTTAGCCCATCCAGTGGGTCAACGATAGTACCAGCTTGCTGGGGAGTTAGCCTAAGATGAACCTGTAGGCCCATCCAGTGGGTCAACAAGAGTACCAGCTTGCTTAGCCCATCCAGTGGGTCAACAATAGTACCAGCTTGCTGGGGAGTTAGCCTAAGATGAACCTGTAGGCCCATCCAGTGGGTCAACAAGAGTACCAGCTTGCTTAGCCCATCCAGTGGGTCAACAAGAGTACCAGCTTGCTTAGCCCATCCAGTGGGTCAACAATAGTACCAGCTTGCTGGGCTGGGGAGTTAGCCTAAGATGAACCTGTAGGCCCATCCAGTGGGGCTTTGAGGTGGAAAACCCACCTTGAAGCAACACTCACAGGTACTGGTAGACTCATAACACCTGCACAGCTCTAATCTCTTTGAGGTGGAAAGAGGGATGCACCTGGCATGTACAGAAGGGGGAGTGTCTTAGAAAAGACAAATGGGACTAAAAGGTGAACTGTTTGGAAAGATAAAAGGGGACAAAATGAGTTGACAAGAGGGAACGGTTAACCCTTAAATGCCTGAGCCTCCCATTTAGAATCTGTATTTCTGGGAAACTTTTTAATGCTTTTTTCCACATTTTCCTTTCTTTTGCTATCATTAAAAGTATGTGTTAACTGAACAGGTAATAATCTTCACAATGGCCCACATAGTTTCACACTGGAATATGCAAATTAGCTCAATTGATATGCATGCCCTGTGAACAAAACTGCATAACTTTGTGTTTATGTACTCTTTTGTGGTAAGCAGTTGTGGCATTTTTTATAGGATTTCTGAAATGTTGATAAAAAGTTATTTTCAATGATACCGCTTTTTTGGGGGGAAGTAGAAACAAGTGGAAAATGCAAATTACTTTATAATGTCACATTTTGACCAATATCATAACCCATTATTATCAATTTGTACAAATATTGTGAGAAAGCTATGACCTGAAAATAAAGTTATCTTGTTTGTGGGCTCTTAAAAATGTTAAAAATCAATTGTTTGTTATTCATAAGATTGTTTATTATATTTTGCATACTAATTAATATGCAAATTACCTCAAAATATGGAATGAAATAAGATATGAGAATGAACTTTTACTAATTTTCTTATTAAAAGGAGTTTCATAACCCAGATAAATTTTCATTCCAAAAAGTATATATTTTCTTACCCAAGATGTTTGATTTATTTGTAATATAAGTAAAATATGCTCTATTATTTACTATGTGTATGGTTATGATTTCGCACAACAGGTAAAATGTGTCTTTATGTACTGTAACATTTCGTCAACCAAAATCTTTGCAAAGTTACGTATCTTCGGAGAGTTGCAATGGTATTTTTTTTTCTGTGAGGGGGCTATGCATCAACATAGTAGCTCATTTAAAGCTGGCTTCAAGGTCTGTAAGATGACAGAAATAACATTCCGTTTGATTTTCCATTCATGTCCTAATTTTTTTTTTTAAATGTTGCTTCAAAATGATAAAAAACAGTGTAAAATGCCCGAAAATTTTAAATTTGAGATAGGTTTGGGGAAATGTGATTAGAATTACAAAATTTGATATTCATGAATGACTTTGACCAAAAATAAAGTAAAAATTTTTTTTTTTACTCTGATTATTGATCAATTTTTGGGAAATTTGGTGAAAATATGAAATTACTCATGTTTGGCTTTATTTTACTCTAAAAATTCAATATCACCCTCATCAAAAAACAGTTACAATATGAAAGAATGAAAGGAGTTTTTTAAATGATATACAAATTACCTCCGTATCAGTATGGTCCCGAAATTATTTATTGAAAATTGCATTTCCAAATCGATCAAAAATCATGTTGATCCGGCGTTTAAGGGTTTAAACAAGGTATAAGTGAATCACCCCAAAAAGATTTAGATTAACATCCTTATTCCTCGGAATTTCAAGGAAATCCGAAGCCTTAATTTGGCCCCAAAATAGTTTGTTCCACAAAGTCATTCATAAAGTCAAGTTAACGGTCAAAAGGTAATTTAGTTATAAACACTTCTGAAAGTTCTGAAAGTCGATCATTATAGCACTTGCATCAAATTTGGGCAATAACTTTTTGAGTAGAACTGATCCTTTAAATATCATTGGCTAAGCCCATTATGATGATTTTCGCCCATATTTAATGAATGATAACTTTTGAACGTTGGTTTGATTTTACTAGAAATGTGGATTTTCTAAAAAGAAAAGATTAAATCTGTGAAGGAGGTCGTCGAAGAGACCCACAAGGTCTCTCCAACGCCCCAAAATTCAAGCTTGAAAATTAACAACTTTGTCTTAACAATATGCGAGAAAAATGAATACACGATATGTACTGGTAACGTTAAATAAGATATAGGCTCTCCTGTAACAACTGTAGCTCCTTGGAGCTGTAAGAAGCCGTTTTCCCAAAACGCATGCGCCAAAATCGATTGAAGAAATTGGCCAATGCATACGAGAACCTGTACTGAATATATCCTAACATATTAATACAAAGCATAGTATAACGTTAGGCTCTCCTCGTGGAAGGGCGGGGCCGAGGGTAAAAAACACTTAAACCCAGGGGCAAGAGGTCCACTAAACAGGCACACTTGGTGCCCTAGGGCGGATGGAGACAAAAACACTCTATCCTTAGTGTAGGCTAAATGGGAAAGTCGTGTGAGTCGTTCCAAAGAAATCCCGGACCCATGGCTACCTTGCCTTACCTCAGAAGACTTGAGAAGGCGAACTGGATAAGGTAGAGCAGCATAAAAACCTGCCTGCTAGAAGCTGCAAAGGAGAAAATTGTTAGAAAAAGGTTAAATTTATAAAAGAAAATTTCACTAGTTCCAGCGATGTTGTGAAAACAACACGCTGAAAAAGAGTGAGGGTTAGTAGAGGTTATATGGATGTCAGGGCTGGGCTGGTAACTACGTTTTTAAGGTCGGTTAGAAGTGCATTAGTATCAGGTCGTGTGACCAGACTGCATATTTGTAGCATGGAAGGTAAGTATAACTCTCATAAATATCCCCGCTCTATATATATATATATTATAGGTCTCTCTAAAAAATTTGCGGAACTGGTATATTATTAGGCTAGCACCAGAGTTGAAATTTTTTGAAGATTTTTTTTAGATTCGTTCACCTGAGTACCCGACTTAATCAAGTCTGATTTAGTTCCCAAATGATAAATTGATAATACTTCAAAAAACTGTTTTTTGATTGTTTTGTAACAGGTTGCTGCCCCAGCCAAGGCAGGTGCGATAGCCCCAGTCGATGTGGTCCTCCCATCTCAGAACACCGGTCTAGGACCTGAAAAGACCTCTTTCTTCCAGGCCCTCAGCATTGCTACCAAGATCGCCAGGGGTACCATTGAAATTATCGTGAGTACTATTACTTTCACCTGTATTAATTATGTATTTAGGAGGGCGAGGCTGATATGTATAACACATGAAAATGAAAGGTGCTACTAGTGATGTAGCAAGCTGGGTAGGAAGTGGCTGGGGATGGACTGGGGATGGAGGTGGTGAACTGGGGATGGAGGTGGTGAACTCATGGAGACATTAGCTTAACTGTGGAGGTGGTGAACTGGGGGATGGAGGTGGTGAACTGGGGGATGGAGGTGGTGAACTGGGGGATGGAGGTGGTGAACTGGAGGATGGAGGTGGTGAACTGGGGGATGGAGGTGGTGAACTGGGGGATGGAGGATGGGGATGGTGGTGAACTGGGGGGAGGTGGAACTGGGGATGGTGAACTGGGGGGAGGTGGTGAACTGGGGATGGAGGTGAACTGGGGGGATGGATGGAGGGGATGGAGGTGAAACTGGGGATGGAGGGGATGGTAACTGATGGAGATTTCTCCCTGGGGATGGACAAACCTTTAAAAAGAATTTGTCCACAAAATTATTGAATTGTTGGAAAATTTGTCTGATTTATGATGCTAAATCTTACAATTTTTCCTAAAGCATGATGCTAAGTTATCTGATATTTCCGAAGCATGCCCAATTTGAAAAGATTTTCAAATTTCCAACAAATTGTGGAATTTCATGAAAAGAACAGATGGGTTGGCCTATAATACCCAACGCTCCGTCGAATCACAATCCCTTATTTTCCTATCCTGCACTCAGACCGTTTCTCCACTTCCAGCTACCTCAGTAGTAACAAACTTCACACCATCAAACCCAAAGTTGGGATCAACGTCCCTCTGCAGTTGCAACCACAGGGAGTATGTTATTATCACCTGCGTCCGCCTCGGCCACACCTTTCTCATCCACTCACACCTGCTCCTCCCCTGCTCCTCTCTCTAATACATGCAAAACTGATCTATGATCAAGCATATCTTAACCTGTTCCTTATACCTGAACTCCAAATTACACCCCGCCCCCCTTCCCATCTCAATTTTTGATCTTTTCAACAACAAATCCTACCTCAACTTCATCACCTTCCTGCACAACAGCAATCTATTTCACCTGATCTAAACCTCCCTTGCCTTCCCTTCTCTGCCTTACCTTCCTCAACTTCCTTTTATTACCTTAATTTTTTCCCTTATCCATCTTCTCTCCCTCCTTCCCTCTCTCCCACCTCTCTGTCCTAACTGAAACTTTTAATACCCTCTTGGCACATTTGACTCTGATTGTCGCGGTGCCATTAAACATCAACAAACCAAACCAAGCATACCTAAATGTAAGTTTCCTGAGTGAGGATGGTAGTAATGATGATAAAATGGCGAGTTGCTAGTCTGCTTGCTTCACAGTGTTAGAGTTAGAGATAGCTGGACCCACTAACACTTGCCAGTAGATGTTGACCAAAAGTTAGCCAAATTTTTCTGAACTACCGTGAAAGCGTAAAGAAATTGCCCTTATTAGTAGTGCTGCCACATGTAAAAAAGTGCTCTGGCACAAAAGTGAGGGCGTCAGTATTTGCTATATTTTATATCTGTGGCTAATTTATGTAGATTTTAACCAATAGAAGTCGCATTACACAGTCTGATTTTTACGGAAATTTCACCCATCGCGTACAAGTGAACAAATTCCAAAAAGTCAATGGGAAGACTCATACAAATTTTGAATATTCTGGTCGGGATTTAGTTATGTTTGTGATATTCCGTACCGCCAAAATATATGATTTAATGTGAGACTTACACCAAATACGCCCTCGCCTTCGGCCGAGCACCTTTAATTATCGCGATATCCTGATATTACTTTTTCACATGAAATCGAAAATGCCTTGACCGACATATCATGATATGCTATTATCATATATAAACTACATATTAGAACAAAAATATGTGAAACAAGAATGTCAGGAAATTTTCAAGTGACTTAGAAGGAATATTCCCGTGAATTTTCATATTCGTATGTAATATTAAATAAACAGATTGGTGTAAAAACCATGTTGATATCTTATTCCGTCTGAAGAGTTCTTGCATTTCAAGGGTTTGCAAAGTGTTTTGTAAAGTGACCTTGCAGTGTAAAGTGTGATGTCATAATTGCAGATCTAAGATCATTACCTCTGCCAACGAAGTTGGACGGAAGGTTATGTTTTTGCCTGTATTTGTTTGTTTGTCTGTCATCAAGATATCTCAAGAACTGATGATTATATTTGGATTAAATTTGGTGTGTGGTTTTATTTCTGCTTAAGGAAGAAGTGATTACAATTTGAGACATATTGGAACAGGAGAAGGGTGCAAATGGGGGGTGGGGACATGTTTTTGCCAGCGTTTGTTTGTCTGTCATCAAGATATTTCCAGAACTGATGATTGGCTTTGGATTAAATTTGGTGTGTGGTTTTGCTGCTGCTTAAGGAAGAAGTGATTCAAGAAGTTAAAATTTGAGACACATTGGAACAGGGGAAGGGTGCAAATTGGAGGGGTGGGGAAGGGTGAAAATTGGAGGGAAGGGTGCAAATTGGAGGGGTGTCGGGACATTTTAATTTGAGTTTGTCTGTCATCAAGGTATCTCCAGAACAATGATGATTGGATTTTAATTAAATTTGGTGTGTTTCTTTGTTACTGTTTCATGAAGAAGTGTTTAAAACTTGGGACTAATTGGAGCAGGGGAAGGGCAGAAATTGAGGGGTGGGGATGTTTTAGGATGAGATCTGTCAAGACTTAAGTTGAAACTTTCCAATGGAATGTGCTGAACAATGACTTTGTGCTCTAAATGAAGATCCAAACAATACATTTTCTGGACTCAAAGAGACTTACATCAAGTGTTCTCTGGAATCAATGAAAATAATACGATTGGATTCTGCCATGAAATATTAGAATGGGAATCCTGGCTGAATAGAGCTCAAACAATGATGCTTCACTTGAATGAAACTGAAAACAATGGCCTTGGAAGGAATCCAGTCAGAAGATAATCTTCAAGTGTTCAGATTGCAAATGTTTATTACAGATCAAAACTTGGGGGATGAATCTTGGTGGGCCTAGGATTTCGGAGGTAGTTTATATTGGGTATGGGGATCAAATGAACTTTAGAATTATTCTAGGCATTCTGGAAATGCAACAGGGCGGAGGTATGCGCTCTAGAGAGTGCTAATATTCTAGATGTTAATGTATTTCTTGCATTTTTATTTTAAGTTTCATGAGCAAATGGGAAAAGCCTATTCCTGCAAAGTGCATGTTATACCCCATCTCAACAATTAAACAAAAAGTGTTTGCAATAAATCAATTAATTATCACCTCGCCAATGAAGTTGGTAAAGAGGGGATATAGTATGTTTACTGTCCGTCCGTTCATCCACATCCATTGTCCGTTTTACTCCATGCATTGTTCAGCTACTGGGGAACAATAGATTTTAGCCCTCTAAAAGGAATTCCAACTATTTTTATTAAAAAATAAATGTATAGAAAGAAAATCCTTTTTTGAAAGAACTTGGAACAAATGCATTCCAAACTTGAATAGCAGGTAAAATATTTGTTCTGGGATGAAGATAAAAAGTTGCATAATAGAGCTGAAAACTGAATGGAATTCATAATTAAGTATCTTGGGAATGAATAGGGAGAAACAATGCCTTTTTTTTAATACAGTGGAAACAAGACTTGTGATAAACTAAATGTAGAGGGCTAAATTGATCATATGGACAGGTAAAGGGCTAAATTGATCATATGGACAGGTAGAGGGCTAAATTGATAATATGGACAGGTAGAGGGCTAAATTGATTATATGGACAGGTAGAGGGCTAAATTGATCATATGGACAGGTAGAGGGCTAAATTGATCATATGGACAGGTAGAGGGCGAAATTTATCATATGGACAGGTAGAGGGCTAAATTGATCATATGGACAGGTAGAGGGCTAAATTGATTTAAAATCCACTAAAAACATAAAGAGCAACAAAATGTATCAAAATCTGTGAAAGATTTGCCCAAACACGTGTAAGTATGCAAATTCTTGTGTTACTCTTGTGATGTATGAATGGGACATACTCTCTTCTCGTAAATCCATTGTTCTTATTTGAATCCATTGTTCTTTAACTCTTATAATCCATTTCATTTCTCTTTGATAAAGCGAAGATAATTCTAATGAAGATAATTTAATCTTTACCATTCCCCAACTAACTTCAAACTGCAGACGGCATAAGGTCTGAAATTAAGAGAAGAAGTACACCAAAAAAAACCATTTTGAGGTTTTTTCCTGTTCATCATGTATCACAGGTTTTCAGTGTATTAAAAAAAAAATCAAACTTTGATTACTCATAACTAGAAAACTTACACATGTTATTTTCATGATTCAAATGACTTTTAACTCAGAATTTAATGCTCTTTTTGCTATGTGGTTGCACAGAAAACTTCTGTCCATAGACCTTAAACAAGCCCATTCTCTGCATAAGCTTTGAATAGTCGAGCATGCTGTCCTCCCAACAGCACTAGTTTTGATTCAATCTTAGTTAAATGTGTCTTGGATTGATCCCATGTATGACAGCAACCAACATAGTTGGTGGATGTAAAAAGGTTGGAGCATTTTTCTAACTCTGGGTTGAGCTACCACATCATTGATGCTCTCAGTTTTATGTCTTAATTTTGTTGCATCTTTTCCCTTGCAGAATGATGTCCACTTGATCAAGCAAGGTGACAAAGTGGGAGCATCTGAAGCCACTCTGTTGATTATGTTGAAGATTGCCCCCTTCTCCTATGGGTTGGTTATTGAACAAGGTGAGTGGCATACCCACCAGGGCTGGAATTAAGCATAAGCCCGCTAGCTCGGGGTACTGGATTTTACGTTCGGGTTAGCACAATTTCAATCATTCAAGCCCATGGGTTTAGTCCTATCATCATATTTATTTTAGTATCTTTTTGTGAGACATGAAGAAATGGGCTTGTGGAAAGTTCAGTTTGGCTAACTAGTGAAACGTATGGTGAGAAAGCCTGATGGGCTAGTGATAAACCAATGCTAAAAGCCTGATGGGCTAGTGATAAACCAATGCTAAAAGCCAGATGGGCTAGTGATAAACCAATACTAATAGCCTGATGGGCTAGTAATAAACCAATGCTAAAAACCTGATGGACTAGTGGTAAATTAATGCTAATTTTGAGCCCTGGTGCCCACAAGTACTGTAAGAGGAATATCCCCCCGTGAATTTTCATTTATAATAAAGAAACAAATTTGGTGAAAAAGCAATGTCGGATGTTTTATTTTGATTAGGACTTAGTGCATTTCACCAATGTGTTGAAAAGTGCCTTGCAGTGTACAGTGTGATGTCTAGTGTTGCACCAGCAGAAACCGGAACTCAAAGCAAAGTTCGGCGGTGCGGAACATTCCGCCCAGCATTTTAATCCCATGAAAACAATATATATGCATATTTAGAAACAAATAGTTTGAGCTTTCAAGGTTCATAGACATGCACAGTAGATGCAACATGAGCTAAATGGTTTAAAATCTATTACAAAGCTTTAAAGTAGCAATTTGCATATTATGCAAATTTGTGATGGCCTTGGCATTTTTTTGGTATATAATTTGATTTGTAAATGGGTCTATTCATTATTCTATGAAGTGTAGCAAATTAAAAAGTTTTGAGCTTTTGCCATGCCCCCAATCAAATTCTAGTAGCAATAGACTTTTCCATCATTTTCAGTGACTGAGATTTAGGGAAGAAATTTAAAGAATTATGTAAAGATTTTTATCTTTTTGCCCAGTCAAAAATTTTGCATAAATTAAAAACTAATCTAACATTGGGCAACCATAACTCAAAACTGCGTGCACTATTGTCAAAATTCCAATTTGAAAACCTTTGAGGTTTTGGGTTCTTGTTTTTGTCTTTTCTGCAGCTCATACACTGCAGTTTTAGACATGGCAATTTCATTTTTGAGCATTGAATATGTACTGTTGTGGAGAAAATATCATCAAATTTTTTTGTCAAGTTTCGGTTCCGGTGCAACATCCAGCCAGAAAAAGGCCTTAGAGAAAATCTTAAGTTCTGGCCGGATACAATTTCCGGTGCATCCCTAGTAAATTTATAATTGCATGTTTTTTCTTTAAGATTCCGAACCTGATTTGCTCAGATTTTAGTGCTTTTTCGACCAATATAAAAATTGTGTGCATATACACTTGTTTATACTGTTCTGCATATTGATTGATTCTTTACCTTTCCATAGTGTACGATTCTGGGTCTGTGTTTCATCCGACCATCTTAGACATCACAGATGAACAGTTGCATGAGCGTTTCCTGGCGGTGAGTAGATCAGTTTCTAACCCACTCGTTGTTCCATGCTCCTGTTTGGTCTTCTTGGATCAGGTCTTGGTTCCATAGGAATCAGAAGCAGGGGAAAAACTGCCCCCTCTTTCTCACCCCTACCCACTATGGGCCCTTATGGTGGGCTTTACTGTCCCGGTCACATGCTGGTTGGGTGGTTAATTTCATAAAAACATAATTTACTATTGCATTTGTAATCTTCCCAGAGGTGGCCATTTCTATTCACTAGAGGTGGCCCTTCCTCTACCTACTGCTCCCCACCTGTCTCCACATTGGCTTTTGTTAAAGGAAAGGTATCGTCCCATATAAATACATTCCGAAGCGAACGTCACCATGGTAACTTCACACTTCCGGTTTTCAATTTCCCTATTGATCGCGAGAAATCTGTTATCGATCACACATCCGCAGGACCGAACGTAGGAACCTACATGTGTTATTGATTACATCACAGATTTCTCACAATCAATAAGGAAAATTGTAAACCGGAAGTGCCGCTATTAAGACGGTCGGCATTTACTTCTGTGTCTTAATGGGATGATACTTTTTCTTTAAGATGTATGTGTTGCATAGCAGGAATAACTTTTAAGGATACAAGTAGGTCATTGGTATGTACTTCTAATGTTTTCTGTTGCAGGGTGTGGCTAATGTGGCCAGCATCAGTCTCCAGATTGGCTATCCCACCTTGGCCAGTGCACCTCACTCATTGGTGAACGGGTTCAAGAATGTGTTGGCCCTGGCATGCGCTACAGACATTGAATTCAAGGAAGCAGAACAGGTATGGGCGTATTTGTTTTGTGAACAATTTTGTGTGTTTAGAGGATGTATTTTATACCCATGGAGAACTGAAAGATAAGTGGACTGGTAGAGACAATCTAAATAATGCACACAAAAATAGTAAAAAAAACATTTAAGATATCATGAAGAAAATGGATCATGCCCAAATCTGTTAAATCCGATTTTCTTCTATTTTTATGTGCAAATTTTTATGCCATATTGTAGAGATGCACTGGATATCCGGTTCTGGTCGGATCTGCAAAAAAAAAAAAAAAAAACTGCTGAATCATTCTAAAAATCAGGACTGGTTTATGAAGAAAATGGATCATGTTCAAATCTGTTAAATCCGATTTTCTTCTATTTGTATGTGCGAATTTGTATGTCATATTGTAGAGATGCACTGGATATCTATTTCTGGTCGGATCTCAAGTAAAAAAAAAAAATTGCTGGATTATTCTATAAATCTGGACTGGGTTTTTAAATGTGGCTTTCAGTTTAAGCACAAACTTTCAAGAAAGTGTACACTATTTTTCCAACAAACACGTTTACATGTATCAAAGGAATCATTCAAAACATTTATGTTGCAGTAGTTTTATAAAATAAATGTTTAACGACATTATTTGATCTCTTACAGCGTCTTCACACCCTCTAACAAATTTTATACTTCACCTAAGATATTCTCCTTTCCAAAATTCATTTTGCTCATGATTCATTTTTTGTAATGGAAAAATATGGTTTGGCCAGATTTTATCTAAGATCCGACCAAATCCGGTTCTGGCTGGATTAACAAATTTGGATCTGGTGCATCTCTGTGAAGTATGAATTGATAAACCACTCTATTTTCTTAACCCTTAAAGCCTGAATTAATTTAAGTTTTGTCAAAGAAAAACAGAAACTTTTCATAAATTACTGTTTTGGTCCTATCAAAAAAGCAAATGCCATCATTAGAATTTATATTTTCTGAAAGAGTTCAAGTTCCTCTTTCCAATAAGATAGGTCATGTGACCATATTGTGTGTATCAAATTTGCATATTAGCTAATTACATATGCATAAAAGAAGAAACTGCCAATGCATATACATTTTGTGATATATTTTCACTTTATTCTTTTTATAATAATCAGGAGACTGTTCTGAACACTTTCATGTAAACATTGTTATGATTGGATGACAAGAAAATACAGGAAATACAAACACTAAAAGAAGAGCTTAAATTAATGTTATGTTGTATATTCATATATCATTTGGCCTAACCTCACAATATTGCCATACATAATACTTGTTAGGCCAGATCCCAAAAGAGTAATTTCCAATTCGGGCTCAAATTAAGAGTAAAGATTACTTCTCACGAGGTTCTTGAATAAATCAAGAATCTGAAGGCTCTACGAAAAGCTGCTGGTCAGTTCAGCCGGTGAAGTTCAGCCAGTGCTACTTCTGGCGAAAACGTTCGCTTTGCTGTAATTGAATTATGAATGTAAAAAATGCATGAGATCTCTGATGCTGTCTGGGATTGAGGGGCTATGTTAGTAAATTTTTGCTCATTGGATTTGTACTAACATTTTTATTTTATATCTAGACCCTTTTTCATTTTCATTTTTTGTTTTGAAGAATACAAATATACAAAATTGACTGAAAACCTGAAATTTCAGCATTTTCTCTCAAATGTTAGTCAGAATATATCAATGTAACCCACCAAAATAAATGGGGTATTTAGCAAGATCTGACTTTTATCTTTCAGAGAATGTACACAACTATAACGTTTCATCGTTTTGAAATTCTTATGTAAAATCGTCTACCTAGTGGATACGTCGGGGTGTTAAGGGTTAAGTGCGTCAGGGTTTTAAGGGTTAAGTACAGAGGGGTCGTATCTAGGCCTTTCGTACCTGCTGAAAATGCTATAAACTTGGAAGTAACGATTCTCTTTTTGATATTTTGTCTTATGAACTAAATTTTCATACCTGCTGAATCTTATGGCATATACTTTGGCAGATTTTAGAGAATGGGACATCCGTGACATTTTGTGACAAAATTTCATTGTCCAAAAATCTGTGACATTCTGTGACATTTTGAAAATTATGTGACAATATGAACATAAACAGATGTATTCAAATTCGTCTGACATGTTGTGAAATGTTTTACCCATTCACTCACTCATTGGTAATTTGATGTTGCATTTTAGTGGTGGATTCCATTTTCCATGAAGCAGACATAACCATATGATCCTTTCTATGAGTACCACCAGTCAACTAGTCATGATGTGTGAATCTATGCCAATTAAATGTGACAAAGGCAAATCTGATGTGACATTCTGTGCAAAAGGTGCCAAAATTATGTGACATTTGAGACATTGATTTGGTGACATTTTGTGAAACACCAACAATCATAGCTCCTTTCTCTGAGATTTTCTTTGATATTTTGTCTAGCCAATGTGATAATTTTCTCCAAATTGTTGCTTTCATCTCTTAGGCGAAAGCCTTCATTGCTGATCCCACAGCGTTTGCAGCAGCATCTGCGGTCTCTGCCCCGGCAGCGTCAGACGCACCTGCCAAAGAAGAGAAGAAGGAGGAATCTGAGGCAGAAGAATCCGACGATGACATGGGCTTCGGACTCTTTGACTAATCATCTGTATCCATCAATATTTTTATTTGCATTGGCTCTCTCAAACTGTCCCAAATCTCAATTTCAAGTGACATTGAAGTAGAGCAACTACTGAATTGTTAGTGCTCAGATATTAATTCGTCTAAAATAATGAAAGTTATTGAGGAAGTTGTAACTCTCTTTGCGGCGAACAATTTTGTTTGGTCTATTTGTGTATTCATCTAGCTAGACATCAAGGGGCTCATGGTGTGTGTGTGTTTTGTTTTTTGTGTGGGAGGGGGGGGGGGCTGCATACTACTAAGTAACTACAACTGAACTGTATTTTGCATCATCTTTGTGGTGTACTTTGCCTTCCAATAAAGAGACTGTGCATTTTAAGTTATTTTTTCATTGTGTTTTTTCTGTATTTCTTGAAAATTGTAATTTGATGAAGATTTTAAGACATCTGTAGAGTTATACTGAATATAAGTTTTTTATGCTTTTTGTTCTTATTCAGAAGCTACAAAGAATATTATTTTTATTTCACTCTAGCTGTTTTTGGTTTGGCATTCGGTACCTGCCAGAAAGTAATATTGTGGTATTCTTGAGTTTGTTGCAATTTGTCATTATCCTCACATTAATAAAGTTAATAAATGAAGGAGGGAGGGGGGGGGGAAGGAGTGGGAAGGGCATAGAAGCCTTACCTCTGTCATTACACTACATATCCATTGTTCAGTTACTGGAAACAATGAGTTTTTGCCCCTGGAAAGAATTACAACAATATTTTTTCCTTCAAAGAAAATATAAACAATGGAGACTATCCCCTCCAAAGAACTTACAAAAAAGCATTCCTGATATAAATTACAATTAGTATGTTTCTGTCATGTTAAAGTGAGAGGTTAATTGACTGCAGAAGGCTAACAAAGCTGTTGCACAAAGAAACATTTTGAGCTCATTTTCACAAATGGATCATCATCGTGTAGCTTTTCAGATGATAACTGAAAATTGTTTAAGGGGCGTATATACGCCCAAGCAAAATTTGCCTGCGACAGAAAATGGCACCCCAACTAAAGTGAATTTCTTCAGTTTGAACAAAACATCAATTCTTACAAATTTTCCAGTATCATCAGTGTAAACTAACAGTTGTCTTAATTTGTTTCCCAGTCTGATTATCTAAAAAATTGTTCACTGCATTGTAATAGGTGTGTAACATTCTTACGAGTGGGAAGGGTTGGTGGAAGAGAAACTGCAAGTGGATGGAGAGGGTGGATGATGATACATTGCTGTAGGAACCTGGGAAACAAGGCACCCCCCTTCCCCATATAATTTTATTTGGGTCCCCCAATAATGAGGGTCTAACGAATTGAGTTTGAAGAGTTATTTTTAGGAAATTTTTCAATTTTCGAGAAGTTTCCTATTTCTGGGAAATTACCTTAATTCTTGAGAAATATTGCAAAAATTTCCAATCATTTTACATTCCCCCTCCCTACCCCCTCCCCCCAAAAGTTTTTAGCTCCACCCATACACAGAGTGTATGAGTGGAGATTATCAAATCGTACCTGACCTCTCATATGTGCCTGTACTAAGTTTTTTTTTAAATGCATCTCCTAGGTTTTTGAAATTTTGCTCTTAAGCTTCTGGCTCGAGCGAGATTTTTGTATCAGTCATAAAACTTGTATTTTGTTAAGAGATATTCCATGTATTTTTTTAATTAAAGCTCTTGAAAGATTTTAACAAAGTATCAAATTTCATACGTAATTTCGCTAAAAATAGCTCTTTAGCTGTAGACTAATCTTATTCGCGTTTCGTACCGCTCCGGACTATGATATTGGTCAGTTGGTATACACGCATGTCTATTAGTTACATGTATGGACATTTATGTTTAATCAAATCGCAGTATTTTCCAATCAGAATTCGGACATTCTGCTATGAATATGCAATTTCTCGTAATCTTATTTAGGTCACGCCGTATCAGATTGGAGTACCGAGTTCTATAATAGAACATAGTCTAGAAGATAACGTGTGAAGTTGTTTGATTATTTTCGCTTGTCGTACAGTAAGTCTCAAGTGTCGGTAAGTCTTGTGCTACATTGCATCGCGGGGCTAGAGCGTTATACTTTAATCCACTATCTATCACGGGGGTCACTAGCACTTAACGTTAAGGTTAAAGTTTTGTTGGGTAGGTGAACGCAGCGGCATTGCGCAAGCCGGGATTTGCCGTAAATAATTGCCCACAAATGGAATGCATTTCAAATAAAACTTTAAAAACATAAAAATACATATGACGAAAATAAAATAAATAAAAGCAATCAATTCTTCTTGCATTCTTATGGGTTGAGCTATGACATCATTGATGTCTAGTTGGACTGTCAAGAGACTTCTACATTTTTGTAGGCTCCTTAGGACCAAATAAAATCTCCCCCCCCCCCACAAAAAAGTCAAATATTTTCCTATGCTGCTGTGATAGATATACCAGGTTGGATTACAGTATGCTTTGTTGGGAGTGGATGGGGATAGGTAAATAAGGGATGATAAAATGCAGGGATAATAGATGGGGTAAGGTTGTTGAAGTGGGCAAGATGGGTTGTGTTAGGATTGTAGGGCCCAGGGCCGGTTTTAGAAATGCGGGAGTCCATGTCTGGATTTAGAAATGCGGGCTCCCAGGATTGGAATTAGAAATGCAGAGGGCCAATGGCCAGATTTAGAAATGCGGGGGCCCATGGCCAGATTTAGAAATTGGGGGGGACTGTAGCCGGATTTAGAAATGTGGGGGCCCAAGGCCAGATTTAGAAATGTGACCCAGGGCTGGATAAAAAAAATTGGGGGCCCACAGCTGGATTTAGAAATGCGGGCGCCCAGTTCGGTTTAAGAAATGCACTGGCCCAGGGCTGGATTTAGAAATGCGGGGGCCCAGGGCCGGATTTAGACATGCGCGGGCCTAGAGCTGGATTTAGAAATGTTGGAGCACAGAGCATTTTCATATGTAAATACCCCTGATCCCCCTTTCAAAAAATTCCTAAGTTACCTTCTTCCTGTTGCTTCCTTTCATGTTGGTCCATAAAAAAAAAAATTTACTGCTGATTCAGGAAAAGATTTGTTTTCTTTAAATAACAGCGAGCACATGTATGTGTGTATATATATGTATGTTTACTTCTAATCAGGTCATGTGACCACATTGCATATTTATAGCATGGAAGGTAAGTATAACCAGGGAGTTGGCAACTCCCTGGTATAACTTGTAAATATCCCCGCCACGTGGGGTATATATAGGTATACATATATAGATATACATAAATGGATATACATGTATGGATATACATAAATATATATATATATATATATATATATATATATATATATATATATATATATATATATATATATATATATATATATATATATATATATATATATATATATATATATATACATATAGATATACATACATACTATTTCACATAAACTTAGACATGATCCAGTGGCGTATAGCTACAAAAGAAAGATTTTCTGAATGATTTTCAGAAAAAGTTCAAAATTTTCTGCAAGGGTTTCTCCTGAGTGTTGAAAATTTTCTGAACTTTTCAAAAGTGTCCAGCCAAGGTAGGCAATTTTCCCCACCCACTATTCCTAAGCACAATCCTGCAAAGGTGCCCTTGTTTTCAAGATATAACCCCGGGCCATCATTGGCTCTTAGTAGCACTGCCAAATAAGCATAGGCGGCGGAACAGGGGGCAACTTTTGAAAACATTTTTTTCATACGCTTGGTCCCATACCGTGTGTGAATTGTGCAGACAGCCAAGATTCCTCCAGTATTTTATTGGTCAATAAGATTCCTCCAGTGTACGATTAGTCCATTATGGACACGTGAATATCGGCCATGTGACATTTAAATTAGTTATCAGGAAATTGTCGATTCAGATTTGAAAAGGTCTTTAATTGTCCCATTCTGATGCAATTTAAGCTAATCATGTATCAGTTTTAAAATACTGAATATAAACTTGTAAAATTGCCATTTTTAAACCGATATTAAACCTAGCTGCCCATATTAGGGTGTTTCAGCTGACATGGTGTCACGTGACTTTGTTTTACATCGCTATTTTGTCGGGCGAGAACGATCGTCTGCTGTATACTTATTTAGACTTACAAACGCTTGCATGTTGTTATATAAAATAATTTTTGTAAGATTATTATGCTGGAATTTTGCTGTGCCGTTGGTTGCACTAATAGACGTGTGCCGGGGAATAAAAAGACGTTTTCTCAATTTCCATCTGATCCTGATCGAAGTTTGAAGTGGGTTTTCAGACCTGCCAACTAGTACGATTTTGCCGTATTTAATACTGGAAAATGTTGAGAATACGATTGTACGTTTTTTGGCACCAGAATACGATTTTTGTTTTGTTTTTTAACATACTTTTTACGCTCGGTTGGCGTTCATGTCCTCTTGAAGGATTGATTTTGCCGACTCAGATTCAGATTCGTACAATAAGAGAAAGTGAAAGTACAGTGGTAATTTTTTTTCAGCCACTAAACCTTTGTTTTGTACATATTGTTTGAAGAGTACAGTTTTTTTTATCAAAAATACAACTTTTGTAGTTCCAGAATACAGTTTGGTGATCCTAAAGGTTGGCAGGTCTGGGTTTCTGGTGTACAACGCAACGTCTTTCAACCTTTGGTATAAGATTTGCAGTGAGCACTTTATACAGGTATGTAGGCTTTGTCTGCGTATAACGAACAATTAGATGGTGTTCACGTAAAAGAGACTTCGTGTACCCGATGAATATGTAAAACGTTAGGAAAATACGTAGTAAAATTGCCGCCGCGAACAAAAACAATAAGATTCGCTGAACTGGTAGGTCAGGTTAGCAGGCAGTATGTTTGTTTCACGTGTGATGTGACAGCTGCGCGAAGCGCAACGACGCATTCCCGGGAAAATGGCTTCCAGATGAGTTGAGAGTCACATGATGAAATCCCTCTATGGGCAGGGGCGGGTTAATCTAGGTAAGGTAGGGGGGAAGGGGTATGAATGTATATCAACTGACTATTAATAACGCATGGTCAATATTTTAAAATAATTACATGCATGGTTCAATCAAGTTCGTGCTTGCACTAATTGATTGATAAATCACTCAAGAACGAATGATCGATATGTTTGATAAAGTCCACAGATTTGTTATTCTTGGAAAGACCAATAAGTGGACACAGGAAAATGGAACTAATCACGTAGCGGCGATAAAGTTCAACACGTGTTTTTGACAAGCTTTACAAAAAGAAATTTTAAAAGCGCTACGGAAGATGAGTTGCTGAGAAAGTTAAACTTTAAAAATGACAACTCGCTGCCCTATATGACTACTTTTCTGCACCTGATGTTCACAATTTTTGAATAATATTTCTGGGTCACGCAAACAGAATCAAACTTTTGGTATGCAAGTGACGTCTAATTAGCATACCTCTTACCTTAATAGAGGTCTACGTGTGTCCGGGAAAAACCTTCATTTTGGTATATTTAAATATACTATGGAGTCTATTACACCTGGGCAGTTTCCCTCTGACCCCCCGCCACCACGCCGCTGCTTCCTAGACAAGACGTGCCAAAGTGTTTGGGAGAATTTGCGTCACTTCCGTAGCGTAGTCAGGGGGCAACTTTCTCCTTGCCAGTGGCGTAGCGTAAGGTTAAATATCGGCCAAATTTGGTAATGACTGTACCTATATCGAAATCAATTCTTCAGTTTTCGAAAATATCGTTGATTTTTTGTTTTATTTTGATTTTTTTTTCGATTCAAATTCCTTCATTTCCAGAAATTTTCTCCGATTTTCAAGGAATTTGCTTCGATTTTATGTAATTTACTTTATTTCGGGCAATTTTCAAATTTTTTCCTTCCATTTTTAAATTCTTGGATTATTTTTCATTTTTTGGAAATTTTGCCAAAACTTGATAATGAATCAATCACAACTATCGCTTAGCACCATGATAACTCAAGCACCAATCACCATCGTTATCATTGGTCATAACTCATGAGCATTGATCACAATCATGGGGCATGCCTCATGAATATCGATAACAATCATGGATCATGACTCATGAGCATCGATATTAATCATGCATCATGATTCACGAGTATCGATGAAAATCAAGGGGCATGACTAAGCATTGACCACAATCATGGGGAATGACTCATGAGCATCGATCATGACTCACGAGTATCGAAAACAATCACAGGGAATGACTAATATGCATCGATCACAATCATGGGTCATGACTAATGAGCATCGATCACAATCATGGGTCATGTCTGAGCATCGATCACATTCATGGGTCATGACTCACGAGTATCCATTACAATCATGGGGAATGACTCGTGAGCTTCGATCACAGTCGTGACTCATGCATATAAGTATCGATCACAATCATCGGACATGAATCACGTGCGTCGATCACAATCATGGGTCATGACTCACGAGTATCGGTCAAAATCGTGGATTATGACTCTTGAGCATCAATCATGGGTCATGACTCATGAGCATCGATCACAATCATGGGTCATGACTCAATAACATGATCACAATCATGGGTCATGACTCATGAGTATCGATCACAATCATGGTGCATGGCTGAGCATCGATCACAATCATGACTCACGAGTATCGATCACAGTCATGGGTCGTAACTCATGAGCATCAATCACAATCATGGGTCATGACTCATGAGCATCAATCACAATCATGGGGCATGACTCATGAGCATCGATCACAATCATGGGGCATGCCTCATCAACATGGATAACAATGATGGATCATGACTCATGAGCATCGATATTAATTATGCATCATGATTCACGAATATCCGATAAAAATCAAGGGGCATGACTGAGCACCGACCACAATCATGGGGCATAACTAAGCATCGATCACAATCATGACTCACGAGTATGGATCACAATCATGGGGAATGACTAATATGCATCAATCCAGTCATGGGATACGACACATGAGCATCGATCACAATCATGGGTCATGACTGAGCATCGATCACAATCATGGGGCATGCCTCATGAACATCGATATTAATCATGCATCATGATTCACGAATGTCGATGAAAATCAAGGGGCATGACTGAGCATCGACCACAATCATGGGGCATAACTGAGCATCGATCACAATCATGACTCACGAGTATCGATCACAATGATGGGGAATGACTAATATGCATCAATCACAATCATGGGTCATGACTCATGAGCCTCCATCACACTTATGGGGCATATAAGTATCGATCACAATCATTGGACATGAGTCACGAGCGTCGATCACAGTCATGATTCATGACTCATGAGCTTCAATCACAATCATGGGTCATGACTCAAGGGTTGATCACAATCATGGGCATCGATAACAATCATGAATCACGAGCATCGATCACAATCATGGGGCATGACTGAGCATCTATCACAATCATGGATCACGACTCACGAGTATCGATTACAATCATGGAGAATGACTCACGAGCATCAATCGCAATCATGGGTAATGACTCATGAGCATCGATCACAATCATGGGGCATGACTAAGCACTCGATCACAATCATGGATCATGACTCACGAATATCCATTACAATCACGTGGAATGACTCGTGAGCATCGATCACAGTCATTTGTCATGACTCATGCATATGAGTATCGATCACAATTATCGCACATTTTTTCACGAGCGTCGATCACAATCATGGGTCATGACTCATGAGCATCGATCACAATCATGGGTCATTACGCAAGGGCCAATCACAATCATGGGTCATGACTCATGAGCATCATTCAAAATACGTGTATTATGACACATGATCATCGATAATGGGTCATGACTCATGAGCATCGATCACAATTCTGGATCATGACTCTCGAGTATCGATCACAATCATAAGGCATGACTCATAAGCATCAATCACAATCATGGGTCATGACTCATAAGCATCTATCACAATCATGGGTCATGTCTCATAAGCATCGGTCAAAATCATAGATTATGACTCATGAGCATCGATCACGATCATGGGTCATGACTAATGAGCATCGATCAAAATAATGAATTATCACTCGATCATCAATCATGGGTCATGAGCATCGATCACAATCATCAGCCATGACTCATGAGCATCCATCACATTCATTGATCTTGACTCATGTGTATTGATCACTTTCACGGTCAAGGGCAAATCCAGAAAAAACGAGAGGGGCGGATCTGGGTCCGGAACCTCGTTCCTTTTTTGGAATTTTCATCAATTTTAATTTATACCCCTAAAACCATATTTTCCCACAAGTAACCAGACTGGGAGCACCGATTACAATCATCGGTCATGACTCGTGAGCATCGATTACAATCGTCAGTCATGACTCATGAGCATCTATTACAATCATCGGTGGTGACTCATGAGCATCGATTACAATCATCGGTGATGACTCATAAGCATCGATCACAATCATCAGTCATGTCAACTATAGGTCATTGTTACCGGTGATGCGATATCCCCCTCCCCACTAAAAAAAAAAAAAAAAACGTTTCAAACAAAACCAATTTTTTGCCTTCGATCGACACGCAATCGATGGTTAATAATGACCGATGATTATATATGTTCGAAAGCGACGATTAAAAACGTTTGTTTAGAAGACCACAAATACCCCCTCCTTAAAAAAAAAAAAACAACACATTCTGACACTGTATTTTTGCCTTCGATGCGCTTGTACATTTGGTGCCGTTGCTCTACTTTTCTTCTCACCTGGTTGGTGTTTCCATATTTGACATTGTGATGTAGATAGTAAAAGCCCGGACGCCAAGAAATATGAATTATGCAGAAAGTTGATTATTTGCATTCACTATCACGAACTGCAAATAAACGGATAAAGTGCAAAATCAACACAACACCGAGCTCAGAGCTAAAGATATATGGACAAATAGAGATGTTATATTCACCAGGCAGAACTTGAAATTCTAAACAGAATAATTCTTTAATCATGTCATTAGCACATGTAGTTTTTGCCTTAAAAAACAAAGCAAATCAAAGTTTGAGGGATTTTTGTAATGTATTTTAAAAAACGAAGCAGGTCATAGTTTTGAGGATTTTTTGTAATGTATTTACAAAGCAAATCAAAGTTTGGGAAAAATGTGTAATGTATTTAAAAACTGTGATGTATGAAAGAGAAGACCGCTCAAAATTTCCAATGTTTTCCACCAAAGTCTGTCCTAAATATGAATCATCAGATCATTACACTTTTTCCTCCCGATAAAGTTCCATTGACGGTATATGATTCAGCACCTCCTGATCGTATTCAATTGCTCGCATTTAAAGGAATATTACCATGGATTTTCATTTCCTTATATATGATAGAGAAAATTTGTAGAAACAAAGTGGTGTAAAAACTATGTTAATATCTTATTCCGTCTACAAGTTATAAAAATTAAAGGAATATTCCCATGGATTTTTATTTTTTCATACTGTATATGATGGAGAAAATTTGTAGAAACAAAGTGGTGAAAAAACTATGTTAATATTTTATTCCGTTTAGAAGTTATAACAATTTAAAGAGTAGAAACATGTTCTTAAAAACACCTCGTTCTGTCGCACAGAATGTCCTTCAGGTTGGTTATGTCATCAAGGCAATTCCAGCACAGTTCTTATGTATTTCTTATAAATTTATTCACACTTTTTTTACATTATCGAAAAACATTTTTGGTTCATTATAGAGATAGGGTGGAATATATATTTTACAAGAATTTTTTTTTTTTTTTTTTACTTTATGTACATCACATTTACTATGATAAAAACAATCCAAATCAATTTAAAAGAAATACAAAAGACATTTTGTTGAAATTGTCTCTATGACATAACAGATGTTGCCAGTCAGTCACTTTTGTCCAAATTCAAAAACACTTTAAATAAAATTTCGTAACTTCTAAACGAAATAAGATATTAACATGGTTTTTTTTCCCACATTGTTTCTGAATTTTTTCTGTATGAAAAAATGAAAATCCATGGGAATATTCCTTTAATGAGGGTGCGTATACGTTGAAGGACTGGAATTTATATACAGTAATATCTTTGTGATGTTACAAAATTAATAAGGTTTCGTTTATTCTCTTCTGGTAAGACCTTAGAAATTCAAAATGCTGCAAATTGGTCAAGTTTGACCCAATTGTGACTGAATAAACAGATGAAGAAACTATATGCTTAAAGTTGCTATGATTTTCATGGTTTATAACATTTTTTTCTTCGAACCAAGTTCAAGCAGTGGTAAAGCAATTGTCCCTTTTGCTCAACAAAACAAATGACGCCCTTTTGTAGTTTTTAAATAATCTCATTGCCGCCATCCTATGATCCGAGACCCTAGCTTTGCCACTGAGCGTTCCACATTGATCGCTAAACTTCTTTTCATTAATACTGTTTAAATTTCAATGCCAAGACAAACAGGCAATATAGATACACCAGATTGAAAAGAAGAAAATGATCCTATGAGGCAACTGTACGATTTTGAAAGGTAAGTGGATGTCTGGAGCTGAGAGCAGTAGCATTGCTAACAGTGGCGTCTCGCTCGGGGGTTGACAGAGGACGGAGCGTCATGGGTTAAGGCCCCCCCCCCCTTCCCCCCCCCCCTTACCCCTCACACACACACACACTTGTGTGACAGAAACAAATATATTAGGCATTTGTACAAAGTTATCACTGGGCTCCAACAAAAAATCTACACGAGACCCTATAATTACAATAAGAACGTGGAAATAATTAATGTATGGCTTAAAAAGTGTCAAAATCCCTCGTTTTATGTGCCCCCAAACCTAAAAAAGAGCTCCCGGTACGGGGCTCCACGCAACACCACTGGTAGCAAATGGTCCTGCGCTTTGAAAACGAACTGTTAGGCAACCTGAGCTCAATAGTCGTACGAGAAATAGTCGTAAGAAAATCTTAAATCTGTCAGGGGGTACGGGTTTAAAGGATTAGTTCAGAGGTGAAGCAAGTTAAGAGACCTCACTGGGCTAGTGTTTGAACCTTCGGTTTGGCAATCTAGCGTCCCGAATTCGATTCCCGGTGGGTCTCCATACAACCAATGCACCACAACTGGCTATTAAAAGGCCGTGGACATTGACTTGGTTGTTGATGTTATGTGTGTCCGTACGTCGTATTAAGCATTTCGTGATGGCATTGCTATCATAACCGAATACGCGGGTGACGACCCCATCATTGTAAACGTCTATTCATTGTGTGTGTGGTTAAGCATCTTATATGAAGAAGGACAAAAGAAGCAAACTAAAGTAAAGAAAGCATTCCAATATTTTATTCCGTTAAGGAGATATTAAGTTTAAAATAGGTATCATTAGTGTAGAACGACTAAAATCAAACTAACTGTTAAGTCATAGCCTCAGATTCCTCAAAGTCTTTATGCATTCTAATATATTTTGTCCTGCGCTTGTATGGCTTAAAAATCATGCGATATGTCAAAAAGTATAGTAAAAATGAATATAGGAAGGGTATTTATAATATACCACCTGAAGAAAGTTACAGGAAAAATAATTTAAATATTGAACAAATTGATTACACTTTTTTTTTAATGCATTAACAATTGTTAAGAATGTGAGGATGATGACGCCAACTTTCCATAGTAGACTTACTACACCAGTCATCTCCACACAGTTTAGACTGCAGAGCTTTAAACTTGAACATCTCGTTAACGGGATAAGATTTTTGAATTTTAACTCTTTCTTCACCATTTTATTTCTTTTTAAATACTCTTTCATATAAGATGGGTATGCTTGACCACTGAACTAATCATTTAAACATATAGCACAGGGCCCTAAACGATAGGGGTAGGAGAAGGAGGGGGGGGGGGGGGGGAATGTCTCAAATAATTTTCAACGCATTACAATTTGCCTCTTCGCCCGCTTTGAGAAAAAAAATCCAATTTTGCTTTTTTTTTAAAACTGATTTGGCTTCTTGTGCCTGGATTAACGATCGTGACCTTGGTTACAATTAAAGCGGTATACCGAGGTAGGTATCTAACCATACCGATATGCTTTGGGAATTAACTTTTTTGTCATGCCGAAATACTCTTAATACCGAAATACCGTTGATTGTGATAACGAAATATCGTTAACACATAAATATTGAAAAATCTCCATCTTGTGCAAGATCCATTTGCAGTACATATCTTCACTTTTAATGAAGTAATTACGAACCACAGCGTGTTTTAAATATATTTGTAATATCCCAACACATCTCACATTAGTAAAAAGGATGAACATTTCTCTCTAAGTACATTTATAACTGTGGAACACAACGCCTCTTCATTCACACATCGCAAAAACACAATGTACAAAGTATATGCTTGTAATCTTATCAAACATGTCAAAGATGTATACTACAGTATGCGCCTAATACAAGCATGCAATGTGGAACGGTTTTATGGTACAGGTCATTTGCATACCGATATTTAGGTATTTTCGGTATTTTTCAGCAGGTATAACGATTTTGCACTAAGACCAATACCTCGCAGCACTTACAACCCATGGTAGAACACTTATTTTCACTCTTCATTCGATTTACTACGGGAATATCCATCTAATTTTAAAACGAGGTTACTATTCATTCCCTCGTAATTTTCTATTTGGTTTCTCTATTTTTCATCTTTCTTGATAGTCATTTAAACGTTTGTTTAATATTTCTCTTAACATATACCAATATTTACCTAGAAAATTCTGTCAAGTTTTTTGAGAATGACATGTAAATTTGATATAGGAAATGTCATATAACAGCTGGACATGACATATGTTTCAGGATGTTGAAGTTCTTCATCCTATAAGAGTCCATTTAAACCCCAAACACTCGGTGTTCATAATCATTCGTTACTTTAACATTGAATGGTATCTTTGCATAGGTAAGTTAAATTTGTTCCTCTTTGTTTCTAATTCTTTCATCGCATCTTCTTCAGCGATCCGTGGGAAACATTAATTATAAAATAGTATATGAACAGGAAAGGATTTTATATTCACCAGACTTTTACAATGAATTTAAATTGTCAACAGAGTATTTTTTAAATTAGTGCGGTAACACCTGTAGTGTCCGATTTCCAGCGAATCAAAGTTTGAAGAACTTTTTGCGTATACACAAATTCTAGAGAGGGCAGCTCAAACAGTCAAAATTGTTGTAATGTAATTCTTCAAAATTTTGTCCTAAATTTCAGTCACTCAAAATTAGTTGACTTTTTTTTCTCCTGCTAAATTTTGATAAGGAAATTGATGAAAATATAGTATCTTAATTATATTTAATTGCTCGCATTCAAAGAACGTTGGTGAATAATTGAAAAACAATAGGGTATCATAAGGAAATTCATAGGTGGTGTTATAACACAATTTCAATCAAGTTTGCATAATTTATAATAACAGCTCACAATAAGGTTTCTTTTCAAGTGATATTATTAAAGCCTTTTGCTTTTTCTCATGGTTTATATCATATTTTCTTCAGTATCAGCTCAAGTTGTTGCTACCATCAAATAGGTAGTTTTCTTATGATAATTAGTACCATCATTATATAGTTTTGGAGAAGGGCGAGGATCTAAATTTCCAACAAGGAGTAAAATTTTCCAAAAAAAACTCCCACTGAAGCTTGGTGAGGGGGTCCCCTGGACCCTCGTTAGTTACGCCACTGGGCCCATTGACTGATTAATGTAGCTAAAAGATACACAACAATTACAGGGCAACATCTATTTTAGTTTTAAGATCCGTTTGCAAAATTTGAGATGTTCAAAGTTTAAGCTTAGAAATCTCCAGATCAAAAGAGATTTTTGGTTTTACGAGGAGTTTAAGTATTTCATCTTTAGGCTTTTTCCAAATTGAGATGGGAGATTTATTTTGAACCAATGGCCTTGCAGAGTTTTGCATCACATGTTCAAAATATTCCAATTTGTTCTGATTGGTGCACAATTTTCTTCAGCCATTCGAATTTCAATACACAGTAAAAGAGTATATGATTTGCTTGATAAGATAAATGCGTGGTGCATTATGGGTTATTGACGGTTTTCAGTGCATTTACAATCTGAGTGATTGTTAAAATGAAGGTTTCTTCTGGACCGTTCAAGTTACGATAGCATTGTTAAGACTTAAGAATGTTTATCATTAAGGCTGTTGTGGGAATCTGATGAGAGCAGGGAGTGGGTTTGGGGGAGGGGGTGGCGGCAATGGGCAGTATAACAGTAGAACATTTATACAAGCTTTATAAATAATCTTCCATTTCAAATATATATATATATATATATATATATATATATATATATATATATATATATATATATATATATATATATATACACACATATATATAGATATATATATATAAATACATTTAAATATATATATATATATATATATATATATATATATATTCATATATACATATATATATATATATATATATATATATATATATATATATATATATATATATATATATATATATATATATATATATATATATATATATATATATATATATATATATATATATATATATATATATATATATATATATATATATATATATTTATTTATATATATATATATACATATATATATATATATATATATATATATATATATATATATATATATATATATATATATATATATATATATATATATATATATATATATATATATATATATATATATATATATATATATATATATATATATATATATATATATATATATATATATATATATATATATATATATATATATATATATATATATATATATATGTATATGTATATATACTTTATAGTCGCCGCTCGGAAGATTTTTAATTTACTGTATCAACAGGGCCTTATAACTTCAAACAGCAAACACAATTTGGGTGATGTGCATGAAAAAACTCATTCTTTAGAGTTAGTATAGACCAAAAATAGGCTATCCAATGCCGTTATCATCAGTCCGGTACACGCTCCTGATTGGGAGATCTCCCGATCTGCCGATTGGGAGATCGAGACATGAGCAGTGACCATAATTCAAATTGCTGATAAGTTAAGTTGCTAATAAGTTCAGCTGTTAATTTTTTTGGCTCGTCAAATTCTGTAATTCTAAAGTTGTATACTCTAAATTGATATATTGAATTAATATTTCTGTATATTTTGAGCTTTTGCTGGTGATTAAAATGTTAAAATCTGCCCTTCAAAAAATATTGAAATTAATTTTTAAAGATTATCTTAAAATTCCCTGCTGAAAGTTACACTGGTGAAAATGGAGAACATAATTTCATCGTTCTGTTACACCAATATAATTTGAAAATTTCGCATGCATTTTTCTTACCTTTGGCCTATACTTATTTCACCGTTATGTATTTCTTGTAATTTCTTATGCATTGTGGGTAATAATAAGAAGATATCTCCCGATTGGGAGATCTAAGCGATTGGGAGCGTGATGAAGTGATCATTCATCACGCCTTTCCCAATATTATTCCTGCGTATACGAACTTCAAATGCTTGAAGACAATTTTACAAGGGTAAAAAATGTGAAAAAATGTAAAAATGGACATAATGTCTGATAAAATCATATGATATAGGATTGAAAACTAGACCAAGAACAGCAAGTCAAAATCGTATTCCTATCTCAAGTTATCTATCTTTTAAGTCAACACATGTAGGCTGCCATTTTGTTCAATTCTTTATCAATTTATCGAAATATTGTGCATGATGACAATATTTCCCAACAAGGACATAAGGATTACCATGTATTTCTGTAAATATTTGGTAAAATTTATATTTCAAAATGATGTGACACAAAGTCTCAACAACATATTTTGATGTGTACACAAAAATGTCCTTGACCTTTCAAACGGAAAAAAAGATTATCAGCTGAAAAACTTGAAATAGATTTAAAAGAAATACAGAGCCTTCCAACATCCTGCTGGGTTGGTGACATCATTTCCTGCATGTTTTGAAATAAAATGGCGGCTCTCATAGTAGTAGCATTAAATCATTTAATAAGTAGAAGAAAACAAACTTGCTTAGATTGCTTTGGGAGGACTTGATCAGAAAAATTGTTTCTACCACTAAGGATTATGTCAGACTTTATTTCTCCTATAACTTTCGTAAATATGGTTCCAATTTCTACAAAAAGCTCCAGAAAATATTTCCATTTCAATATAATTAGCCCAGTCTCCTGTTTGCGAGATCGAGACATGCGCAGTGACCATAATTTAAACTTAACATTTCAAAGAGTTCACTTCAACAAGTTAAACGTTTTTGTGCCTTTCTAAGTCTGTTATTCTACACTTTATAATTTGAATAAAGTTACGGCCTTGATATGATATTCGAAATTAATATTTCTGAACTTAAATTCTTTCTAGCTTTTGTTGGAAACTTAAATTTTTACAATATGCTTGTCAGAGACTATTAATAGGAGTTTTCAAAGATTACTTTAAAATTCCCTGGTGAAAATCAAATTTGCACTGGTGAAAAAGGAGAAAATAATTTTATCGTTACTTTAATCTGTTGCACCAATAAAATTAAAATCTTTCGCATGTATTTTTCCTACCTTTTGCATAAACCTATTTGACCGTTATGTACTTCAATAGAGAGATTTGATTTGGAAAGATGCATTGTGGGTTTTAATGACAAAAAATCTCCAGATTGGAAGATCTCCCGTTCGGGAGCGTGGACCGAACTGCATGGTAATAAAATTGAATAACTATTTCAACATTCTACATATTTTATTATAAGTAGATTTTAAATAGATGTTACGTTGTAGTTTTGGTGTAAAATAGGTGTTATAGAGTTATTTCACCGCTGACGTGACTTTTTATTTTATTTTAGCGAGCAAACTTTGAAATACACGATAAACATATATGAGCACATAACATAAATTTGCAAAAACCTGCCTTTCAAAATTTCAAGTTAGCGTGCGTGAAAGCACGTGTGAAGTCATGTAAAATACTTTACTTGGTCAAAATTAGATATAGTTAAATTAGCATCATTGCTTTAAATTAATGTCACTCAATTGGAGAATTATCTAATGTTATTATATGCATCCAAATTTTGCCGTAGCCAATGGGCATCGCGCCCCTCCAGTCAATCCCCAAATTCCAAAAAGCCGTTCCTTTTTTCTGTATACGTATTCACGCCCACTCGGATTTTTAATGAGTTTAAACATGTCATTTGCCGAGGTTAATTTTATGGTCAAGGAATATATAAATGATAGTTATTTTGCAAAAAGTTTGGTTAAAGGTTGAAAACTAATGTTTGTTGGTGTTTTAAACTTATCATTGATTAATTAACATTACAAAACTGAAAGAATTACACTATGAATTTCTCCTATGCGATGTGGTTTATTTTTAAGTAAGTGACGTAGAATTTCCTTTTATCTTTCGAATATTATTTAATGGTAAAACCTTCCAAACCATTCAGGAACACCGCAAATACAGATATTTTCCTTAGGCCAGTGTAACTACGGCAAATGCTCTATGCTATTGGTGTATACATATCACCTGACAACAACACCATCCAAATTGATATGCAAATAATGGACATACATACCCACATGTTGTAAACATTTCCTTTATTCCCCAAGCGCCGTTTTTGTAAACCAAACAATTGACCAACATTCACCTTTAATTTCACTCACGCACAGTAAATATAAATATTGAGTGGATAAATTGTTTACAGAGCCAATTAATCTCTGAACAATAAGTGCAGCTGGTATAAAAATGTGTTTTCATAGCAAGGAGGAAAGTGGGGATACTGCATGATTTTGAAACAGATGTACACGATATGCATGCACGTGGAGTCATGGTTGCGAGTATTGCAAGTTTAGCTAGCCTAAGATATGCGCCTATCCTACACTCAGATAGGTTATGCGACCATGATGAACTCTGGATTTGAAACTTATGATTCATGATCTGGATGATACTAAATTAATTGAAGAATATGAAAGTGACATCCCGGAAATAGATTACAGAATTTGGCCTAGATTCAAAAATAGGATAATAAATCAAAAATTCAGAATTATGCATGGAATAGAAATAAATATAAATAAACCCTTCAGGTCCACTATTAAATAACGCAGTTTGAACTCCAAATTGAAAATGAAGCCCGTCTTCGGTCGACGTTAGGCTCTAACGTACTGTTAAACTTTCACAAAATTAAACCTTTTCAGCTAGAAATTTTTAAAAGTATGATATACTTCCACTCCTGTGAAGTAACACTATAGGCCTACACTAAAATTAAATGGTTAAAGAAAAGTGGAATTAGAACAGATTTGAATACACCCTTTTGAATAAATCTCATTATCATCTTTTTATATCTGTGAAAAAGCAAAATTAAATAATTGGTATTTGGTTCGCTTGTTTGAGATTTAGAATTAGTTGTTTTCTTTATTCACAGAAACAAAAGCAAGATGCATTCAATCAAACAGATTGATTTCTTTCCGCCGGTGGTTTGCTGGTCCTGCTAGCCCTCTCCACTCCTGCTCTGTCTTGTCCTGATCGTTGCCAGTGCATGGAATACAACTCAATTGTTGATTGCACTGGACTTGGTCTCACGAGCATACCAACAGATATTCCATTCAACGCTTCCCATCTGTACTTAAACAATAACAATATCGAAACCGTACCAATCGGACTCTTCCAGAACAACCGTAGGTTACAAAAACTCGTACTGCAGAATAACCAGATCAACATGATTGAAGCAGATGCTTTTAAAGAAATTATAAACGTCAGTCTTATGGACTTATCGCATAATGAGCTTGATTCGGTTCCAGACTGTTTTCATCCGTTGTTCCGTCTGATAACACTTGATCTTAGCGGCAACAACATAGAAACCATCGAAATAAACAAATTTCCTAGCAACAACACTTTGAAAAGACTTTACTTTGACACCAACGAGAGGTTGTCCTCAATAGAAACCAACGCTTTTACAAATCTGAAGCAGCTCTGGAATATACGTCTCTCATGGAACAGTTTTACTTCTGTTCCGAAAGAGGGACTCAGACCATTGAAGAAACTACGGGTACTGAAGATCCGCGAGAACAAGATCGAAGAAATATTGGCTGATACGTTTGAATACAATCCTAACCTTGAAGAGCTGGATCTGAGTAGAAACTTGATCAGCAATGTTGAGTCGGGAGCATTTAAAAATTTACTCAAAATGAAAATATTTCGACTTTGGGGAAATAATCTGATGAGTTTACCGGAAGACAGTTTGCTTGATTTTCCTAATTTGGAGGAAATGTATCTAAACACTAACCCGTGGCGTTGTTCATGTGAGAGTGGTTTCCTTCATTTTATTGCCGCTATAAGAGTTGAGGTTTTTCATTTGTTGAACATTACTCTTTGTGTCGAGCCGATTGAAGTAAATAGGCAGTCCATTCTTGAATTCGGGTCCAATTGCGTGAGATTGGCAAGGGAAAGGGCGGCCACCACAGCGCCACCGCCGACAACCCTTCCACCCACGACAACTTCACCCCAACCACCATCACCGACAACCCTTCCACCCACGACAACTTTACTAACACCACCACCACCGAGTCCAACGACTCAGAAATATGTGACGAACTACCCTCCACCGCCAGGATACTGCTTATGTGACGATACTACATTACCGCCAATTTCCACACAGACGGAGGGACACGAATACACAACGACACAAGAGAACGTTCCGACAACAACACAGTATCTACCAACGACACAAGAGAATGTGCCGACAACAACACAGCAACTGCCAACGACACAAGAGAACGTTCCGACAACAACACATCATCTACCAACGACACAAGAGAACGTGCCGACCACAGCACAGCATCTACCAACGACACAAGAGAACGTACCGACAACAACACAGTATCTACCAACGACACAAGAGAACGTGCCAACAACAACACAGCATCTACCAACGACACAAGAGAACGTGCCAACAACAACACAGCATCTGCCAACGACACAAGAGAACGTATCGACACCAGCAGCAACCACCAACGCAGCCACGACGGTGAGAGATATCTCAACACCTACCGAAGACGATGGACCAGGAAGCGGCTCACATTCTTGTGATAATGATCACTCTGGTCCATCAGGATCATCCTCGGCAGGCACTGGTTCATCCTCTGAAGGTACTAGTTCGCATGGATCATCCTCTAAAGATAGTGGTTCATCCTCGAAAGGGCCCGGTTCACATGGATCATCCTCTAAAAGTAGTGGTTCATCCTCGAAAGGGCCCGGTTCACATGGATCATCCTCCAAAGGTTCTGGTTCACATGGATCATCCTCCAAAGGTTCTGGTTCACATGGATCATCCTCCAAAGGTTCTGGTTTACATGGATCATCCTCCAAAGGTTCTGGCTCACATGGATCATCCTCCAAAGGTTCTGGTTCACATGAATCATCCTCTAAAGGTTCTGGTTCACGTGGGTCAAACGCGAAAGATAAGGCAGCGCTGGAAAAGTCTTTGAAAGACACACTAAATAAGTTACACGGAGCAGGGTCGCAAATGGATAATCAAATCAATGAGAAATTTTCAAAGCACACCGTAGGATCACCTGCTGGACCATCATCAAAGAGTGGCGGGCCAAGTGGAAGCGGCAAAAGTGACAGCAATGCAGGTAAGTAATTACAATTTCATTCATTATTCCCATTATGTGAGAGAAATTGTAGAAACGTTATAAGGTGTTCTGAGATCTATTTTTGCAAATGGTCGTTTTAACTATATGGTTATAGGAAAGGAAGGGTATAGGAGAATATGGATAAATTTGTACTCTGTGCGTTACTTATGCGTATAAAGAAACAACGTGTGCAATGATTGGCTAAATGATTTCACCCCAGTGGGTAACAAAACAATTTACATTAAACAGTGTGATGAATATGAATATAATCTGATAATGAGTAAATCACATTTTCTTAACAAATCACGATCTTGATTTCTTTTTCTTTGTGCATTTCTCTTCTTTTTTAGGCAGTAATGGAAAATCTTTGAAAGCCTCGTTTTCCGTGAAAAGTTTCAAAAATATTAAATTTGTTTTACCCTTACGGAAGACCGAGTTTCCAAAGGGGAAAACTGGCCGAGCCTTTTTTGAAATCACAATGAAAGTAGATGAAGATGACGCTGTAATGTTTCCAAGTTTTGTAGCGCAAGCGCAGTCCAAGGAGCAAAACGTGGAAAGAATACCCAGATTCTGATGAGGAATGGGTACAGTCATACAATTTTTTGAATTTTTACAATTTTTGTTTTACAATTTTTTTATTTTTACAATTTTTGTTTTATTTATGAATATGTATATATATATATATATATATATATATATATATATATATATATATATATATATATATATATATATATATATATATATATATATATATATATATATATATATATATATATATATATATATATATATATATATATATATATATATATATATATATATATATATATATATGTATATATATATATATATATATAATTAAACAGGCTGTCAGGAAATCTCGTGAAAATTACTAAAGCCAACTCCTTTTAGTCAGAGGCGTAGGAAGCGGGCGCTCGGGGTTTAAAAACGTGAGGAATTCACCATCCCAATTGCATGATTTCTCTCCGATTGGATTATGCATTTGAAGAAAAATTGAAGGAAAATTTGATACAATTATTGGAAACTTTGGTACAAATTGGCAACAATTAAAGAAATTGTACAAAATTGAAGAAAACTTTCTGAACGAACTGAGGGAACTTTTTTCGCTTTGGAAGTTATATAGCAGATCGTGAAGGGAAAATGAATACTCATATTAGCAAATGAAAAGACCTTAAAACGACTTTATTTGATGTTTAAGCCATTAATAATGTACATTCTTGCATTTTTGTTTAAATTAGCCATTCACGTTTCTTGTTTGTGTTTCTATTATTGTGTATAATGAAATAAATTGAGCAAAACAAAATCCTGAAAAAGATGGAAAGCGCTCAAAAATGAAGGAAAGCTTTTAAAAATTGAATGACAATTACTATGAATTGAAGAGCATTTCCCGAAAATTGAAGAAAATGTAGGATGCTTTAAGAAAATTAAAGACATTTCCCCGAAAATTGAATCAATGAAAGACATTTTCCGAAACTGAAAGATAAACAAATTATTATTGAAAGATAAAATAGTTGCGGAACAACATTCGATTGGATCAAGTCAACATCCTCCAAACAGACAGGAAGATGATTCAAGAAAAAACAATGCGTCTTGTTTTCTTACAGGTGCAAATGTAGCTCCACGCTGTCTCAACATCCGACTGAAAATTCAAAAGTTCATCACTACTCCTTTCTGATGAGCGACTATATCATAAAGAAGAAGAAGGTTGGTTATTTCAAACTTTCTCCCGAATTTCGATTAATAATTTACTTGTGGAAACCATAGTTGTAAGAGGCGGGGACAGGGGGCGGCAGGGGCGGCAGCCCCCTGTTGACCAGATACGTATCTTAGTCGGGCAGAATCATGTTCGACTCGGCTAGATATTTGGATCATGCTTTCCCAAATCGGCATGATGTTGACAATATAATACTTAGGCACCTATCTTACATAGTCAGGCAGACAGGTAAAACGTACTTTTAAAATCAGTGATTATCATCAGAATCATGCCCGACTCAGCTAGAGTTTCGATAATTAAAGGAAATTTCACCGCAATTGAACAATTTTCGAAAATGTTCCGAAATTGGAAAAAATTGCCTGGAAAATAATCAAAGTTCCGAAAATAGAATATTGAGTATAGTTTCCCAACAATTGGCCAAAATATTTGCAAAATTTTCCTGAAAATCGAAAAACCTGCCTAAAATTAAAGAAAATTCCCCAAAAGGAAGCGCCCGAGAATTGGCCAAAAAATATCGCTAAAATTTCCCAAAAATCGAAAAAAATCATTTCCCGAAAATGAAGGTTGTTTTTTGAAGGCTACACTCCTCCGGATTTTATGTATGCAAATTTGTGATGTGATATTGGGAAACTTTGCCACTTCGGGGGAAACCGATGAAGATTTCCCCACCTTGTTATACTCCCAAATAAAGTGTGTCAGGCTAAACTTTTTCTTATATAAGTCATTTGAATGATTTTTCCCCTACGTGGTGGACCGTCCGCCATCCTACTCGGGCAAAGTTTGTTGACCTGTAACCTCATACCATGTTCGTTGACCGCCTGCCGAGTCTTAAAAGATACAGGACCGTATTGTTTTACCTAGAAAGTGTGTGTGCGTGTTTGTGTGTGTGTGTGTGTGTGAGTTGAAGGGGAAGGGGGGGGGGACGTGGCCTCTTATCCAAAACGTGGGGGACTAGAGGCAAATTTGCCCCAAAATGTTCCGACATTTTGAAATTCTGCTGAAAAGTGGGGCTCATGTCCCCCTGTCCCACGGGAATTGTCAACATCAAAATCGTGTTAAAGATTGAAACACTTAATTTATTTACAAAGAGAACTCAAAAATAGAACCCCCAGAAATCTTGACATGTTAACCAAGGTTGGTTATATGGGCGTTTTTGAAGACAAATTAGAACAAACAAAATATTTGTATAAGTAATTTGGGTTTTTCTTCAAAAAATTGGGTATTTTGATACTTGTTTGGTCATAACAAAATATTATCTGGCTTTTAAGAAAGAAAATTGTCGGATCTTCCTTGCTACACGCGTTTCGACTAAACCGGTGTTTTTCACATGATTTTCCATTAATTATATCTGAAATTAAGTCGTATTTGGGAATAATTTATATAACTTTGTTCTTGAATATATTCTCCCTGGATATAGTTCCAGTTTATCTGTATCTTATGAAATTGATGATGCCTTTGGAATTTTCACCTATAAAATTCCTTGTTATCTTGATGATTGACATATCATTTATTCATCACTATTATCCACATTTCGACCACGTCTCTGGATAGAGGGATTTCATCACGTGACTCTAACTCATGTGGAAGCCATTTTGCAAGGGAAGCGTTGTTGCGTTTCACGCGTCTTCACACAGCTCAGTCACATCACACGTACAACAAACATACTGCATGCTAACCTACCTACCAGTTTAACGAATTTGATTGATTGCAGTGTTTTGTTCGCTTCCGATTTTAAATCATATTTTCCTTATGTTTTATGTATTCACCGGGTTTTTACGTGAACGCCATATGATTGTTCGTTAAACGCAGACAAAGTGTATACATACCTGATATAAATATAATTTGCTCGCTGCAAACCCCAGTGTGAACCGTAGGTTGAAAGCCGCTGCATCGTACAGCAGAAACCTACTTCGAAGATCGATCAGGATTGGATGGAAATCAATGAAACGTCTTTTTATTTCCCGGTACACGTTTATTAATGCAACCAACTGACCAACGGCACAGCAAGATTCCGGCATAATTATCTTACAAAATCAATCTTATATAATAAGATGCAAAAGTGTATAAGTCTAATTAAGTGCACAGCAGACGACAGTGTTCTTGTCTGACAAAATCGCGATGTATACAAAGTCACCTGACCTTATGACGTCAGCTAAAACACCCTTATTGGGGAATAACCTTTCTTTCCTTCACTGAAAATTTGTCTTTTTATGGTGTCTCTGAGACTTGTTGTTTGCCGCAATAGAGACTTATTTGTCCGGCTATTTGTCTCAGGCTATTGGCTTTTTCTTTAAAAACTTGATGCAGGATAAAAAAGAAAAATATATTTTCTGATGATACTCAGATCAGGTGAAGTGTTGCATGTTGTTGAAGTGACGTATTACCTTTCAGTACAATACTAACCCCTGGCAGCAAAGCCCCTGCCGCCGCCAGTGGCCGATCGCTTTGAAAAGTTCGAGTTTGTTTGTCCTGATCATCTTGGCTTTTTTGTGCTAAATTTGACCTTTCATGAAACCGATTTAGGGTTTTGCGCTTGGGACGATATAACAACTAACAACTAGTCCGGTACACGTCTCCTTTTAGCCGAAGGTATGAAAAATGCAAAAAACAATTCTCCATTTTTACCAACGCAAATTTGACTCTCAACAGGGAATTTCAAAGTAATCTAATAAAAATATCATTTAAATAGTTTCTGAAGAGCATATTTTAAAACTGAGTCATCAGCAAAAGCCTAAATTATAAGAAAATAGTTTTTATAAATATTAATTTCAATATCATTTTGAAAGGATACAACTATAGAATAACATAATTTTAAAAGCAAAAAAAAAAAGAATTATTGACTGAACTTATTAGCAACTGTTTAGATTATGGTCACAGCGCATATCTCGATCTCCATAATCAGGAGATCGAGTTCCGTTTCGGAGCGTAAACTGGTGAACTGGATTGACAACCCTGGCATGGCTGGGTAATCATGGGTTCTTTCTGAACGAAGTTGTTAGGAAAATGAACATAGTCATAGTGGCGTAAGATTGGCAATATCATTTGATGATCGGGGCTTGGGGAGAGGGTAGGTGGAAGACAAGTGATTGATTCAAGTGCACTTTCAATCAGAAGACCTTCGTAATAAATATAATTAACGGAAATTGCTTTGGAAAAGGGAAGGAGCGAGGTAAGATAATATTCGTCACGTCCATTATCGTTGCGAAAATACCTTTCTGGATTATTTCAAACTGGAGTTTTCACTGTGAAAAGGGGTCTCTTACCAACAAAAATTCGTCCCTGTTTGGAAATATTGGCGAATGTTGCAAAGTGTTTTTTTTTTTTTTACATATGACGAATGTGCGTGCAATTAAGAAGGATTAAGCGCAATTTACTCTGATTTACAAGAAACTCTCTTTCTGTTTGTGTCATTTATTGATTATTTACAATTTGAATAATTCATTAGTTATGCAAAACGATGAAGAAAAAAATGAATAATAATAACATGCATTTATAAATATTTGTCAGTATTTCAAAACGCTTTTTTAGTCGACATTTCATTCGTCACTATGTCAAACAGGAACGAATTTTGTTCCCACCGACCCTCATGCTAATATTGTGCGCCGACATTGCTACTCGCAGCGCCCTCACTAAATGTTTCTTAAATAATGTACACGCAATGTCCGCTTAAGCCATTCCCGAAATAAACTCTGTACGTACAGTGTATGTATAATCGTACACTGTGTGTAAGGAGTGTGGGGGCAGTGATGCGTAAATTTTCGGTGGCCTTGAGATGTTCGATTTTCTAACATGTGGAAAAACCGAACATCGCTGATGTAAAGACGCAAATATTTCATGTCTCTTCGTATACAGTGCGGGAGCAACCCGAAAAACTGGGTACTTTGAAATACCCCAAAATTGGGTACTTTTATGTATTACGTCATCGCATGAGCCTACACATTTGACTATCCCACATTGAAGATATGGGGTTCTCATTTTCCACTCCGAATTGTCAGAAATTTTACAGGATATTCTGAAATTTTGGAGACGAATAGTAAATCGATATTCAAAATTTGTCGCCGCTGCTTTTTGAAATTCATAGTCGCCTTTGTGAGAAAATCAATAAAACAGGTTATGAGCAATCTGTTTGATTGCTTTTCTGGAAAGGCGACGATGAATTTCAAAGAGCAGCGACGAAAAGTTTTGAACATTCATTTACTATCCATTTTCACAATTTCAGGATATCCCGTGAATTTTGGGAAAATGAGAAACCCCATACGTTTAGTGTGGGCTAGTCCAATGTATAGTCTCATGCGATGACGTAATACATAAAAGTACTCAATGTTGGGGGTATTTCAAAGTATCCAATTTTCCGGGTTGCTCCTGGACTGGTATATGTGAAACTTTAAATCTTTCACTGCTTGTATAAAAACGGTAATAAGTATCATCTTATGTTTTATTTACTTTGAACTAAAATATTTTTCACACATCCTGACTCACTATGTTCTTATATTTTACAAATTTCTTTCTTCCAGCTGAGCATCTCGTGTGAAATGGTGGCGTGCTCCAAGAAGGACAGGACGTGCATCGAATCTAACCAATGCACTGATATTACTGCCGCTTGTTGAGAGAGACGCTGCAGGGCTCACGTATCTAATTTGAGGAACAAGCCATCTTTGAAGTCCATTATTTTATTCATTTTTGCCTTTCAACCCTATTGATTGCAAACATTTTTTCTTAGTGGTCTAAGTGGAGCGTAGCTAGACTAGTATGCATGGTTAATGGTTAACTCACATCACGTAATGCAGAACAATAATAAAAAGAAGTATTCAGAAGTGTCTTGTTATGAAAGAGTTATTTGTATTGAAATTACTTTCAGACATGTGCATTTTTGTTTGACCATCTAAAGGAAATATATAGTTTCATTAAGCACAATTAATTTTCAATGATAAACACTATAACAAACTATAACAAACTGTCTGTATCAGTCGTTTTCAAACTTTCACAGATGTGCGTTATTTATGATATTCAATATCTCGTGTATACGATAATAAAGTAGTTTCTTGATAGTTATGTCTGTGCCTTTGTCCTCTTTATAGAACAAGATTAATAGGTCTAATCACTATCTTAATCCATAAAAAGTATGGACGGGATTTGCCTACCGAAAGCTTTTTTTGGGGGGGTGGGGTGGGGGTGGGGGGTGTAGTAAAGTCAAAAGTGAGGAAACAACAAAATCATGCTAATATGCAAATCACCATTACAAAAGATACAAATTCGGAAGAAAAAAAATGGGGGAAAGTGCATGCATCCCTTAATCCCCCTCCATCAAATCCCGTCTAAGCTCAAAAGATTATGCGTATTTCAAAGGTTCTCCGAATTTAATATGGGGAAGTGGAGCGGCCCGGGTTGGTTGGAACTTGGAAGATGTGGGTGGGGAGGGGCAAGAATCTGTTGGAGGATGGGGGAGGTCTTGATAATCTTTAGGCCTTTTGTGTAGATTGTGTGAATATAAATGTATTGAAAACATTGCATGAAAATTATTAAAGCAGGCCATGTTCCCCGGTATCTTAAGCCCGAATTAAAATTCTGATATAAAAGTGAAATTGAGAAATATTTAGAAAAAGGAATGGAATGTCCCATATCGCTTAAAGCTTCTCTGCATGACATCTTTTGTAACGCGCTATACGGGACTGAGAGAGATTATTAACCGTTATATTCTGTTTCGAATTTTTAATGTTCGACATTAATCCGTTTGAAACACATGAATTTATAATTCTTATTAGAAATAAAAACCTTCAAGCCTCCCCCCCTCCCTTCTCTTCGCCCCCTATCCCATCCGAATTGGTCATGGCAGGTCGGGTAATTGCACATGAAGCTTGTTTATGGGAACACAAACAAAAGGAAGCATGGTTTAAAACCATCAGCGCTTATTAAACCGGTTTTAATATTCTTTTACCTGTTTAGAAAAAGACAGTTTAGGACATAGGAGTAAATGTTATTCTTCAATGTCACAGATAATCTCTTTTAAAAATCACTCATGCATCCACTTATCATGCTCTCTCTCTCTTTCTCTCTCTCTCTCTTTCTCTCTCTTTTGGTCATATAAATAATTATTGACTCAAGCGAAAGTTACACCACACATTTCTTTCCTCCACTGGAAACATACCATGCGTTGAACCCACTTTTGAAGTGAATTTATTTCTAAGGGAAAGATGGACTGGGGAGGGATGTAATATGCATGTAAAATATCATTTCGTTTGAAATGGAATAATCGGGAAAATTAGTATAGAAAAAAAAGGATTAGAGACAACACGTTGATACATCAAAGTTGTCTTTTTTCCATTTTTTTGACAACAGCCAGAAAATAACACGCAGGTTATATGGCGCTAAAAAATTATTAATCAAACAATGAATATCTAAAATGAAACATGTTCAAACAAAAGTTATAATTACATCAGCAGGTCGAGGGAACTGGTTTACTTATCTAACACTTATAAGTTTGTGATACAGCGCCCTCTTTTTTCAAAGATTCACTACTTTAGTTGGAGTCTGTCGTTGCGACGAGGAGACGGGGTTACCCGTTCCGACTCCGGTCATTTCGGATGCTCATCGTCTTTAGAAAGTAATCTTTAGTAGTTTATGGGCGTTTAATCTATAGTCCTTCATAATGACGTCGTAAAAATGCACGCACGTCCTCACTGTTACGTTCCACATCCTCTCCAAACCGTGCTAAGATGATATCCATGGGTTGTCCTCGCACTCGGTGTGTTGTATAGTAGATGCTAAAATGAACACAGACATCGGACGTCGGTGGTTTTGTCGAATTGATGTTTCAAGCCTGTATTAGGAATGACTCCAGCCGTCAAATCGTGAAAATCCATGTGTCCTGCGATGTCTTTAAAGTAACACTGAGACTGCAGATGTGTGTCTTTGGCTTTTTTGTCATAGTTGAGCAAGGTTTCGATCGTCGCACGGTAGGGGTATGCCGATGTCGAGTCCCTGATGAGTTTACTGTTGAGGGCCACGTCTACTTGTGAAAACATGGAATGGAGGAGTAGATTAACAGGAGCCACCTTTTCGTCGTCTTCGTTGGCGTTACAATGGCTTCCGTCTGAATTGGTGATTTTCAGTTTGACATAAAGCTGAGTGCTGTTGATATCCAGGTACTTGCTGTTAGTGCCGGGGATGATGAAATCGATCGGACCCAAGGAGTTCAATCCTGCGAACGGACGGTACTCAACGTACTCGCTGTCTTCGACCACCATTTGCTTCGGAAATACGCTGAACAGTTCCATTTCAGATTTGAAACACGGTGTGGAATGGTCGTTAACGAGGGAAATGTTGACAATACGACAGTTAAACAAAGAATAAAAACATGTGTACGTTATCGTGTCACATATATGTGTGCTCAGACTAAGTCAAAATACTATCTGAGCGTGCATAAAGCAATGGATGTTGAAATAAGTAGCTGATCAAACGAGCGTTACTTAGATATGATATCTTTATTTTTCTCTGTGAAGGCTTGGATACATTTGGATGATTTGCACTTCTGACAGTAGCGATCGGCTTTTTTCGTTTATTCCCACTGCCAAGTTGTTTTGTCAGAGCCTTCTTGACACGGTTCATGCTTTGACGTTTCATACGTTGACCTGCCTCCTTCAGGAAAATTCATCACACAAAACTGTTTCAACATTGGCACTTCCTGATCACCCACAGGATGTGGGGTGATAATGGCCGTGTACACGAAAAGTGAGTGTATGTTCTGTTTCATCCATGGATAGCGTCCGTATTCATGTGGGTCCGGCACACCGAGCGTTTGCGTGATCTTGCCTTCCACTTTCACTTCACAATTTGGACAAGCGCCTATTTTCAGTTGACCGTTGTCATTCACAGCATAAAAACGCAGGATGTCTCTTCGACTAAATGTCGTTGTTCTTTCAAATATCATCTGTTCGTTGGAAAACGACTTCTACGGATGTAATTCCACAGGATGCCAGTTTGAGTGTGTCATCAATTCCTTGAAGTAAAACTTGCTGGTTTCGTTGCAGATCTGAAACCATGAATATGAGTACGTACACTTGTGGACTAACCTTATAGTCTACCGGTTTGGATGACGTGGTGTGGCCTAGTAACCTGCTGTCACCCTGGAGGTCCTGTAGAGATGAGGATCCCTATGAATACAAGCGTATAACCAAATAAATAGGCAGAGCGTGCGTACTAGTATCACAATACGCTACCATGCACTGAAGATGTAATGGTAAATGAGTACAATGGGGCATGTTGGCATACCTAAGCTACCGCTTAAGCAAGATGTCGCAGGTAAACTAGTGGGATATGCCAGCACTAGCAGTAGATTAATAGGATATACCAACATGACCACAGCAACAATCCAAGTAAGTTAGGAACATTCCAAGTAAGTTAGGAATGTGTTGCTGGTTGGTCGATTGACAGAATAAGTGAATGAGCAGACAAGAATACCCGCGTGGTCGGCAGTGCAGGTGATGCTCATGTGCTGGGCAAAAGATACTCAGTGAATAATTAGGTGCATAATATGCATTGGCTTTACTGTAGGCAGTAATGCCGTAGACAAAGCACGAGACCTAAGGAATGCGGTAAATAAAGGTATACCAAGCAGTTGAGTTAGCTATGGCACACGCAATGCAATGATAACTAAATTATAGTACATAGAATTGATGTACATACAATATATTAATATAACTTTCAAAGGTAATAAAATCACAAGGCAAAAGTGCATGGTATTACAAAGACAATATAACCATAAGTACACATAAGAGGCACTCAGAGAAGCAAAGGTACCAAAAAGTAAAGCAGCTTAGTTGAAGTAAAAATACTTAGCTGGCGAACTGGTTAGCTCCATAGCCCACATGATACCTCTCTTCTGCTGTAGCCAGACATGAGAAGATAATGTACATGTACACGTAGCCAGGACAAACTGAATAAACAGCAAAGACCTAAGAACCAAGCAAAACATTCCACAACACACATAACTGAACTGAAACTGGAACACAAAGGGAATGTATATATTCAGTCACCGTGTTGTCAGGAATCACAATCATGGATCCGCGGTTGCTGGGTAGCGTTATGTAAAAAGATTTGGCCATGACGATGACGTTTACGTTAATGAAGGCTTTGACTGTCACACCTTAAATTTAACAACGTCATGGACCCAACTGTGAATTTTCTGGGATAACCGTACCATTTGACCAAATACTCCCGCTTCCCATCCTTGCGTTTGCGGGTTAGAACAATCTTTTTTTATTTTGTAGACTGCATCGGCATCCTGTTTACCAGTCGTTGCAATTTTTCACGGTAAAACGTACCCAAACATCTTCGCCTTCATGGTCTTTCACTGTATACACAGCGGGACGACATGGAATAACTTTATCGATGATGAATGTCTCTTCGGTCCAACGATGTATATCCTCTTTGCAAAACGGTCGCGCGATCATGCTTAGACGAACGATGTCTCCATATCGTAAGGTTGTCGCTTTTGTTTGGGGATTCTTCGTCTCGGACCTGTACAACGTTTTCAGACCTCAAACTCATTGTGTGCGTTTACGTCTTTAGGTGCTTGACCAATGCTGCAATGACGTGTACTGTTGTAAGTGCCCATCAGATCAGGCAACACGTCGATGTAGTTGTATGTGTTGTTGGCGGTGAAGTAGAGCCACATTCTCGATTTTAACGTACGATTGAATCTTTCCACTACATTGGCTTTGGTCTCGTTTTCTGTCGAAAAAGTTTAACATATTGTTCTTTCAAATAACCTTGTACTTCACGATTAGAGAAATCCGTTCCGTTGTCCGTCTGTAGCTTTCGTGGTAGACAGCCTTAGTCTTTGAACAGTTTCTTAAATCCAACAAGGAGCGACGCTCCCGTTTTTAGAGGGTTGGCCCAAGCATATTTTAAGAACACATCGATGCACGTCAAAAGCCATTTCGCTTCTTTCTTATATCGAGAGTAAGCACTAAGAGTAAGATCGACGAGATTGGCTTGCCATTGCTCGTCGATGCCATTCACGATAACGTGATTCCTAGGATAGGGACGTCGTGAGGGTTTATGATTTTCAAGCCAAGATCGAACCGAGGTCTTCGTCAGATTTGGGAACTGTTTCTTGACCACTGCGTGTGCTTTTCGACTCCGACGAAACCAGCCGAATGTGATGGATCGTAGTAGATAGTCGCAAATGGCTTTTTTCATGTTCTTTTTTCCGTCGCAGATATTCTCGTCGTCATGATTAATCACACGCCCTCTACAGCAAGCGCTGATGCATGTAATGTTTTGTAGAAATTTGCTTAAAGTCGTTAAATGTGCTGGTATGTTTGCCATGACGGATACTTCAATACTAAATGCGAAGGGTGGGTGTAATTGAATTGTATTAGCTTTCAGGGTACTGCAGCCGTTTGTATCGTTTATAACGGTCTTCGTCGTGCACGTGTCTTGGTTCCAATGTTTGGTTGTCGTCGTCTTCTCGGGGCTCCAAGCACATTGCTACGGGAAGGATGTCTTCTTGTCCTACTGGTTGACCATCGTCGAATTTTCCTGTACGTTGGAAACGTTGAAGTCGATCCCACATATTACGATTACCGACTAACTCTTGAATAATGTTGATTCGCGACAATCCTTCCACAAACGCGTTGAGTCCCTGTGGGTTAAACGTTTTTCGGGAACGGATTGCGTTATTGATCAGATCCACAACATGATTCCAGGCACGACTTGTCTGTCGACCATCAGTTGGCCTTTAGGACCCCATGTCATCTCGCGTAGCACACTCTTGGTCAACTGTTTCGCTTTACTTCAAAGAACTTTTGTCACGCTGGCTATGACATTATTAACAAAACGTGATTCAGGAAGCGGGGATGAAGCTGAGGAGACAGACGGGGTTAAGGGTTTACGTCGATACATCGTGTACAGGCTCAGCGCTTCTTCGTACAGTTTGATCTTTTCTTCATTGGTGATATCGTGTCGTTTCAATATTTTAACAAAATGATAACGTCTTGGCTTTCTCTAGCGCATCAAACACACGGGATTCGCGCGTCAAAAATGAAATAGGGTTCTTGACCCCTCCACTTCTCCATAATAAATGAAATTACCTCACTTTGGTAAACGTATTATATAAGTGTCTTTACACATACATGCATGTAACATTAGGTGAAACGCCAACACAGAGAGGACGAGCCACTTTAACACTTCGTCGAAATTTTCCATAATAGAAATAAAACATAAGCAACAAATGTAGTAAATGTACAGTGATATGGACACTGCAATTCAAATAATTATCCAAAAGTCAAAGGTACGAACCAAACATTGTTCATTTTTATCGACACTTTACGGGTCACGTCATAACGTCAAATAAACTCGTTAGACGATAATGTCGTCCATTTAATAATCTTGGTACGTACAAATAGCGTCGTTCGAACAGACCGGTGTGCAGACCTTATCGATCGGGCGTCGGAGTGGTAAAATCGATAAAGTGGTAACCGTGCGACTCTCGTGTGGGGGCGGTGTAGGCGTCATGGACGTAACATATACGTCTCGGAAACATTTGACGAGCCAAATGATGGGTGTTGAGATTAAGGGTACATCCGCCTTTGAAAAATAAATTCGGACAAGAAACAACGGATATGTTTCGGTGATGACTGCCTTTGGTAAACAGTATCGTTACAATGAGATTCAGTTCACTCATGAGATCGTCAATGACAGTGATATTATTGCGTTGCGGATCCAAACGTTTCCGATCGTCTTTGGTGGGTAGGCCTTCAATGAATTCCACGTGAGGTAAAGAGTACTTCAGCGCCTCATAATCGTGTTGGTTTTCGGCTTAGAACCAATAGATGCATTCCGATGGAGGATCAATGTATGCGTCGCGTTGTTCAAACAGCTTTCTCACCCAACAGGTTTTTCATCCCGTCGGACCTGCGACGATACAAGTAAATGGGTGTTTCAACGTCCCGTCTAGCATGTCGTTATTCGACGTCATCGTAAATGATCCTTATTATGTACGACATGCCTTTATATATATTAAGAGACCTACAAAGAATTTGTATAATTTCACATTTTATGTGGTTTTATTTACAATCACCTGACACATCCAGCCAGGAAAAATATAAATCTCGTTAAAAGGACTTTATGGAATAACCAAGAATATCCTGTGACGCAATCCGATGACCCAGATGAAAACTCTCTGAGGGGGCTATACAGTCGCTGACCAATCAGAAGCGAACTAAGGCAAAGCTATGACTTTATAGCAAATCCGGCTTCTGATTGGTCAGCGACTGTATAGAGTCCTCTTACTACTAGATCATAGGGGCATTGTGGGTAATATCGCGTAATGGTGACCTCCATAGTTTTTCTATTTCCAACTTCTTAGAGATATTTCATCTCCAACTTTCTGGAGATTTTCCTGATTGGAAATTAAAGAAAATAGTTTTAGTTTCAAATAACAGGAACAAATTCTGAAACATTTACACTTGTATAAATTTCTATTTCAGTAAAAACAACCAGTTCTTACTGTAATGTTGATATAGACAGATTCAAAATGTGAAAGCTGCATTATGGGTAATGATTGTGAAATATTTCCAGATTGGGAGTAATATCCTGATCGGGAACGTGCCATACAGTGCTAGCGCGAATGAATTTGTCATTTACATTACCTTGGAATGCACTTGACAGGATTAGGTGGTAATGTTAAGTCGATTTCTGCATTCCCTATTGTGCCAGAAAATAATCCCCTCTAATCAATAAAACTCTGTATAGCTGGTTTTCTGTGTCAGGAGAGTGTTAACCACAGAACTATTAACAGGGATGTTGTGGTTACCTAATCCTTTCAAATCAGTTCCATTGACAACAACGTAAGCCTGCAGTAATACACGCTTAGTTAATAGCGTAGTGCTACTCATTGAGACTTCTGTTCACAAATGGCAATTATTTTTATCATGGTCGTCAGTATAACATCGTTATTAACCCTTAATTCATATCCCAATATTCTTCTTATGTTTTCCGCAGGTACGTTTCAAGATGAGTATAGTTTGGTCAAATTCTCAACGTTTTGGTTTTGTTTTCAATATGCATGATCTTTTAAGAATACATATTTTTGTTGCCCACTTATTGCACGTATAATAGACAGGTTGTGTGATGGAAATACAAAAAACACGACACTTCTTACTGCTTTTACTAATATGTCAAGAGAAATAGATAAATACAAAAACCTCAGCAAGTTTTATTTCATACATGTATTTCTTTCTTCCATTTCCACTTTATGAATTACTGGATTTTCCTAACAAGTTGTCATTCTAAAATGACTGCTAATTTCAAACTTTCAAAATAACATTATTTTCTTCTAACAAATATGTTTAGTTGAATCATTGGTTTTGGTTCCCTACTAACACGTTTCTTGAAGCGTAAATAATTATTTTTAATGGAAACAACTTGAACATGTGACCCCCCCCCCGTGGCCCCACCCCCATCTCATTACACCATCTCTGTATCCACTTCCTCCCGATTTGATTGTGTAGACCTATATGCAGTTCAATGTTATTTACAAATGACTTCAAAACAAATATGAATGCAAAAATCATCGTAAAAAGCAATCAAAATATGACTACTGCAGAAGAGTAATTGAAATTTTAAAAAAAATGAAGAAGAGTTAAATAAGAAATCGATCTCTTTGAATGGAGTCAAAAGCATATTGCAAATAATATATCAAAATATCAAATAGCTATAATATATGCTACTGGTCTACACAAAATTCGCACCAGGGATCCCCATCGGAATATCGGGCACTGATGTTTTAACTGCAAAAGGAAAAGTAGTACCGGCTCTCGCTCCTGCGGGCTGAACTATAAATCAATCGGGTTGCAAGTAACTAAAAACTAAATGCAATCGAATCCATGGTTGTTTTAATTGTCAGTTGAGGATAATTTAATTACCAAACATTAAATCCCGGTGTTCTGATAAAGTTATCAATTTCATATTAAGTTATTTTTGACAGAAAAAGTACAGTTTAAATCATAACTTAAAAATGGTGCGCACAGCCCCGTGTTTTCCATGTAGTAGTCCCACTACGGAAAAGTTTCATGCTCACAATTGTTGGCAGTAACCTGCTGGATCTGGAAGTTCCACATTTTGAGTATTGAATTGCAAGTCCCTGGGAAGGGGATGACAACTGGTCCGGATTGTAGAAGTTATAATAAGAGGCCTAGGGTGATGGTGAATTTGACCATACGACATGGTGGGAAATTAAAATGAATTAATAGTGACATCTGAGTATTACAAGAAATGTTCTTGTAACAAAAGTTATTAGCCTTTTTGTATAAAGTATAACGTGCGACTCAATATGTAATGGTAACAGTTCTGGATCAATTGTTGAGGTTACAGGCTGGTGACGAGCAACTTAATAATACCTTCTGATGAAAAATCAACTGTTGAAAATATTTCCAAATGTCGAGAAGTTAGCAATAAAACACTGGGCTACCGCCGCCCCCCCCCTTCCCCCTCCCCCACACAACACTTGGTGAAAATAAATGTGATCGTTTATTTGACGGGTTGAGGGACAAGTAACACTGATGAGAAATATACGGGAATGCTTACCCCCTCCCCAACCCCTCCCATCCCCACCTCACCCCCTTCACACACAAACACACACTTACGCCCGTGCGCCACCACTGGTCCCCTTCAAAAGTATTGTTGAGCCCATTGTCGGCTCTGCTTTTGTAAAAATTCTTTTAAAAAATAGGTCAATCTTACGAGATCGTTACATTTTCTAGAATCTAGGCACACCGCTTGCATCCGGCTTCAATTTCCATGGAAACCATCCACCTTTAGTAAAAGCAGGGAGTATAAGCAAGTAACCTGTGCTGTACTGTGCCCTGGGCATTTCTTAAACATCTGGAAATAATTATCGCCAAGGGCTTGTTGCGCAATTTCTCCCGCAACTTATGAAATTTGCCACGTGCAAGAAAATAATATTATTCCATCGTAACACAAAGTTACGGCGTGATTATAAGGAATCGTGTGTAGTGCCAGTTGTCTTTCAAGTCCCCCAGTCAAAAAGAACGATACATTAAGAATACATTTTATCAAAAGTCAAGCGCAAAAGAAAGTCGGTAATTGTATGTATTTTTTTGTCTTTCTTTTTTGCAGAAACATTCAAAATAAATTGTAAGGAAAGGGGTCGGTATACAGGGATATTTTCGGAACACCGAGGGACTTATTTACATCAATGCCCAACGATACACTGTAATAAGTTGCCCAAGGTTTTGTACGTACGAGAAAATTTGTCTCAACAAGAGTAAATGTGACCATAAAAGGAAAATGGGTGTGACCAAGGAGTCTGAACATGCGCGTTTATAAGCCCGGGGAGATGAAAAATTTCACCATGCCCAACATGTCAAACGAATAATGCACACATTGTTTTAACATGGATTTTGGATAGCTATGGACCTGGGTTTTGGGACCTGGTTGTTAAGTTATGTAAATGTATAGTAGGCCTACAGTAACGTTGCGACAGAGCAGGGAAATGAAGAGTCTACAGGTACTACGATAACTCTTTTGATTTTTTAAGCCCGATTTTAAAGTGATATTAATATGGAATACACATTAAAAGAAGTCAAATATATGAGGATTTGGAAGGCATTGAGTGGGTAAATTTGAATTAATAATAATTTCTTCGGGGATTTCTTATTTATTTACGTTCAGCACATGATTGATTGCAAATCCTGGATGAGCTGGTAATGGTATAAGAAAAAAGCGTAGCGAATGTTTTTTTTTTCTTCTTTATTTTTCAAATGAAAAAAGAACACTTGTGGGAATATTTTCCTCTCTTTTTCTTTGTTTATTATGGACTCATGAACCTGTGGAAAAAGATATTGATTGCATGTAGATTTACAAAAGAAATGAAGTTCACACACACAATACGGGCTAGGGGTCTACTACACTAAGTCTTAAACCTACTGAGATTTCGGAACTGACAAAGGGCCTTAGTCTTTAATCCCTTTTTAACATCCTTGTAAATCTTTTGGGTGCGTCGAGCCACAGCAAACCTCGGGGATTAAACACAATTACAAAAGAATTGATCTCATTGTCCCCGCGAAACATTAAACGGATTTTTCTGGTTCGTAACCACGGATAAACTGTTTTTAAAGTGGACAACTTAAGCTGGTTTATTGATCGCGATTTCCCCGCATTCTTAACAATAGTTAATCCGATCGCGGTTGTACTTCATGGACGGCGTGAACCATGTGAAACGTGGGAATGCATGACACATTCGTTCTCGCTAGCACTGTACTTGACTGCCACTTGGAAATCCCAATGATCTTCTTAAATGATTGGAGAAACCAAGGAGCGTAAATGCACATATGCCGGGACGCTCTGCGCCGAATACTTAAATAGAATCAACTTCAAGGATTTTGCGCATAAAAAATTCGCGCCCTTACATCAGCGATTTTTCGAATTTTCCACATGTAAAAAAGGCCACCGAAAATTCAGGCATTACTGCCCCACACTATATACATAAAGTGTACACTTATACATACACTGTATGGACGTATGTATGAAATTTATTTCGGGTTTGGTTTTAAGCGTGACACAGCGTTTACACTATTTAAGAAATATTTATTGAGGGCGCTGCGAGTAGCAATGTCGTAGATATCGGGGCACAATATTAGCATGGTAATTTGAATCTTTTATGCTATTTATTTCAACATTCATATTAATTAGCTCAGTTTAGCGCTTGGCTAATCTTACACGAGGCCTTGTTCAACAGTACGTAATAGGTAGAGTAAATGATAAGAATACACATTTTACACATCTTAAGGGACCAAAAATGTTAAGCAATGAGGCGCATGTATTTGGGTTCAGACATCTTCTATACATGGACTTCAGTTGATATCATGTACACAAAACGTCAAGCAGCGCGTTAAAACCTTTGTCATATAAAAGATGTGTGCCACCGTCGCGGATATCCGCATCTCGTACAGTAAGTTTTCTATTATAAAGTATCGACGTCTACTCTCTTTATGCATTAGGCGCAGGGCGTCCATTTGCGCATTTACGCTCTTTGGGAAAACACGCTAAATATTTCCCTCAAACAAACTCATAAAGTCGGTTTTTCATACGCTAATGCACATTATTGTGTTTTGCTACCAACACCTTTTTTGCATATCAGTATAACATTCCGTATGCTTAAGTTTAACTGCTCCAAATTCTGTATACTTAAATTTAATTGATTCTTATTTGGAATTATATATACTTACGATTACTTATACACTATATATTACATTACATATACTAAAAGTTTGATTGTGCTAGATTTTGGATATCTATATTGTGTCTGTAAAATGTTTTCGTGAAAGCCTGTTGAAAGCCTGCGTTAGGATTGTGGGAGTAAGTTTGCTCGTAGACTATATCATTGCATTTGCGAAGGGCTTCAAGTCAGTTGTGTCAGACTGGAGAGTTACTTTGTGAGCAAAACGAATCATTATATTTTGGATTTTTCTGTGGTAGTATCTTTGTCAGAAGTTGTACTTTTGACATGATTAGAGACAGATTGAAATTGTAGCATGAAAATAGAAAGTTCTCACCAAATTTGGATTTGTCTTGGCAGGCTTGTTGAAGAAAACATAACCTGGGACGTTTACGTTCGGTACACCACTCTCCTCATTTCAAATGTTTCTGAATCATTTGCCTTAAAGGAATATTCCTGTGAATTTTCATTTTCATATACAGCTGTACATTATGGACTATTAACGAAACAATTTGGTATAAAAATCATGTTGTTATCTTTTCGGAGTTATCTTGTTATCGTTTAGGAGTTATCTTATTATCGTTAAGGAGGTATCTTGTTATCGTTTAGGAGTTATCTTGTTATCGTTTAGGAGGTATCTTGTTATCGTTTATGAGTTATCTTGATATCGTTTAGTGGTTATCTTGTTTTCGTTTAGGAGTTATTGCATTTCAAAGACTTACCAGTGTGTTGAACAGTGAAAATGTATTTTTCTTCCGATTATAGTGTAAGGTACATAAACAGATGGGCAAAATATGTTTTCATTAGGTGCATGTGATACCAAATCGCAATACTAAAAAAAAAAAAACATTTTTGATAATTTAGAAACAGGTAAGTAATTTTCCAAACATCACACTTTACGCAGCGAGGTCACGTTTCAACAAACTTATGAAATCTTTGAGATGTAATAACTCCAAAACAGAATAAGATATCAACATTTTTACATTTTTGTATTTAAACCTGAGCATACTCCTAGTCAACATATTAATGGGAAAGATGTCCCACTTGTCACTAATGATATATTTTAAGATTTTAGCGCTACGTAGGATTTCTTAATTGTTTCCTACATTATCTTTGGTATAGGTTTATTTTACAAATAGAGAAACTTTGATCAGCTATACATCGATGAGAAACCAGCCATTTGATAGCTCTGAAAAAGTTTGGTTCAGATTGAGTGCTTCTAATAAAACTTTAAAGGCCTGTTATCTTGTAACGTCGAGATAATAAAAACAATACATTTCAACGCTTTAGATTGCTCAAAATATCTACACAAATACTGATAAGCCAATCAAAAACGGTCGTGGAAGTGACTTCACTCATATGTATATGATTTGCTAGTGACGTGGCACATGATGTTCGTGAGATGAGATGCTTTCTTTAATTGTGTTGTTGGTCACTAGATGACTTCACATTGAATCTAAAATTGATATATGGTTATCAACCGTGCACGTCGTTTATTTTGAAAGGAATTGACTGGGTTGTCCAGGCACTTGTTTAGATTCGAATTGCTTCTCTGTGGGGAAAGCTATTTTAAGTTTGGATTCTCAGTGGACAAACCTTGAGGATCATTTTGACATTGGTTTGCCATAAATAGTGTTTCACATGATGCTAAAGAAATACACGATATAAAAACTGTTTTCGGAAAATTAAACACCATTAAAGCAGATTGACTTACCAAGTTTATGGCCATAACATAAGGGATGGCAAAAGAAGAAATGAGTAAAGTTACGTTGTTTGTGATAAATATTTACCAACACCTCCATGGACGTATCGGTTTGGTGTATGGGATAATTTACTCATTCCTGCTCGCAACCGCGCTTTTTACGCTTAAATTAGTGGGGGAAATAACTTCGCCATGGGTAACCATTTTCTTGCGAGGCATCGTTACCTTCATTGTGTTTCCTTTTAGCAATTGGAGCAACAGCAATGATTTTACACTACATGATACAATGCTGTACTTAATTGGTCGTGGATGTACAGCTTTTGCTTGGATATTGACAGTGTTTGCCTTACAAACAATTCAACCAGGAAATGCAGTGGTTATTGAATTTGGAACTGTCATACTGCTAACTGCAGTGCTTGAATTTCTAATACTGAAAGAAAAACTGGACATAATGGATTGCTTTTTGTATGGATTGAACATTATTGGTATTGTGTTGGTAACTAAACCACCATTTGTTTTTGCAAGCAATTCAGCAACTTCTCTGAACAGTGAGTGGTGGGGATCGGTATTAATGTGTATAGCAGGTTTGCTGACTTCTCTCGGATTAATTGCAGTTAGATCTCTTGTCCAGAGAGACACATATGATCCGTACATCGCTCTAATGCTCAGTGGTGTTATATGTGTATCTGTAAGTTTGTTTTTCGCACCTTTCAGTGGTGCACTGCGGATAGATACATCATCCAATAGCATCATCGCCCTTACAGTTTATGTTTTTTTGTCATGTTTTACAATCATTTTTGGTAATCTTTGCCTAACAAAAGAAAAGGGTGTAACATTTGCTGTTTTTTCAACTATTTCCATCGTATTTTCCTATATTTTGCAATCTGTGTTTCTTGGCGATGTTCCGGATTTACTCGGTATTATTGGAGCAGGTTTAATTGTGACTTCAGTTGTGACCGTCAGTCTAAAGCAATCATGGATCCCAAATGATGAGTAACAACTATAAAACTCTGTACTACGGATAACTACATCGAATATTGCTATCATCACTCTTATTGATGCTTATCATACTTTTTATTTCGCACAAGGCAGCAAGGATCCCTGTTGCTAAGTGTCTTGAAACCGAAAAGGGTATAAACATGATTCTATTTCAATCAAGTGTATATCAAGTGTTGTTTTTTAGTGATGTTTCGGAAGTATTCACTATTAATGGAGCAAGTGTGGTTGTAACGTCCGTCGTTATTATTAACCTAAAGCAGTTATGGATCAATTCTAAATGAGAAATCAAGATCATCCAAGTATGAAATATGTCAATTAAGGTGAAGAAAGATTAACATTCAAACTTTCATTATTTAATAAATTGAAAGTAACCGTCATGAAGTGGTGATGAAATATTAATACGTAAAATGAGCAATTATTCTAAATATTAAATACTGTTTCTAAAAAATATGGTTACGAAAATCGTAATCACTGTGTTTTTAGGCGTGATACCAGGGAAATGCAAGGGTTTTCTCGCAATGCCAATGTGGTTTATGGGAGCATACAACAGTCCAAGACAAATGAACGCATGAAGTACTATACTATGCCAACTTACGGATGGTCCGCCAGTTTCTTTAATCTGTTAACACAAATCTTGTGATCAATGGGAAGGGAAGGGGGAGGGGACACCCTTACATTTGATTTAGTTGGCAAAATGTAACGAAATACATCTAAGTTTAAAATGTGTTTACTTTTTTGGGGGATAACATGTACCGAAAAAAAGACAACTTGTAATGAATAACAAAAAATCCGCTAAACCTTATATGAACAGTATGAAATATCATCCCTTCGGCAATTCGAACATCTTGAACAGAAAGAGCGGATACAATTTTTCGAAAACTCATAACACATTTTAATACCGAATTTCACATTATATTTTAAACACGTATGTGTTAAAAATCATGACGTTGAAAGCTTGGTTTATATAGGTTCAATTAATGTTGAACTATTTGAAATGCAAAATGCAGAATACGTGTTTTGCATCAGAATTAAATAATTATTATTTTCCTCATTACTCTTTCTCCAGACAATGGATTTAGCAAAAAGGCGAGCAAGATGTAGTAGAGTACGTGTAGCTTCCACTGATAGCAAGCTTCTTTTAGGACAATATGTACCGGAAATCCGGACATGTACCCAAAAAGCGGACGACATGTGACGAAATACATTCTTAACATGTGTTTACTTTTTTGGGGATAACATGTACCGAAAAATAGGACAACTTGTAACGTTTAACGAAAAACCACTAAGCCTTATATGAACTGTATGAAATATGATTTCTTCGGCAGTTCGAACATCTTCAGCTGTTGAGAGGAAAAAGCGGATCATATGTTTTGAAAGCTCATAGCTCATTGTAATACTGAATTTCAACTTCGAGTATATCTTAAATATTTATGCGTTAAAACTATTGATGTTAAAAGTTTAGTTCTTATACGTTCAAAGAATATTGAACTATTTGAAATGCAAAAAGGAATAAATACGTGTTCTTAGATAAGAATTAAAAAAAAAATGATTATCTTTAAGGCCAGTTCCCGTCTCTAACGTACAAAGTAAATAAAAAACTTAATTCTTAAGTTTTTATTGGTCGAATAACAATGGTACAATGTGCAATTACATTGGTAGGCCAATTAGTATCATTATGGAATAAATTGTATGCCGCCACATTTTAAACCACGATAGATGGCCTTTAATTACTTCTTCTCAAGACAATGCATGCAACAAAACGGCGGAAAACATGTTGTACAATCTGACAAAACGTCTAACCTTCACTGACAGTGAGCATCTTGCAAAACGTCTAACCTTCACTGACAGTGAGCATCTTGCAAAACGTCTAACCTTCACTGACAGTGAGCATCTTTTCAAACCACATGTACCGGAAATCCGGACTACATGTACCCAAAAAGCGGACAACATGTGGCGATATATATCTCAAACGTAAATGTGTTCGCCCTTTTTTTTGGATAACATGTAAAAAAATATAGAACAATTTGTAACGTTTAACGAAAAAATGCTAAGGCTCATATAGACTATAGGAAATATTCCTTCGGCAGTTCAGAAAAGGCGGGAATAGAAAAGAAAAGGCAGATAAATTGTCTCGAAAGTTCAAAGCTCATTGCACCGTTGTAATACTGAATTTAAACTTCGATCATATTTTAAACTTAGGCGTTAATTTACTTTTTATGTTAAATGTGTTTTTTATATTTTTTTAAAGGCAGTGGCGTCGCTACCTAAGTGCCAACCACCCCCTTCCCCAACCCCCGCAAAATAAAATCAATAATAATAATACAATTAATAATAACACAAATAATATTAATAATAATGATAATAATAATAATAATAATGATAATAATAACAGTAATAATAATAATATTATTAACAATAATGATTTTAATAAAAATAATAATCATAGTAATGATGATAATGATGATGATGATGATGATGATGATGATGATGATGATGATGATGATGATGATGATGATGATGATGATGATGATGATGGTGGTGGTGGTGGTGGTGGTGATGGTGATGGTGATGATGATGATGATGATGATGATGATGATGATGATGATGATGATGGTGGTGGTGGTGATGGTGATGATGATGATGATGGTGATGGTGATGATGGTGATGATGATGGTGATGGTGATGGTGATGGTGATCATGATGATGATGGTGATGATGATGATAATAATAATAACAATAATAATAACAATAATAATATGTTTAGGCAAACTGTTTAGAGTATTCACAAGAGTTACATAACTACACAAACATCCCTTTGCTCCTTAGCACCGTAAGGGTGATCTTAATGCACGTGTTTTAAGATTCACCTTTCATATCCGCTTTTTGTTTATCGGGTGGTTTATTTTTACTTGCTTGGGTCTTTTATTCTTTAAAATAATAAATCTCGCTGTTTATTATGGAAGTAGAATATTTGTATTTGCATTTTCCAATTTTCCTCATAATATATATATATATATATATATATATATATATATATATATATATATATATATATATATTTATATATATTTGAATATATATATATATATATATATATATATATATATATATATATATATATATATATATATATATATATATATATATATATATATATATATATATATATATATATATATATATATATATATATATATATATATATATATATATATATATATATATATATATATATATATATATATATATATATATATATATATATTGACTAAATGTATCTTCCAATATCGGTATGAACGAAATATCGATTTCCAGATCAATAAATATATCCATTCGCAAGACAATAATTCTCTTTGAAAATAGTGTGTGGCGGGGGAGGGGGTGGGGCTGGACGTTTTTTATCCAAACATGGGCAGACTCGTCTAGAGGTAATTTTCAAATATAGGCTCATTACCAACTGGCCAATGTCAAGTACCTTAAAAGATCCCGCCATGGAAGTACTTACAACCTTAGTAAACATTTAGTGAATATCATTTAAAACAATATTCACATGTTCTCAAGTCTGAACATTACACACTTATGAGAAATTGAGAGGACAAGATTAAAAAATGCAGATTTGGTTGCTATGTCATTATTTCCCCTAGCAACCAACATTTAAAAAGCATTTAAAGGCAAGAAATATATTGCATAGTGGTTTATAGAACACTACTACAACATTCAAGAGCACAATGGTTGCAAATATTCAAAATAAATGCTAAAATCGTGGGAAGTAGTGATTTTGGTTTGCTATGGTATCATACCACTTAGCAACGGCTGTCTTAAATTTGTTTGCATTAATATTTTTGGTGGAAAACCTTTCTGAATATTCCCCAAGTAATCCTAGTACGATCTTGCTTCCATGGGGGACCAATGGAATGGTCCCTTTATTTGAAAGGGCATGGCCCTTTCCCCATAGAGGGCCCAACTCAACCCTTATCCTGTAGAAGACCCCTAAAACAAAAAAGATATAATCTAATTTTTTTATTTGGCCATCTCCAATTTGAAGATCAAGTAGGGAGGGTTTGCACTTTAGAATCAACACTGCACTAAGATATTGAATTTCATTGGTAGGACCTCACATACCATTAATTCTGGGGCAATAGCACTGCTATTGCATAGCAATGTACTATTTTATCACTGTCAGTCACAATTTTGCAAATATTCAAAATATATGCTAAATTCTTGGTAAACAGTGATTTGGGTTGCTATGTTATTATACCACTTAGCAACGGCTCTCTTAAATTTGGTTACAATAATGTTTTTGGTGGAAAACCTTTCTGAATATTCCCCAAGTAACCCTTGTATTATCTTGCTTCCATAGGGGACCAAAGGAAAGGTCCCTTCATTTGAAAGGGCCTGGCCCTTGCCTCATAGAGGGCCCAGCCCTTGTCCTGTAGAAGACCCATAAAACTAAAAGATATAATTTATTATTTTTAATTTGGCTATCTCCAATTTTAACATCAAGTGGGGAGGGTTTGCACTTTAGAATCAACACTGCGCTAAGATACTGAATTTCATTGGTAGGGCCTCACATACCACTAACTCTGGGCCAATAGCACTGCAGTGTATATAAAGTGCAAGTATTCCTATAGACATACACTCTAAGAAAAATACATTGCATAACCTTTTAAACACAAACAAGATAATACAGCAAGTCTGTTGAATTCTTAACGAAAAGAAGACTTTACTGAATGTTCCTTTGCATGACAAGACTGAAACTTACACTGTATGAGTGTAGCGATGGATTTACAATATATGCTAGCTTGAACAAGATCATTTAAAAACAAAATATGTTTGTGGTCAGTCATGGCGGACTAAAACACAAAACTAAAATCGCAATTCACAGAAGTAGTGTTTACTATTTCCTAAATTTAAACTGCCAACTGAATAAAAGAATTCACTCTTTCCAAGAAACAGGTTTTTAAATTAATTTGTATTGAAAATATTCAAATTTCAGATAATAAATCATGTTTGATATACATCAAATAATCAAGCTATCACCTGATAGATTGATTGCGCTTGTACCAACAAATTGCAAGATATTTAGTTTTCATCATAAAAAAAACAAAGATTTTAAAATAATGACAACGATAACTTTGCATTCAGTTATTGTTTGGCAGGCGGAATTACTTGCTTTCAGTTATACATAAGTTGAAAAATACAAATTTCATGGAATAGAATATACAAACAGAAATATCAGTTATCAATTGACCGGTGGAATGCGCTTTTCAAAATAATAATCATGTTTTATATATACATGTACCCACTACTGAAAGGCCAGTTCATCAAAATAAATAAAAAGGGTCAATTCCAAGAACTATGCATATTCATTATACACGCAGAATGAATTGATCAAATGGAAGGCCGAATGCAGTCATTCTAGTAAACTGCAAGATTTCAATGTTCATCATAATAAAAATGAGAAATTTCAAGGAATAACATATTGTCAATATACATACAGCAATTAAATTTAAATTGACAGGAGGAATGTGCCTGTTCACAATATATTAAAAATAAGTATGAAATTCCAAACAAGTGTCAGATTGTTGCAGTTTATAAATAACAGAAAATTACATTTTCGAATAATGTTCACCACATTCAGTAATCAATATATCAACTGGAAGGCTAAAATGCACTCATTCCAGCATACTGCATGATGTCTCAGTTTATCATAACACAAAATTGCAACAAGTGCAAGGTTGTTGCAGTTTAAATAACACAAAATAATGTTTTCAAATAATCATAATAATGTTCAACATCCAGTACTAAGGTGCTGAATGCACTCCTTCCAGCAAACTGTAAGATTTCTCTGCCATCATAATCAAAATAGAATGTACTTGTTCCAAACAGTGCAAGGTTGCTACAGTTTAAATAACAAAAATAATATTTTCAAATAATACTATTAATAATGTTCAACATTCAATAATTAGGTTATCAACTGATAAAACATTTGTTCCAAACAAGTGCAAGGTTCATTTTTTCTAGAAACTTTATCTGTACTTTTCTTTTGTGTATATGATACAATGCACGGGTAGCAATTTAGATCCTCGAGCTGACAGGTTTATAGGTCCAAATGCTGAACGTAAAGTTTTCACTTTTTTACTGGATACTTTATCCCCACCTGGCATGTCATTTTCTTTTGATGCAGCACTGGTTGTTGCAATCTCATCTGAAAAAATATCAAAAAATATCAAAAAAGAGATATAAGAGAGTATCAAAATTTGATTGAAATATTTAGATAATGAAACTGACTCAAAATATAAACTATCTTTAATTCTTTTTGAAAAATTTCAAACCCGTCACCAAAAGAAGCATAGAAAATAAGTTTGTTTGCTTTTAGTTAAATTCTGTGCGGACAATTTCCTATATGGAACCATCCTTGTTCTACAAATTATATTCTATTTAGATATTTTCATATTCGATGAAACATGTAAAAAAATTCAGGGCTGTTATTGCCCATGTGCGCCTTGGTTTATTTTATATAATTATAAAGCAAATGATTAAAATAATTTGAGAATGATTTTTTTAATTTTAAAGAAATTCTTCGTCAAAATTTGTTTTTTTGTTGTAAGTATTGCATTATTAGAATAATAAAGAATACATGTTTTTATAATGAATATAGTACAGTACATATGACAACATTAATGTGTTATATGTACTGAGAAAAACCGTAGAAAGTTGTACCGCTTTACTATTGAGGTCTAACAGTACTGCGATAATTCCAGCTTCAATTAAACATGAAGCTGTAAAGAGTGTAAAAATGTATGGTCCTAACTAGTGTGGTGTGACGTGGACTCAACAAACAAGTTTCCATGTAATGGACCTATATATTTTTACACTGGGAACCATTTGAAACAAGCTCATGGTAAATTAAAATAGGAAAAAATGACGGCAACCTTAATAAATGAAAACAGTATTCTCTTCAACTATAAATACAGATTTGCTGTGATTTTCTAGCCGTCAGGTACACACTTTTGCTCGGTACAAGATACAAAACCTAATTTCACCGAGGTAATGGAAATACAAAACTATGATTTAATTTTGATCGTTAAATGGCAATTTACAAAGTCAATTAAAATACAGAATAATTGCAGTTATAAATCAAATGAAAATGAACAATCCAGGAGACGTTTATAATCCCTTTGGAATTTACAAGAAAAATAGGCTTAAATGAATAATTCAACACATTGTTCAATGAATCCGCTTAACTTAAGGACAAACACATTCCTTAATTTAATTGGTTTTATGTTGTAGATTTGGAATGTTCTGGTTGTTCAGTCACAATTTAGGTACTGATGCACAAGCAAGAGTACGAAACAGCCTGTATGCCATATAATGGATTAATACATCCTGGATTGTAATACTATATATGTATGTATATATATATATATATATATATATATATATATATATATATATATATATATATATATATATATATATATATATATATATATATATATATATATATATATATATATATATATATATATATATAAAATTGAATACGTTGCAAAAAAAAAAAGAAAATACAACTTCCAATCACTCCGTTAAGCAACTTTATTAAAAACCTGAAAAAACAAGACGTTTCGGTCATTCGACCTTCATCGGTTGAACAAATGCAAGTAAGTGATATGTAACAAGAGTATAATATTCTACATACATACATTCTTCAGGAAAATTTATTATGGATGGAATTGGTGTGTTTTGCCAATTTGAATACCAGAATGTGTTTTTTCTTCTTTTTAAATACAGTATATGCCCCAGTTCTTACTTGCAGATTTTGAAAGTCAGAACTGAAGGAATCTAGAAACACCTTTGTAACGATTACCTTGTTCTGCACCCATTCAGCGAAATTGGATTATAAAAACAAAAGATCTTGTTAACATTATAGCATAGAGACCTATTACTCTAACAACACAAATAGGATTACATCAGAAAATGTAAATTCAACCATCTTCAGTTTGGTGCCATTTTCATTGTGTTTATCAAATTGAAAATGATTTAGCTCATGTTGCTTCTACAATCTAAAATATTGTATAGACCAGGGTTGTAGCTAGCAGAAAATAAGTGTTCGACAAATGCCCACTTAAAGGCCCTGCTGGGGTGCAGGGGTAACACCATGGTGTGGGTCTGAAGGGGGAGCCACCAAAGCCATCAAGGTATATGACAATTAGACCAATTAGAAAGCCTAAATTTACATGGGTTTTTAATGGTGTTTATGAATAAAGGTATACAAATTAACATAACTTTAATTGTAATATGCAAAACAAGGTAAAAAGTAAAATGTAATCAAAATACTTTTAGTTACACCTTGTTTTTTACAATTTTTCTTCACTTAATATGCCGGTCATTAGACCCAACTCCTTGGCCTACTACCAGACATATTTTTCAGATGCTGGATAGTGGTTTCCAACTCCGACTGGCATAGCTACATGTGTGGTATATATCTCCCAAATTAAGATTACTTCCGCTTCAGTAATTATTTTTGTGAAGGATAGCGCAAGAAATCTACTT
>JAIGNY010000161.1:112500-115000 GCA_020152595.1 Chiridota heheva | reverse complement strand
GTTATCTTTTATCAAATATTACTGGTACAACCAATATAATCTGTTGTTTTCAAAACACCATATATGGAAACTCCATGGAAACGTACAATTTTTGTTTATTTTGGATTGGTATAGATTCTTCATGTGTAAAAATTCTCTTCATTAAGAATGCTTCTGATTTTCATTCTTTAAGTTAAACCTACCTCAATTATATTTCAGTTTCAAATATCGGGAAAATAAAACAACATTAAATCAAACATTTAAAAGTGCTCTTTTCAGAGAGAAAAAGTTTCCTATTTCTGTGGGAAAATAAGTGCCCTTTTTCAGAAGGAAAGTGCCTTTTCGAAGAGGACAAACTTTGTTCTTGAAAGACTGTGTATCTGATCATTTAATCATAGAAAGCAACACAAATATCGCCTTAAAAAGACTAGAATTGTGAATTTCAAACGCTTCGCGCGCATACACTATTTTATATTTTCCATATATTTTCCATATATTTTCCATATATAAAATACTGCTTATTGTTTACAAATCGTTGATTGGGTGTGCTCCAAATTATATCTCTGACCTTTTAAAATCATATATTCCTACTCGTGCTCTTCGATCCAGTGACAAATTACTTTTATGTGAACAAAAATCTAACCACTCATGGGGTGATAGGTCTTTTGGTATAGCTGCACCACGGTTGTGGAATCAATTACCCCTTCATGTCAGATCATCCAATTCTCTTGCAATTTTTAAAACAAATCTAAAGACACATCTCATGTCCAAAGCTTTTATTTAATATTGTTTTTGTGTATACATATGTGGGTGTATGTGCGTGTGTAGGCTCCTATGTATGTTTTTGTTATTTTTTTTTAAATTGTTATTCCTTTATGTTTTTCACATTGGACGGCGCCTTGAGCACCTTCTGGGTTGGATACGTGCGCATTATAGTTCTTATTTATTATTATTATTATAACAGCTCAACAAGCCCTATATACGTCTTTAACATAGGTCCATTCTGTAATATTTGGACCTGGGCAACTGTCATAACATAAACTGATGTGCCCTCCCCTATGTTCTTTGTCAAGTTTAAAGGTGCACTAGATCAAAAAGTGAGTTCTCTAATTTGTAGGGGCTCTCCCAAAAATCAAAGGCTTATCTAGCACGCAGCGTTATAGCAATTTTCTGGTTAATATGAATATTCAAGTAGCAATTGCCCTCTCGTCGTCTATGAGCTATGGGGTCATGAAGTTTATCTATCATTTGTAGATGATATATCTGTGAAATTAGAACAAACGAGCGCCCTTAATATTCGATTTAGTACTCCTTTAATAGGTGCCCTTCTATACATAGATAAGAAAATCATAATTTAAATATTAGATTATGATTACTTAAAGATTAATGTTGAGGTGGAGTTTTATATGCGTATTTAATGCACGGGCAAAGGACTTTGGCCCAGCGACTTTAGGAGGGTCATTCGCAAATGCAAAGAGCTTTGAACCGTGCATCACATACGCATATAAACACGATGAGAAAACATTAATCTATTGTTTAAACATGTAAAATGCATCAAAAACAACACAAAAAATGAAAAACAGAAAAGTTTCACAGATTTGTCGCTTTGTTAAGAAACCAAAACTCAAGGTCGTGCATTACAGGGATATAATGCACGGGTCATGACAATGCAAATACTCAATATAAATGCTATCAATCCCCACATCTGCTCATTATTCTCTTAGAGCTAATCTTGTTAGTTACAGTGACAAATTTCACCCGTCGAGTGAAGCGCCGTTATTTTGGGTTCCGTAAGCAAAAATATACAATACAATACAATACAATATAGTGCAGTACAGTACAATACAACACAGTGCAGTGCGATACGATGCGATGCGATGCGATGCGATGCGATGCGATGCGATGCAATGCGATGCAATGCAGCGCAGCGCAGCGCAACGCAACGCAACGCAACGGAAAGGACTGTTTTCGAGTTTTCCATCATCAGGACATACCAGAAGAAGCATGGAGAAACATTTTGAGCCAACGAGAAATGTGTTTTACGAACACTATATGTTCAACACAGCCGACCAACTCCCAAATTAAGATGATTATTCGATAATTGTGTAACTAGACTTCGCCAATTAAGAAGTACCTGTAAATATAATGCGCTTACAGATAAGTTCATTCGGGACAAAATCGTACTGCGCACAAAGGATCCCAATCTCAGAGCAACACTATTGCGTGAACCAGATTTAAACCTAAAGGGTGCCATCATGAAAGTGAAGTAGCACAAGCGCAAATACATCGAATTGGCAACCCGAGCGAGACAGTGCACTATTAAAAAAATATGTCTAAGCCGCGAAGTCACAAACAGAAAAGCAAAAGCCCTTCAAAAGCGAAACAAGAACGTCCCATTATACAGAAATGTTAGCTAGGGACAAGAACAAATGTGCAGCATTCGGGGAAACATGTTCGAAATGACAACGAAAGAACCACTTCGCCAAAGTCTGCAAACAAGGCACTAAGATTATGAAAACTG
>JAIGNY010000161.1:50000-107500 GCA_020152595.1 Chiridota heheva | reverse complement strand
AAATGTTTACCAACATCTTCATGCACGGCGTGGCATGATATTTGGATTTCTGTATTCATTTGTAGTATCAGTTTCGATTTTCTCACTTAAAATAATTGGAAAAACATCTTCGCCATGGATAGCCATCTTCCTACGAGGTATTTTTAGCTTCATTTTGATTCCGTTTATGACATGGAGATTCAGTGATCATTTTACAATATATGATACGATACTGTATTTCTTTGGTCGTGGATGTGAAGCCATTTCTTGGATGTTGACTGCGTTTGCCCTCCAATATACTCAACCGGGAAATGCAGTCGTAATAGAATATGGAACTGTAGTACTATTTACTGCGGTACTTGAATTTCTTATACTGAATGAAAAAATTGACTTAAAAGATTGTTTTTTATATGGATGGAATATTCTCGGTATTGTGTTGGTAACTAAACCACAATTAGTTTTTTGCAGCAATTCAGATAATACTCAGCAGAGTGAGTGGTGGGGATCCGTGCTTATGTTTGCATCGGGATTGGTACTGGCTTTAAGCATGATCTCAGTTAGAAAACTTGTTCAGAGAGAAATTTTCGATCCATACCTCGCTAACGTGTTGAGTGGGGTTATATGTGTATCTTTTAGTTTGCTTGTTGCACCTTTTATTGATGTATTATGGGTAGCTACATCTGGAATTGGAATCATTGCTCTGATTGCTTATACCATTTTCTCATTATTCACAGGGATCTTTGGTGCTTTGTGTCTTAAAACCGAAAAGTGTGTTACATTTGCTGTCGTTTCAACCATTTCTATCGTATTTTCATATGCGCTTCAAATGCTGTTTCTTGGTAATACACCGGAAGTACTCACTATTATTGGAGCATGTATTGTTGTGACTTCAGTTGTTATTATTACCCTAAAGCAATCATGGACTCCAATTGACGAATAAAACTTGTAAACAATTCTAGATAGGTTGGTTATTCATATAGTCATTGAAAAAAGCAACCATCCTTATAGTCTATGAGCTAGATAGGGCTTCTGAAGCGGTTTTGATAATGCAATGATAATGCTGGCTCCCAAATGTCATCCATGAGTTTCTGTTGCTTTGCTTCTGCATTTCATATATATGATCCCCCTCTGTTCATGATTACCCAATATTATCCACATGGGAGAGTCCTTTCTTTTTCCAAGTACATAAGTGAGTTTTTTATTATACCAGCCAACCCTGATCCATTGGGTCGCATTTGCATACATAAATTCCCATGGCCAACCAAGAATGATTACATGCTAACATCATAGACCACTGGCCATCAACACCATTCACGTAATTTAAAACAAAAGGGTCACATTTTAATAACCCACGTTTGTTTTTAAATGATATCAACATTATACCAATCGATGGCGTCGTAGCCTACTTTGACTTTGATCACCATTTGCAAGCAACAGACATTTCTGCAATGTTGGTGTTCTCAGGTGGGGACAACCATATATTTATCTTTATTTGATCAGGGAGAATGATTTTTATAGTAAATCTACTGAAATTATAGGATAATCTGTATCGTATCATTCTAGTACGATTTGCAAAGTTTTGAACATGTGATTGCGTGTTTTGTGCTACATTCTATAATTCTTTTTTGAAAGGGTGAATCTTTTGTATATACTTTAATGTTTAGCTCCAGCTAGCTTGACATGCTTGGTGCGAATTTCCCGTGTTTTCATTTCAATTTGTTTGTTGTTGTTTTTTTATGTATAACTTGTATGATTAATTATTTTTCAATTTTCCTACGGAGGACAATATGGTCAATCTTGCAGATGCTAAACATGAGCTTCAAAATCTGTACGATATCTAAGTACAAGGAAATATAATTGAGCTCGTTGGATAGAGCATGGTGAAAGAAATAATCCTTATTATAAAATTTTGAACAATAATAAAACATATTGACGGTACAACATCAGGCTTCAATGATGCATTGAATAGTTTTAACAATTTTTACAGTAGCCTCTATTATCCTTCCAATATTGATAGTAATATTACCAATTGTACTTCAGTTCACTATCCAATCTCAACTTTCAAATGAGGAGAGTATGTCACGTGAGGGAGTCTTAACACTCGAAGAATATACTTATGCACTAATGGCAATGCCCAAGAATAAATCGTTTGGTAGTAATGGCGTTACTGCTGAATGTTTTCCTTATTCTGGTTTAATATTGAATCTCTTGTTATAGATTCACTACATTTTGGTTGTTCAGTTTTTTTGGCCAGATGTCCCCTGGACAATGTAGGTTTATTATTACACTCATACCGATACCAGGGAAAGATCTGGTATGTATTGGACAATAGAGATCGATGTCTTGGGTGAAAGGGTATTTATTTGGTCCCACTAAGTCATGGAAAGTACTTTTTAAAACAAATTCTCAAAGCTTTTGGGGATGATTTCATCTTCCGTTGTAACTTTTCTGAAAGAGATGTTAGTTGTATAAAGAAATCATTGTTAGATATACCTGTGTCGCCTGGAGTAAACTTTTCTTAATTGTAACGAAGCATTGTACAATTTAATCCTATGAAATAATTCCAATATTTGTATTAATAATCATACTATTTTCATTATATACAACAGTGATGTTATTTGTATGCATAATATTGTATCACCCGAAGGCTCTTTCCTCTTTTATTTCTCGCATATTCAGGCAAAGTTTAATATCCCAAATATGTATTTTATTATATATTATTGCTTAACTAAAGTTGTTCCTCATGCTTGAAAACATGCTGCGACCATCATGGTAGATCCGTTATTCATCAGGATGTTATATAAGATAAGATACTTAGTACATAGATGGTGAGTCCATAAGGATTGGATTAGCTCAGAAATGATGCTCAATGATGTATTAGCATGAAGGAAATGGAATGCCCTCTTTAACAACAATTTACCAGAATACTTTTGGATACAATCTTTTAACATTTGTTTTAAAACTGTTCGAGACACTATCATTTACCTTCAATATAGATATCTTCATCACATTCTATGCACATATCTTTTCTTGCATAAAATCAACGAACGTAAAAACTCTCTTTGTAATGATTGTATTGAGAGCTACGAGCATCTGTTCTGGTTCTATGTTCGGACTGAATATTTTTGGATACTGTAACTGAGTTTTGCCCCATCAATACAGTACTTTGTTTTCAAGCCGTTAAAATTTACCTCAGTAATAGTAGTTATGGTAATTACTTTATACGCACAGGGAAGTTAGAAAACTAATTGTAAATTGATTATATGAATGATGTATAATATGCCACCTTTTTTCAACAAATGTGATTTAAATAACAGTTTTAACATTTCATATTAATCATTGGCTAAAATGGGGAAATTAACTGAGTATTTGAAACAGTAAACCAATTGGTTTTCTTTTCATTAAGGTTTAAAAATGATTCAAAGACAATCTCATGAAATGTATGTAATTATTGACTTATTTTTATATACAAAACAAATTAAAATCCACACATCTGATCATTGTAAAAAAATGCCAATAGCATAAAATCTTTCAAGCTTTCAAGGACAAGTATACTAATAATGTATGATCTTATTAATTTTGTTCCACTCATTAAAAATATTTTTAAAAAGCACAAAACAGAATACAGAAAACATTTATAACAAAAGAGAACTTCCATTTACATTACAAAGTCCCGTTTCTAGCTGCGGACCCGTTTATAGCCACATTCTCATTTTCAGTCCAGTCTCGATTCTATCCCGGTGCCGTTTCCCGTTTCAAGCCCCAGTCCCGCTTCCATCCCAGTCCCGTTTCAAGCATCAGTTTCGTTTCTAGCCCCATTTCCGTTTCTATAAACACAGTTCCGTTTACAAACCATTTTATCGAAAGAAAATGTACCTAAATAACAAAGATAGAAAAACGGAAAGAAAAGTTATAATCACTGAAGTAAACATTGATACAAAACGTAAATCTGTACTGAAGTTGTCATAAAATGAACATGTAAAAACTGAAGAACTACTCCACATGAATATGTAAATCACGATCTTCTTGAAGTGATAAGACTTAGTGAAAAATCAAATGCATGGAATACAAATTAAAGTGCTGTTAATTTCAAAAGAAAGAGGGATGAAACAAAACTGACAAGGTCGGAAAGGAAATAAAGTAGTGAACACAATTGAGTTCATTATGTCTCCTTTTCAGCAACTTTACAATTCATGGTTCTGAACAATGATAATGAATGCTGGAAATATTTACTATTTGATACATCAAAACTGTTGAAAACATTAGCAAGTCTTCAAAATTTAATTAGTCATAACACGGATACTACATGAATTTTTGATATTATTTGAATATTCTGTTCAGCTCGACAATTGTAAGCTCTTTGTGGTTGGAAATAAAATATCTACCTGTCAATATACCTATTACGTTATTATTCTTACCATGATAAATCATAATAGTACTAAGCCAAGTAAATTGAAACGTAAAAACATTTCAAGGATAACGAATCCCATCATTAAACAACTGAATTTGAGTGTCTCCTTAATATGAGCATGCATATGCAAATAAGGGCTGGAAATTAAAATAATACCTTTGCAATCAAATTCTTTAGTGTCAAAAGGGCAGTTATTCACGATACTACACTCAGGAAAGAAGTACCGGTATAAGAACAACGATTCTTCTTCTTCTTCATAAATAGAAGTGAGAAAACCATATTTGTCGCATCTCCATGGAAATACTGCAGTTGAGAGAGAAAAACAAGAATGCAAGTCACTGATATTTCATGACCACACGTCGTCTCACCACTTGGTTTAAGGGATCTAGTCTAGCCTCCTATCAATTTTTAAAACCTAGCTTTCGTTACACTCTACCACCTGGTCCTGTGTGTTCACCAGAAATAAACTCCTTCGTGTAAAGGTTAACTCACGTTGAGTGACTTTTAAAAATTATTTTAATCAAGAAATTAGAAGTTGGGATTGAATATAATTATTATCTAATACATAAAACACGGATCTATATTAAGCATGGTGGAGATAAACGGACTATACGGTGGATATAAACTAGCAAAAATGAACCCAAAGGTATCAAAAGAGATTAAATTGTAATAATAATTATATAAATAGTATATGTTTAGAAAAACATATATGATAAATTGGATAGCGTGTTTGTTGAAAATGGTGACATTTGTCGAGTATATTATGGACTATTTGAAATGTTATAAGTATAAGAAGAGCTGGCGGAATATTAAAACATTAAAATAAACAATAATTGGCATCATAAAATTGCTTTTTGTTTCAGGAAGTACGTGTCGAGGAAATGCGTGTGGTGGTATGCGTATCATGAACGCACATGGAGCTGACATAGGGGTCAAAGTAAATTTGTTAATATGAAGGGGATTCGTTTTAAACCAAATTGTGCCAATTTGAGATTTGAACTTTCGATAACGGATCAATTTGTTTACATTATCTTTTACTGTAAATGAGATCCACGCTCTACCATAAACTATGTAGTGTTAAAACATGATAGACAACGGTAGACTGTTTTCATACACATATTTAAGTAATATTTGTCTCCGTTATTAGAAACCGATTGTACGATGATTGGACTTTTTAGGAAGTATATTAAGAGATTACCGTATCTGCCATATTAAGCGCCCCTGCTCTAATAAGCGCCTACCTAATATTATATGACTGATAACAATGTATTTGATTAATTTGAAGACTTAAGATACTCAAAATTTGTTACATCGTTTGCCGATTTTGCGTCTGACGCTCGCAATGTTTTGTGACGGTTTTTGTGGGGCTAGTATAGAACCAGTTCACACAATGCAGTTAGAACAGCACACTATACGCGGCGCCCGATTATGGGTGCTTATAAGGAAGGAACTTCGGGCCTAACAAGTTGCCCAATTGTATTTTCGTAAGCGCCCTGTGAGCTTATTGTGTCGATGTGGCGTATGATTTTGTGACTTGACTTGAGGTGAATTCTATTCATATTTTAAACGATTGGTGGTTCTAACATTTTTCCATATGTTTTGATTAAAGAATACATATTTTTTTCACACAACTTTTGCTGTAATAAGAAATACACAATAATTTGGAGCTTCGTATTCATTACGATCCATGGAGAACGCCATTATAACTTGTGATAAAGTTATATCAATTGGATGTTTACTAAGATAATTTCTTATTAAACCAACAGGTTGGTTTCTCCCGGATTGTTTGTTATATCTTCACTCGTGTATATGGGGATAATATATTGTAGTCAGTTTGGGGGTATTGCACATAACATGCTCTATCCCGTAAACCCCATGGACTACCCCCTTGATACTCAGGGTATGATGAGGGTTACATATGATGAGTCTATAGTTTGGGTTGGGGGTCCTGAGCTTGTGACACAGGGGCAAAGGTGGTGAATTTTTCAAAAAACTATTCTATGTAACGTACAAATGAAATTCTCAATACCAATTGTTTTCAAATTTGGCGCATGGAAAATTTGGATAAGAAAATCTTACGCTTCCCATTTTTAGGATTAAAGGTTAAAGGTGAGAGGTCAAATGAAACAATTTATTACCGAGGGCTGTATTTTTTGCAGGAAAAACATGTTATATTTAGGATAGGGTACAACATCCACAAAAAACAGAATATTTTGAGGTCATAAGGTTAATGGTCAAGGGTCAAATAAGTGTTTTAAGAGGTAAATTTGTACCACTTTAAATTCAAAATGTACAGAACCCATATCAACCTACTGTTATACCATGTTACCTTGGTACTGTATGTGCCCCGCAGACCCGGGATCAAAAGTCAAGGTTACAGAGTAGGTGATTTAATTTTGCCATTTTTATCTATACTTTTGAAATAAAACATCCGATTGAAGTTTGGTTGGTGCTATATGGTACAGTAACATGAATACAAAAAAGTTATAAAGGTCAAAGTTCACAAGTCAGGGGTCAAATTTGTTGTTTTGTGGAATAAATTGGGTGACTCTTCATTTATTTTGAACTTATCATACAATGGAAAGAAAATTATGGGTGGACTTCATGGGTAATATATTACACGCAGTCAAGATAAATGTTGTTTTAATGCTTCAAAAGGTCAAAAGTCACGGGTCAGTGTTCAAAATCAGCAATTATGACCTTTTGCTGCATTTTTTTAATGAAAAACAAGTTTGAGTTATGGATGTACCTTATGGGGTTGTTTATAAAAGGTTAGTGAGATATATTATGCTTTGAAGTTTCAAGAAGTCAAATGTCATAAGGCAAAGGTCATGTAAATGTTTAGAATGAATTAGATGCTGTACTCTCTATGTATGCAGCGCATGATTGTACGATTAGCGGTGATGATATCAGCAATTTCGTCGATTGCATTTCTTGTTCAATTTATTTGGATGATTTTTCCTTCTTCAAATCTATACTTATATTGACCACAGACTATTGATCTCATCTCGTTGGTTCTAATTTGTATTTTTGTTTTACTTTTTTTTATGTAAATGAACATTTTCTATCAAAAGTTTCCAATTCTATAGCCCGTGCTGTGATCTCCGAATACTGCGCTGGATTTTTAAGTATTTGCAGCCTACAAAATATTTTCCCTTTTATTGGTGAGCATGCGAAGCGCAATGCGAAGCGCACTGCAAAGCGCACTGTAAAGCGCAATGCGAAGCGCAATGCGAAGCGCAATGCCAAGCGCAATGCCAAGCGCAATGCGAAGCGCAATGCGAAGCGCAATGCGAAGCGCAATGCGAAGCGCAATGCGAAGCGCAATGCGAAGCGCAATGCGAAGCGCAATGCCAAGCGCAATGCCAAGCGCAATGCCAAGCGCAATGCCAAGCGCAATGCCAAGCGCAATGCCAAGCGCAATGCCAAGCGCAATGCCAAGCGCAATGCCAAGCGCAATGCCAAGCGCAATGCCAAGCGCAATGCCAAGCGCACTGCGAACCTATGTAATGGCGATTTCATCCGTTTCTATTGATTTCATCTGATTTCATGCGATTTCCTCAGAAATGTTAAAGTTCTTTGAGAATTCCTCAGAAAATGTTAAAGTTTCTTCAAAGTTCGTCAGAAACAGTAAAAGTTTCTTTAGATATCCTTATGGAAGGTTAAATTTTCCTTACAAAATGTTAACGTTTTTCAGAGACACTTAAGATAGATTGAAGACTACTTTCCTTAAAAAGTCTACAAAACATTTGATATTTCCTTAGAAGATAACTGTAAAATGATATAATTATCTACTATTCTTCAGAGATCCTCAGGCTCAACAGCTCAAGCGTCTCAATCTTCAAAATATGAGGGCACCAGTGGTCGTATCAGGCATGATTATTAAACTCCACCTTTATTATTATGTTCATTTGAAATAAGTTGGTAGAGTATGTGAACTGACCAGACTTTTTTAATTTAGTATGCTCAGTCAGAGAGTGTGACAGGATGTGACTGCATATGGAAATAGGGAGGGATGCCATGTGGGACATGGATGGGGGCCATGCGGGAAATACGATATATTATATACCATGTAGTATACACCAAGGGCTATATCAGGCATTATTATTTGACTCGCCTTTTTTTTTCTTATTCAGCAAGTCATTTGCATATGAACTGACACTTTCATACATAGTATGCTCAATCAGGGACTGTGATAGCTGGGATGATACTTCTTATGGATCCTATGGGATGTCATGGGGATATAGGAGAGATGCCATGTGGGACACAGGGATGGATGCCATGTGAGACATAGGGAGGGATGTCATGTGGTACATATGGTTGGATTAAAGTGGGACATACATGTAGAATGGGAACCATGTGAGACATAGGGTGGGATGCCATGTGGGTTATAGGGTGGGATGCATTGAGGGACATATGGTGGAATGCCATTTCATACATGGGATGTCATGTGGGACATGGAGTGGGAAGCCATGTGGGAGATATGGTGGAATGCCACGTGGGACAAAGGATGAGATGGGACGTCATGTGGGACATGGCGTGGGATGCCATGCGGGACATTGGGGTGTCATGTGGGTCATATAATATGGGTGTCAATTTGCATGGGCATGCTAACCATGACGGTGTTTACCGTTCTAGTCATTGTTTTATTTTATTCCAATTCTTTTGTCTTGTAAACTCTATCATATCAAATGGGAACGCTACTAACTTACATCACTATTTTTTTCTCGAAAAGAAACTCCAAAACAAAACGTTTGCGTGAATAATGCAGAATATGTGACTAATTGTTTGCATTCTTTCCTCAACAATAATGGACAAACTGTTACAACAGTTCAGCGTCGCAAATAACTAACTATTTAGTGGTCTGATTCTTTAATATTGTTACTTCTCGAACCAGATCTTCTCCGCCTACATTTCCAATATTAATACTTGTGAGTGTTTAAGGAGGATGTAATATATTAAGGTACGATAAGAGGCACTGGGACGATAGGGAAATTTGGCAAATCTCCTAAGAATGACAAAATATTTATTAAAATTATAGAATACTGCGAACCACTTTGAAAAAATCCCATTATTTACAATGCAGGGATTTTGAATGATAATGAAAAGCAAGTAATAAAAACAGTACAAAATTCCACGTTACATTAAGTTTTGTACCAGATTGGAGTACAAGTCTTGCTGGCCTGCTCTATGTACAGAAAACTTTCAATCCATTGTGTATTTTATTTCTTCAACTGTGCTTAATAAAAACCATATTACTGCTCAAAAAACACTACCACACGAAATACGAAATTCAATCACCTCTCGTGATTAAACTGTGGAAGCGTAAATTTTTATCCAAAACGATTACTGATTGGCCTATTAACTTAAACAATTAACCATTGTATTTCAACCAATCGAAAAACAAGAAGTGAAAACATTTACTTGAACGTTAGAGACAATTCTTTCTTTCTCTCTCTCTTCTCTCTCTCTCTCCCTCTCTCTCCCTCCCTCTCTCTCTCTCTCTCTCTCTAGGTGCCGAGTCTGGAACAGACATTGGCAATCATGGCCCTCCAGTCAATCTATATAGAGCTTAATGCATTAACGTATTGTTATTTGGGCTGTTGTTGGTTGCCCAGTTGTTTAAGCTTTGGACATATTTAACTCGCTACCTTCCTCTGCTTCTTTTGCTCTTAATTTTTGGTGCTAAAATCAAGCTATTGGTGCTAAAAGTTTAAATGTAGACATCTTCAGACGAATCTAGCAATTTAAGCCCTACTTTCTCGATATTGAAATGGGAAACCGTTCTTAAACCCATTATCTCATAGATTTGTATACGTTGTTAGAAAATTTTCATATCAACTTTATATCCATTGCGTTTATAATTTCTGACATAAAGACAGACCTAATCCTTATTTCATATGATATAATTGAAAATAATAAATCTTCAGACCACGTTTCATACATCCCGAAGCAATCTAACACGTTTTTTGTAATTATTAAAAACTCTAATACTTCTATGGGAGCCGCCATTTTGATTTTAAAACATGCAGGAAATGATGTCATCAGCACAGGAAGATGTTGGAATGTCTTGTAGATCTCAAGTTTTTTCAGCTGATGAAAAAAAAATGTTTTCCTATTGAAAGAGGCAATGACATTTTTGTATACACATGAAAATATCAAAATATGCTGTTAAAACTGTGTGTCACATCATTTTGAAATACAAACTTCAATGAAATTGATAAAGAAATACATAATAATCATTATGTCCCTTTTGGGAAATTAGTGTCATCATGGACAAAATTTCAATACAGAAAATGCAAGAAAAAGCCCTTCTTCTCCCTTCACACTAAATCTTACTGCTGTTTTGCGTAAAGCACGCCTTTTTTTCTTTAGTGTATTAGCTTATCACTTCTTATCGCGTTTTAGCTTATCACTTCAATACACAAAATTAACTGAAGAAACCGTACAGATACATCAGTAAATAACCTAGTAAAATCAGTCCGGAGAGGACTAAATTCACTATTCATTCCTTAGTAAATAAGGTCTAGAAGGCCCAAATTTACAGGGAGGGGCAAAATTTACTATCACACCGGCGGTGTTGATCTTTGAACAAGCGGAACTGGTGTCAGCACGACTGGAAATTGAGCGAAAATGGGCCACTCATCTTGCAGTAATTCCTTTCAAAATAGCTAAGATGTATTACAATGTTGTACCAGCAGGGTTTTGTGTGCACTTTGGATGTGCAGCATATGATGAAAGGCGTTCTTCCCAGTCGGGTGTTTGTGTTTTTGGTGAATAACGCAGATTCCACCGAAGACAAGGAGAGGTACCCCTGTACTTTCATCATTACAAAATGACAGAACTTTAAGTTTTTGCAGGGAGGACACGTACCCAAGTGAAGCCATGGAATTACAGTTTGACACAGATGAAAGTACCGTGTACATGGAGGCTTACACCAAGTTGTTGGATGCGGCAAGGGTATTGAACAGTAATGGCAGTATCACCTCCCCCCCCCTCCCCTTCCCCCTCTCTACCCCCCGATTTGTGTAATGGATGGCTTACGGTGTTTGGTTTTAATTTAATTGTGAACAGGAAAATCATTCAATATGAAAAAAGGTATACTGAAATTAACCATGAAGTTTGCAGAAAGTCTCTTCAAAGCAGTCACAGTCATGGCATACTGTGAATATAATGAAATTCTGAAAATCAATCAGAACAGAACTGTCATTTACAACCTATAATATACGTAGACAAGAGTTCAAACTAACCATTAACATTTCTGAAATCAACGTCATTAACTTTTTTAAACCGAACTTACATAATTATGGAAAACGATTTTGATGAGCCGCTTGAACCCACGTTCAAGAAACGTAAGACGTCCAAAGGGTCTTAATCTTATATCAGATAATTGTGCGTTAGATTATTTTGCCTTTCCACCACCTGAGCAGACAGCAATTGTGAACAGAGGAGAAGATTTTTTCTACCTAATGGATTTTACAACCCAAGGGTACTCTAAGATTTGTGATACCAGCACAATCCCCAGGGGTGTATTTAGACCTGTATGATACACGATAACTGTTGGGCCTGAAGAAAATGAAAGGGGAAAGTTCCAAACAAACTGCTACTGATAGGGTTGTGCCAATCAATGCTATCTTTCACACCTTATGGTCATCCGTGGAAATGTTGTTCAATGGGGTAAAAGTTCAGATTACAATGCAAATGTACCCGTACAAAGCCTATCTGGAAACGTTGCTGTCCTACGTCAGCAACTGGAAGACAACCACGGGGAAAACAGTGGGGTGGTATCAGATAGACTTGAGCAATTTAGAACCTAGTGTGTATGCGCCAACCACAGCATCGACGTTCCCCGCGGAGGGATGTGGACAAAGGAAGGGTACGCAAAGGGGATGCATTCCGAAAACAAATTTATCTCAGCAGAAATGGAAGTTCTCCATAAAGCCACAAAAGAGGAGAGAGTTTACGAAAATATGGGACCATTGAAACCGAACATTTTGAAAAATTTAATATTATGACGGGAACAGCGGCGGTAGAAGGCAACAATTATCATATAGGAATACGGAAAACAAAACGGTATGTGCCGAAAGTAACCATCAGCTACATGTAGGCTGCTAGGTAGCCCAGGCCCATATTGATATGTTATGGGTCCAAAGGCCTATAACGATACCGTTCCAAAGAATAAAGATTCAGACATACACAGCAGTATGGGGTTTGAAGATTGTACCTTGCGGGGCCAATATGTTTTCCGTAATTCCAAAGCGCTTGTACATTGCACACGTGGATGATGTAGCTTACAATGGGACTTATAAGAAAAAAACCTATTTCTTCACGGAGGCTGCTTTGAAAAGTTTATAGATCACGGCAGGAGCAACTCAGTTTACAAAATAACGACTAGGGAAATGGTGGCCATCTACTTTATCTGGTTGTTTTTTTATCAATAAAATACATAAGGATTTTCCACTTTTTCCGTAATTGTCTGACAAGAGCTCATTTGGAACTATTTCTGTTTTCCCATGTTTGACAACCATTGACAACCATTGGTTGGTTTGGCTTCAATGACCACCATTTTCAACGTTGTATTTGACACTCATTTCCCATATCATACCTTTTCAACCAAAAACCACCATTTACCCGATTGTTTGCAGTGGTGGTCAGTGATGGGTCAATGGCCATGACATCTTGTTTTTAAGTGTACATGTATTGTATTAAACAAATTATATGCTATGGACAATACGGTTGTCTATGCAGGTTTAGTAAAATCTACAAATTCTACCATTTACAACCAAGTTAATGGCACATATAAAAACCAATGTGTTGATCATCATGGAAAAAGGTAGTTTCTAAGGAAATCTGATAAACGTAGGAAAAGGTGGTAAACCAAAGTCTACCCACCATATAAAATATTATATATGGTTGTCAAAAATGAAAGTGTTTTTAATATATGCTAATGGTTGTCATATAATGGTAAAATATGGGTTAAAAAGATAGGAAAGCAAGGGTGATTTTCATTGTTATATGAGGGTTTTGGTGGAGAAACGTGTAAATTGAAACAAATCTGTGGTCGTTTTTTGTAAGGGAAGAGAAAAATGGATTATGAACTTTACAACAGGGGCTGGAAAGCACGAGACCTATAAACGTCTAAGATATGTCTTAGGTTTAGAAGATGGTGCCGAAGGCGTTGGACTAGAATCCATTGGGAGTGGCAATAACATATATGCTTTGTATCTAACCGCTGACCAAGCACATTGGCAAGGTCATTATAATAAAACACGAGAAGAAAGCTTAAAAATATAACTCAAATACAAGACAGCTTTGACTTTATCTACAAAAATCATTGTTATGGCTGACTTAGATTCGATGATCAGTATCGCAAAGAAAGAGCGACAAATTACAACAATAATCCTTGTGTGGTCGGGATTGCGCAATACCGGAATCGGGATACCGGGAAACAAATTATTAGGGTATTGCGGATTTGAGGTTTGTTTTCTCCACCTAGTTACCCCATTGCTATGGTGGGTGTGGATTATTTTGTAACTCAGAGACGGTACTTCAATAGCTTTATATAACAACGTTTTGTCTATATGATAGCGTCCACCTCCAAACATACAGTTATGATTAAACGAAATAAAAATAACTAGTATGGCAAATTTAAGCACATTACAATTACAAGAACTGATAAAATCAGATCCGATATTGAGTGATAAAATATGTTTGATGCATGATGGGGTACATGACGCCGACGAAATCTTTAACGATTTTTACATGTTTCCGTGCATTATTATCTGTAATACACAAGAACGTTGGGAAGGTGGACAACATTGGATTAGTTTTCATGTTTGCAATCCACATAGTATTGAATATTTTGATTGGTATGGCGAAAAAAGTACACCCCTTATCGAAAACTTCATTATTATTAATTTTTAAGGTTGAAAGATCGTTTCGGCAACATTGTTGATGATTCTGTCTTATGTGGGCTATATTGCCTTTTTTTCTCCGCTATCGTTGTTCGGGTTTAAACTTCAAAGAAGTCTTGAAATTATTCCGAGCAGATTTGATTAGTAATAAACCATGGGCCATGCCTTGTTTTTCTCTTGTTTCGTGATCCCCATCCGGGAAGTACTTTGAAATACCCTTTAAATGTTTTTTAAATGATGGGAATCTTAATCGGGATGTACCCATCTGCAGAAATTGCACATTTGTTCAGAAATTGGAGAACTATACAGAAAAATGACATGATTTCTGAATTCCCGAAAGAGCCTAAAATTATGTTCATTCAACCAATGAGCGATCGTCTGTTTCCAACAAATTAGCCAATAAATTCATATGATCTGATTGTATCACGGTCGCCATTAATTTCCGTGATCAGCTCCTTGATGGACTCGCGAGCTTATCGCGAAATTATAACCCAAAATAAATGTTCTATCATGTACGTTGTTCCTTCATGTGAAGGAAAAGCAGTCTTGTTTACTGAAACAAGCTGGACATAATTCGGCAAAAGATTCCGTGTTCAGACTGTCAGATGGTGTGAATTTGACTGTACAATTGCAAAGTTGGAAGGCTAACATGGTTTCCACAGGGAGTGTAACGTTAGGCCCAGGCCTAAATCTGGACTGTAATGTTAGTGTTACCAATGCAGTGGTAGTACTGTGCGATGTATGGAGCAGAGAAAAGGCACTTTCAGTTATCATCTGGACTGTAATGTTAGTGTTACCAATGCAGTGGTAGTACTGTGCGATGTATGGAGCAGAGAAAAGGCACTTTCAATTAGTATCTGGACTGTAATGTTAGTGTTACCAATGCAGTGGTAGTACTGTGCGATGTATGGAGCAGAGAAAAGGCACTTTCAATTAGTATCTAAACAAAAAGGTTAGTAGGCTTAATTCTTTTCCCCACGTAATTTCTCTGCTGAGTATGATCTGTCCGCAATTAAGGGTTTTGATTTGAGCCAAATTCTGAATACAAAATTAATTTTTATATTATTCAGGGGTCCAAGATTTTATGCATTGCTACAGTAGGCCTAGGTCTACAAATTGTGTAGACCCAACGTTTGGCCGAACTAACATTTATTGTAAAGATTTTAATGTATGCGAAACCAATAAGCAATATAGGCCTAGCATATACGTTAGCAGCCTCCTAAAAAACTGAAAGGAATTTAAATTTATTTGTTTTTAGTCGAGTGTTGCTTTATGAAAGTTTCAGGCTTGTCTTTTGTGATATTAGTTATCAAAACAAAACAAAAATACCATTTGGTTAGAAATTTGTTGCCAATGAAAACTTCAGCATGAGTTTTAACTGAAAAAATTGCTGCGTCCAATAATTTTGAGTCATTTGGCAGGCAAGTGCTCCGAGACTGCAAAACATGATTATTACAAACAAACTGAACAAACAAATTAAACTCATAGTGGATTTAAATGATAATTACAACTGGTTTTTGTTTTATTTTTCTAACTCCTGAATCCAACGCATTTCTGTAGGTATACCCCTTCCATTATCTCGAAGGCGGAGTCATAGTTCATTTTGAGGGAACAAATGTCCATTTTTTTTTATAATTGCTTTATTTCATGGAAGGCGTATCGAGTAGGAATTTGTCGTTTCTCTGCTGTCGTAGTCGTAGTGATGGAGTAGGAACTTGTCGTTTCTCTGCTGTCGTAGTCGTAGTAATGGAGTAGGAATTTGTCGTTTCTCTGCTGTTGTAGTCGTAGTGATGAAGTAGGAACTTGTCGTTTCTCTGCTGTCGTAGTCGTAGTGATGGAGTAGGAATTTTTCCTTTGCTCTGCTGTTGCAGTCGTAGTGATGGAGTAGGAATATGTCCTTTCTCTACTGTCGTATTTGTAGTGATGGAGTAGGAGTTTGTCGTTTTTCTGCTGTCGTAGTCGTAGTGACGAAGTAGGAACTTGTCGTTTCTCTGCTGTCGTAGTCGTAGTGATGGAGTAGGAATTTGTCCTTTCTCTACTGTCGTATTTGTAGTGATGAAGTAGGAATTTGTCGTTTCTCTGCTGTCGTAGTCGAAGTGATGGAGTAGGAATTTGTCCTTTCTCTGCTGTCGTAGTCGTAGTGATGGAGTAGAAATTTGTCCTTTCTCTACTGTCGTATTTGTAGTGATGAAGTAGGAATTTGTCGTTTTTCTGCTGTCGTAGTCGTAGTGATGGAGTAGGAATTTGTCGTTTCTCTACTGTCGTAGTCGTAGTGATGGAGTAGGAACTTGTCGTTTCTCTGCTGTCGTAGTCGTAGTGATGGAGTAAGAATTTGTCCTCTCTCTGCTGTCGTAGTCGTAGTGATGGAGTAGGAATTTGTCGTTTCTCTGCTGTCGTAGTCGTAGTGATGGAGTAGGAATTTGTCGTTTCTCTGCTGTCGTAGTCGTAGTGATAAAGTAGGAACTTGTCGTTTCTCTGCTGTCGTAGTCGTAGTGATGGAGTAAGAATTTGTCCTTTGCTCTGCTGTCGTAGTCGTAGTGATGGAGTAGGAATTTGTCCTTTCTCTACTGTCGTAGTCGTAGTGATGGAGTAGGAGTTTGTCATTTCTCTGCTGTCGTAGTTGTAGTGATGGAGTAGGAATTTGTCCTTTCTTTGCTGTCGTAGTCATAGTGATGGAGTAGGAATTTGTCGTTTCTCTGCTGTCGTAGTCGTAGTGATGAAGTAGGAATTTGTCGTTTTTCTGCTGTCGTAGTCGTAGTGATGGAGTAGGAATTTGTCGTTTCTCTGCTGTCGTAGTCGTAGTGATGGAGTAGGAATTTGTCGTTTCTCTGCTGTCGTAGTCGTAGTGATGGAGTAGGAATGTATCCGCAGTTGTAGTCATAGTGCGCAAAAACCGTGTAACATGAAGTTAAATCTTGTAATTGTAACTGTGCAGGCGTAGCGGATTCTTTGAACAATGTGTTGGATTCTGCATTTAAGACATTCTAAAGGGAATATAAACTACCCCTGGATTATTCATTTTCATTTGATTTATAACTGCTATTGTTCTGTATCTTAATTGACTTTGTCAATCAAAATTTAAAATATAGTTTTTAATTCAATAATACCTCGGTAAAATTGTGTGTCCTGTACAGAGCAAAATTGTGTACCTGATGGCTAGAAATTCACAGCAAATATTTATTGATAGTTGAACATTATTATCATTATTATTTGAATTTGTTTCTGTTATTTAAACTGTAGCAACCTTGTACTTTTTGAAACAAGTACATTCTATTTTGAATATGATGGGACAGAGAAATCTTACAGTGTGCTGGAAAGAGTGCATTCAGCCTGCCAGCTGATGATCTGATTACTGGATGTTGAAGATTTTATTATGATTATTTGAAAACATTATTTTTTGTTATTTAAACTGCAAGAACCTTGCACTAGTTTGGAACAAGTGCATTTGATTTTGTGTTATAATAAACTTATAAATCTTGCAGTTTGCTGGAATGAGTGCATTTTAGTCTTCCAGTTGATATATTGATTACTGAATGTGGGGAACATTATTTAAAATATAATTTTCTGTTATAACTGCAACGATCTGATACCTGTTTGGAATTTTAAATTTATTTTTAATATATTGCGAACAGGTACAATCCGCCTGTCAATTTAAATTTAATTGCTGTATGTATATTGACAATATGTTATTCCTTGAAATTTCTCATTTTATTATGATGAACAGAGAAATCTTGCAGTTGCTGGAATGACTGCATTCGGCCTTCCATTTGATCAATTCATTCATGTATATTGATTATGTTAGTCCTTGGAATTAAACATTTTTTAATTTGATGAGCTGAGAGACCTTGCAGTTTTTTTGAAATGAGTCATTTGGCCCTCCAGTTGTGGGTACATGTATATAGAAAACATAATTGTTATTTTAAAAGCGTTTTTCACCTGTCAATTGATAACTGATATTTCTGTTTGTATATTGTGTGTTATTCCATAAAATAAAAAAATAAATAGTTTATGTATAACTGAAAGCAAGTAATTCCCCTGAAAAACAATAACTGGATGCAAAGTTTATCTTGGTCATTATTTTGAAATCTTTGTTTTCTATTATGGAAACTGAAAATCTTGCAAATTGTTGGTACAAGCGCAATTAACCTGTCAGGTGATAACTTTATTATTTGATGTATATTGAACGTGATTTATTATTCAAGATTGATACTTTCTATTATGATTAACTGAAAACCCTCAGTTTCTTGGAAAAAGTAAATTCTTTTATTTAGTTAGCAGTTTATATTCTGGAAATAATGAACACTACTTTTGTGAATTGCGATTATAATTTTGTGCTTTAGTCCGCCATGATTGACCATAAACATCTTTTGTTTTTAAAGGATCTTGTTCAACCTTGCATATATTGTAAATCCATCTCACACTCATACGTTGTGAGTTTCAGTCTTGTCATCTGCAGGAACATTAAATAAAATCTTCTTCTCGTTAGAATTCAATAGACTTTTGCTGTAATATCTTGTTTGTGTTTATTGAGTGAAAAATTGTATGCGATGTATTTTTCTTAAATGTATTCTATAGGACTACTTGCACTTTATATACACTGCAGTGCTATTGTCCCAGAGTTGATAGTATGTGATGTCCTACTAATGAAATTCAGTATCTTAGTGCAGTGTTGATTCTAAAGTGCAAAACCTCCCCACTTGATGTTCAAATTTGAGAAAGCCAAATCTAAAAATTCAGATTATATTTTTTTGTTTTAGGGGTGTTCTACAGGAAAAGGGCTGGGTTGGGCCCTCTATTGGGCAAGGGCCAGGCCCTTTCAAATAAAAGGACCTTTCCTTCGTTCCCCTATGGAAGTATGATCATACTATGGTTACTTGGGGAATGTTCAGAAAGGGTTTCCACCAAAAACATTAATGTAAACAAATTTAAGAAAGTTGTTGCTAAGTGGCATAATACCATAGCAACCAAAATCTCACTATTTTCCAAGAATTTAGCATATATCTTTAATATTTTCAAACATTTTGCCCTTGAATGTTGTTGTAGTGTTCTAAAAACCACTATGCAATGTATTTCTTACCCTTTAATGCACCAAGTTACTTTTTAAGTGCTTTTAAATGCTGGTTGCCAGGGGAAATAATGACATAGCAACCAAAACTGCATTTTGTTAATGTTTTTCCCCCAATTTCTCATAAATGTGCAACTTTCAGACTTGGAAACATGTGAATATTGTTTTATAATGATATTCACCAATGTTTACCAAGATTGTAAGTACTTCCCTGGCGGGGACTACGGAACTCAGCTAAAGCCCTTTTGGGCCTATGGCCCATAACGACGAGTTAATGTTAGTTGTTATCGTTGTATTCCGAGTGACAAAACAAAAGTTGTATTAAATTATAGTTTATGCACAACATGTACGTAGTACAAGGCCCCTGAATTGCGATTGGGCGGAGAACTATGATTAGGCGGAGAACTATGATTGGGCGGAGAACTATGATTGGGCGGAGAACTATGATTTGGCGGAGAACTATGATTGGGCGGAGGACTATGATTGGGTGGATAAGTATAATTGGGCGGAGAACTATGATTGGGCGGAGAACTATTATTGGGCGGAGAACTATGATTGGGCGGAGAACTATGATTGGGCAGAGAACTATGATTGGGCAGGGAACAATGATTGGGCAGAGAACTATGATTGGGCGGAGAACTATGATTAAGCAGAGAACTATGATTAGGCGGAGAACAATGATTGGGCGGAAAACTCTGAAGGTCGCCATTTCGGCGGAGAACTATGAAGGCCGCCTAAGCTTCCGGGTCTGGGCGGACAACTATGATGGCCGGCACTTGGGTGGAGAACTATAATGTCCGCCACTTGGCGGAACTATATGATAAATAACTATCATAAATACAATTTGATGGCTATTTATCTAGTTGTGTTTTAAAGGGGTTTAAGCATGTTCATATGGCAAAATCTGCGAAGATAGGGAGGGCTATGACGTCATGGGTTGAAAAGGGCATAAAAGAAGTACATCTAATGGGTAAAATTAATAATGGAATTAATATCTAATCTGATTAAATCCTTAAGAAGAAATATCTATAAAATAAGATATTTGATTGTAATGTTGACTGCACCTGAACGACTTGAAACTTTAAATTATTTTGTGTATGCCCATTTATATTTTGCAACGAGTTTTAGACCTAAATTTTGGAAGAATTCTTGAAAACTGATCAACTGATACGTGCTTTACCGTTTAAAAACTTTCTACGTTAGAAACTTTTGTGATAACTTGACTTTGATAACTGATCTTTGTTGTGATTTCTGAACTTTGTTGTGCTAACTATCAAACCTATGAAAATGGCCCTTGTAAAGAATAGCAAAAATTTACCTTCGGGCAGTGTCAGCGGGAAGCGCCAGCTTAAATTGGCGGCCCCTACTGCTCTACCGGCAGTAGTGGAAGATTCCGAAAGTGAGTCCAAGTTTGTTCCAACTCCAATCGTGGAGAAAGGGAAACGGCACACCCAATCTGACTTTCTAACATGGAAGAAGCCGGCAAAGAAACGGATGCGACCCACCCCTCTGAAAAAAGATTGAAGAAGAAGCCAAGGAGGTAACGAGGAGGCAGGTAACGAGGATGGTTCTGATGAGGAATCAGATATCGATGAGGAATCAGATATCGATGAGGAATCAGATATCGATGAGGAATCAGATACCGATGAGGAATCAGAAACAGCGGAGGAGGAAGATGGTCAGGTTGTATCAGAATCAGAGGAAGCTGTGGCATCTACCCCCACATCACCGGTGGCAACTAAGAAAGTTTCAAAGAAATCAGCAAAGAAGGAATCAAAGCGGCTGAAGAAGGACGAAGCAGCAGAGAGGGAGAAACTGATTGCACAACAATGTGAGCAATATATGTTTCAATATGGTAGCTCATTTTTTATCGCTTACCATATAGGCTTTGCCTTTTTTTAATTAGGTTTATGAGGGCGTACTACTAATCATGCAAATTGCATATGAGTTCATAGGTCAGAGTGCAGCCTTGAACAATACTAAAACATCTAGGGTAGGCAAAGTTAAGCTAGTTAAACTCAAAGATACCCAAGCCAAAGCGGCGGCGTACACGTTTGCATTAACAAGAGAGGAATATACAGACTCCTTACAAAAAGAAAACAAATTCTGACAAATATTGCCACGTTTGATATTTTGGGGGAGGCTGAAGAGTTGTTGCGTATTCAATTGAATTCCAGTAAATAAGCCATGTGGCATCTTGGAATTGCACGGTCAAACTCAATTTGAGGGAGTGGTTTTATAAACCCGGTATAATGCAAGCAACTAAGCAGGGTGTAACGCTTCTATGTGCAACGGCCTAGCAATTACTGACAGTGAAGTGGCAACAAAAATATGGGATGATTAGACAAAATATTTTTTTTCTGAAGCAGAAATAGCAATATTTTGTTTTTTATCAATATTATTGTATCTTACATCTAGGTGTGTTTTCTAGAGAAATTTCCGAGCAATGAAATTTTTTGAGAGGGGATTACATCGGCAAATGACAGATGAAAGATATTACAATTTGCAAGCCATTTATTAAGCACCGGAATACATACAGTTACAAATGATGTGGATTCATGTTTGTTACTTGAGGGGTTGGAGCCGGAAGATGGATTATTATATTAATTATTTTTTATCAAAAGCTTGTATTGTAGTAGGTAGGCTTGGGAGGGTTGGCTAAATCAAAATATGGCCTTAGGGCCAAGGTTTTCTCCTTTTGGCAGGGTCTGCCAACTAAAAAGTTGACCAATCAGGAAGTATAAGCTTGCTACCACTAAAGATTGGTTTAATCTCTTGCGATATTATGAGATAATGTTAGGGCATCAACAAGATTGCATCAATAGCCTGACAAGTATTGTGACAATTGTGATAGGGCGAACAACTACGATTGGGCGGAAAAATATGATGGCCGGACAAGCTTCCGGGTTTGGGCAAAGAACTATGATAGAGTAACCCGAAGGGCCCGGAGGGTTATCTCGATCATAGTTCTCCGCCCACACCCGGAAGCTTGGGCGGAGGGTTGACAATATAAAACTCTATTTAGCTGTGCTACTGACATGCTTTGAAAATACGATAGAAAGTGCCCCTCAATTCCTGTGCATCCCTCCCCCACACACTTTCAAACATCTTCCGCCGCCTCTGCCTGACAACAACAACACCCAGATTGATCGGCAAATAATGGACTGTACATACCCACGTGGAGTCATGATTGCAAGTATTGCAAGCTTAGCTAGCCTGTAACATATGCGCCTATCCTACACTCAGTAAAAAGGATAGGCTATATGACCATGCTGAACTCGGGATGTTAAGTGAAATTATAATTCATGATCTGGATGAATTTATTATGTAAATTACTTGAAGAATATCAGAGTAACATCCCCGAATGTAGATTACGGAATCAGGCTTAAATTCAAAAATAGGCTAATAAATAAAAAAATCAGAATCTTGCATGGCATGAAAAAACTTAAGGTCCACTGCCAAACAACGCAGTTTGACAAGAAATCTTGAAAGCTTTCGGGAGTCCCAGTTACCCCACGATTTTGTCCAAATTTGCAAGGCATATTCTTCTCTTATCTGTCTGATTAGAAATGGTTATCCAAATGTTCATCTCTCTGTCTCTGTTGAATTTAAAATTAGAATTAAAAAGATCTCAATTCTTCTAATCATATGATTTTTAAAACTATCTGTCAAATCAAGAAATCTTCAGAGCTTGCAGGGGTAGAATAGAGGGGAAGGGGGGGGAGGAGCTACCACACTAATTGCAAACAAATTAATCGTTTTTCGATGGTATGAACTATATATGAAATGCATTCTGGCAATGGAACTTACTTTATGTGGAATGAAAACAAAAAAGAATGATTCTCGCTTAAAACAATATATTTAATATTTTTCGCATTTGCTTGTGGTTGTTTACCTGTTAAGCGCTTTCTTCACAACTTTCGTATTGTTATCATAATTTGTATTTTCCTATTGTTATAATGTTATTATGAATTATAAATATTGTGATGAAAAAAATCAATATTAAATGAACTGAAATGAAATGTGTAATTGATATGCGTATGAAATGTGAAGAAAAACAAATGAAATGAAAAATATCATTATTAGATTATTTTGAAACAATGTTGTTTGTTCTGCTCGTCCGTTTGAACCCGTAGAACCATGCCTCAGTTTATAGTGTTGATATTTGTCTCTGTTAAAAGAAAAGAAATAGTGTAGAATGGTTAGGGATACGCCTTACAGAGATGTTGACGCATTAATATTAATGGCACAAGTATAGAAAATAAAAAAGAATTATGAAAATCAAACAGTCAAACTGTTTGTCATACTATAGAAGAATATGCTGGTCGTAAGTGTGAAATCACGGTCCTATGTACACTCTAAAAAGGAATGGTCAAATTTGACCAAGACATGATCAACTATGCACCGATCTAACTGTGGTCAAAATTGAACAACAATTGATCATGAACATATTGACTATTATTATTATGGTCATAATTTGATCAAATCTGACTATATTATGGTCAAATAAATTTTCTTAAAAAACTTATTTTAGTGGTCAATAATGTCCATGATGTACAATTGAGGACAATAACACACATATAAATTTACAACAACGCAAAACTATTACAATATCTTATTCCATTCTGGAAATATTCAGTATTAAAGATCTCCAAAGCTTGACTATAGTGTATAGAAAAATTACTGCATAGAAGAGTGGCATCACAACCTAAAACTCCTTAAGAATTGCTATTTAAGAATTAATATTTTTTGTATATGTGTATTACTTTCTGCGGAGTAAAGCTGTAAGTACTCTAGTATCCAAGGTGACAAAACTTCAAATAATACTTATTCTTCGTTACGTTCGACTGGTGAAGCAATTTTTAACATATCTGCTAAAGTATTCGATACATGTACAATGTTTTTACGTTGTTTAATCTGATGATTCAGAATTTTAAGGCCATAAGCTTTATCCTAATATCTGAATATTATAAAGGCGCAAACACATTATTTTAAACGCTTTCTTGATGTCAAGAAATATTCTTCAGGATGTGCTGTTCTATAGGAGACTGTGTCGACACACACTATTTATCCAAACTGTTATTACATGTATTAATCTTTGGCTCAAAATCATCCGGTCATAATAACCCAGGAAACACAAAATGTTTTCATAACATATTGTATCATAATGTTTTGATAATGTAAAAATGTGGTGTCACCAATATAATATTTAAACATTTTTCATACAATATTATGCAAAACATTGTATTTAGTTTATCATATTAATGTTTTTTAAAAGGTTTTTTAAATTTTATTATAAAAACATTTTCACGACACCACTAAATGGTATTATAAGTACATTTTCACAATTTTGAAGAAAAAAAAACACGTTTTCATGATGTTTTTAAAACATTATTGTGTTTATTGGGAAGTTACGATTTTGGACTTTTGGTTATGTTGGGTTTTATCAGAAGGTAGCAACTGAATATAATTTAATTCGTATTTTCAAACAAAGAGCTATGGACATCGATTTTCAAAACTCTGAAAGTACAACCCGTTCATTTAAGCTATTGTTCCTTAAAAGTGTTCTTGTTGTTGAACCTTATGTCTTGAAGATAAAGAATTATAAGATGTGATCTGTATTTGCTAAATTTCAATGCACTGGGTACAACTTAAAAATTGAAGACGGTAGAAAGAAAACAAGTCAGAGAATGTCATGTATGTCCTCTACGTCATAGCACAATTGTCATTGTCAAAGATCAATTTCATTTACTGACCGTTTGCACTTTATAATTTAAGAAGCAATTTCTTGCATAATCTTGCATTACATTCTACATTTCATGATTTTGTAACGCACTTAAAGCAGAAAATATACGTATCTGATATTGCAAATTTTCTCTTACATGCTTTCAAAATCAATTTGAAGTGATTATCTTATATCAGAATCTTGTGTATATTTCTTTATTTTGTAATTATTCTCTTAATTGATGTACATGGATATGTTGTTATTATGTTATGGGCCGGAGGCCTATATAGCAGACAAAAGTTGGTTCTGTTATTCTCTTCAAATAGTAGATCGAGCTACATCATTGTAATCTGATTTAGTTTTTTTTTTTGTGAAAATAATATTTCAACGAAATACACTTCTGCTTTTAAAAATTGCGAGGCTGGTTATCGCTTTCAGCAGTTCAGTCCACGCTCCCGAACGGGAGATTTTCCGATCGGGAGATTTTTGTCTTTATAACCTACAACGCATCTTTCCAAATTCCAAATCTCTATAAATAATTTACATAATGATAAAATAGGTTTGATCGAAATTCGCAAAAACCAGCGCCTTCACTTTTAGGTCCAGTGCAACCAGATCGGCAGGTAGCGATTTTGCCATAAATATGTTCCTTCAATATTCTGAACATTTCATTAGCATACATCTATCAAAAATTTCCACTCATTTCTAAGATATTGGCAAAAATGTAAAAAAATTACACCAAAGAAACAGCTGGACTTCCACTATTAAAAAGGCGTGTGACGTAAGAATAAGCACACAGCGAGGCCTACAATGCATAACTTTCACTGTGTTACTATGTAATATCGATATAGACTACTCCAAACAACAGTATATTGCTTAATTAGCGATATGATAATCATTTTGTGTTTTTTTTCTTGTGGATGAAGAGGAAATATCGACTCAACTTCCGATCCATTATCTCTTTATAATAGGTGGACTCCACTTGTTACGTTAGGCTGAAAGTATTACTGTACGTTACACTGTAAATTTCACATGACATTATTGCTGTACTGTCCTATACTTAAGTCACGAAAAAACAATATGTAATAAGCAATGGTTTAGAGACCTAATAATAAACCGCATTTTTCACATTTTGGGATCGACTTTGTACGAAAGTGTTTGTGGTGAGCCTTTATGAAGGGCATTTGAATCAATTTATGCAAAGTGGTTGCTACCTGTGCATATACCTTTAGCTGTGTCAAGAGTTTTACTGTAGTCCGCAAATCTTAAATGTGATAATGATAGGCACCATTTCTCCAGCCGATGACCAAAACTGATCTATTCCAACTGCCCTTGATATTATTGGATCAATATCATACGTACAAATCTACCATCCTTCATATTTCAAGGTGAGCTTATTTGGAAATAGTTTTGTGTGACTTCTTATTAGGCCTACTTGTCAGGCCTGTCTATTTACCAACTATACAAGCACAGCCCTTCAAAGGGGCTGATCGTGGCCGTCGACTTTGGAATAAAGACGCCTTATTAGCAAGGTGGAATAAAGGCTGAAATAAAGGATGCAAATATACGTTTCGCTCAATTCTATTACCATTTTACAATGATACGATTTTGGTTTGGCCAATTGAATGAAGTGTTTCAGGAGTCAAAATGCGAATACAATTTAACTTCAGATAGTGTTTATATTAGTTTTAATGTACTTCCTTCCCAGTCCTTAAAACTGTTAAGTAAACGCAGGGCTACGCAATCACAAAGAATATAGTTAATATTATTGTTTTCACGCATTCAAGTATAATACGTCAATTTATGAGTTTGATATGTATGTGTCGTTTTACATTACAATGCAAACAACCAGAACCTGACAACCCATATTGTTCACCTTTTGTTTTATAGACCTGGCTATTAAAATATTAGATTGGCACCGGAAGATTTCGTCTACATTCCTCATTGTTACCAATGTACATTTCTTATGCGAATGAAAACAACGTCATAAATTTATATAATTAGCATTGCTGATATTGATTGTAGAATAGTAAGAGCGAATGATAAAGTGTTATATATCCCTTACCTACACATACAACGGGACCACCAAGCCACGTGCCATCAGATTGGCATACTCGAGTGGTACGCTTCTCTGCTTTTTGCGTCACATAACCAGCATTACATGTAAAGTCACATATGTCACCTATCGGACGCTGTCGCTTTCCAGAGGGGCAATCTCTTATTCCATGGTCTGGCGGTAGGATCTCGCTTCTGTCGCATGTATTTGCTTAAAAAAGAGAAACTAAACTTAGATTTGGGCCAAGTTAAAGGAAATGTATCGTCCCATGAATAAATTCAGAAGTGTACGCCGTTGACGTAGTAACGTCACTTCCGGTATTAAATTTTCTTTATCGATTGCGGGAAATCTGTGATGTTATCGATCTGTCGATAACAATGTTGGTCCCTATGTTCGGTCCTGCAGATGTGTGATCAATAATATCGCATACCTTTCGCGAACAAGAGGAGAAATTTAAAATCGAAAGTGAAAAATACGGCGGTGTTCGCTTCTGAATGTGTTTATGGAACGATACCTTTCCTTTAAATTGCTTTTTCTTGAACAGAGTTTTTGAATTATGTCTATTTTAGATCTTGGATTTTGTGAAGCAACTCTTAGCAATTTTTAGCGTTTTGTACACGTTGTAGAGGTAAAGATATATAAACTTACCGCGTCGGTTGGTCAATCTAGTAAAAAAGTAGGACAAACAACAACACACGAGATTTTAATGACGTTGGTTCCACAAAAATAGAATTAGAACATATATAAACGAACATTGTTGGGTGTGTGTATGCAGGTAAGGGTGTGTGGATGTGTGTGGGTGTGCGTATGTTTCTGGCGCTGAACGGGGACATCTGTGTGGAGACACATCCGTGAACCAGGGATACCCCGCGAACCGGGGATATCCCCGATTCCCAAATCTTCGCAAATCACCAAAACATGTGTGTGTGTCAAATGTTAAATCCGTTTTCCAGGAGCACACATTCTGAACCCGAAGTCACTTATTAAAATGTGGCTATCAATTCTCCCCACTATTTTATAACAGTTTTATATAATAGGTTCCCGTAAATCGAAAATCTGTCGACCGTAATTGGCATTTTTTACATATCTTTTAATATTCTACTTTAAAGGAGTACTATATCGAAATGTGACGGCGTATGTTTAAGGGTTCCAACAAAAACGCGAATACTTATATAGCACGCAACCGTATAGCAATTTTCTAGTTAATATGAATATTCGCCCTCACGTCGCCTGTGGCATGAATTTGACTGAAATTCACACTAACCAGCGCCTTAACTTTTCAGTCTAGTGCTACCTGATCGGCAGGTAGAGATTTTGCCATAAATATGTTCCTTTAATAATTTAAACATTTCATTAGCATACATGTGACAAAAATTTCCACTCATTTCTCAGAGATTTGCAAAAAAGTATTAACAAAATTAGACCAAAGAAACAGCTGGACTTCCACTATTAAAAAGGCGTGTGACGTAAGAATAAGCACACAGCTAGGCCTACAATGCATAAATTTCACTGTGTTACTGTGTAACATTAATATAGACTACTCCAAACAACAGTTTCATTGAATCAGACATAAGAATATTGCTTAATTAGCGATATAATAAAATTAAAAAAATCTTGTGGGTAAAGAGGAAATACCGACTCAAGTTCCGATCCAATATTTCTTTATGATTGGCGAACTCCACTTGTTACGTTAGGCTGAAAGTATTACTGTATGTTACAATGTAACTTTCACATAACATTTGTGTTGTACTGTCTTATCCTTAAGTTACGAAAAAAACAATACGTAATGAGCATTCGTTTGGAGACCTAATAATAAACCGGATTTTATACATTTTGGGAACGACTTTGTAAGAAAGTGTTCGTGGTGAGTGTTTTTGAGGGGCATTTGTATCAATTTATGCAAAGTGGTTGCTACCTGTCCATATACCTTTAACCATGTCAATAGTTTTACCGTAGTCTGCAAATCTCAAATGTGATAATGATAGGCACCGTTTTTTCAGCCGATGACCAAACCGTACCTATTCCAACTGCCCTTAATATTATTGGATCAATATTATACGTACAAATCTACTATTCTTCATAATTCAAGGTGATCTACTTTGGAAATATTTTTGTGTGACTTCTTATTAGGCTTACTTGCCAGCCTGGCCTGTCTATTTACCACCTATACGAGCACAGCCCATCAAAGGGGCTGATCGTGGCCGTCCACATTAGAATAAAGACGCCCTATTAGCAAGGTGGAATAAAGGCTGAAATAAAGGATGCAGATATACGTTTCGTTCAATTCCATTGCCATTTTACAATAATACGATTTTGGTTTGGCCAAATGAATGAAATGTTTAGGACTCAAATGCGAATACAATTTAACTCCAATGACCATATTTGTTCAGATTGAATCCATTTTCTTCCCAGTCCATTTAGCTTGATCAGGTTTACGCAGGGCTACGCAATCACAAGGAATATAGTTAATACTATTGTTTTCAAGCATTCAAGTATACGTCAATCCAGGATAATCTTCGTTGTATTATATTATAATGAAAACAACCGGAAGCTCACAACACATATTGTTCACTTTTTAATAGACCTGGCTACTAAAATATTGGATTGCCACCGGAAATTTTAGGCTACATTCCTCATTGTTGCCAATTTACATGACTTTTGCGAATGAAAACAACGTCATAAATTTCTATAATTAGCATTGCTAAAATTGATTGTAGAATAGTAACCATTAACATAAAACCTTCAATAGATAACACTTAATTTGAAGTCCATATTATCTTCATTTAATACAATTTAAAATATAGTTCTCAATTAAAAGATGGCGGATTTTCAGCATGGAGTTTACAATACTAGCCTTGTCGCGTCATGGGGGCCACGACAGAAAAAGTGATATGAAGAATCGTATCAGACATTTTTACTGTTTCAGAAAGATAATATAAATATTTATTACACCAAAATATCTTTTAAAGAGTCACAAAGAGATAGTGAAGGAGAATAATATTTTTTGAAATTTGAAATGAACGAGGCTAGTCTCGCCGATGTAGTGATATAAAGACCCCACTCGGTAGGCACTACATGCTAGGCAATACTTGCAGCACTTGTATAGCAGCCATGAAGTGGCTATATTGCTATTGCGCGTATAATACGGTCATAATTTTGACTACAACAGATGCGGGCCTGAAACCAGGGAGTTGCCATGTAAAATGGCAACTTCCTGCTGAAAATTAAAGAACTAGGTTGACAGGCTAAGAAATTGTTAGCGTCCATTACGTACACACTTATCTTGCAACCTGTCAAATTCGGGGTGGGTAGAATTTATTTCAAGAGAACCATGTTGGAGATCGTCTTTAACTATTGTATCTATTCTATTTTCGAAACTTACATAACTTTGTTCTCTTTCTCTAAGGGTCGTGTCTAGCTTTTCGTTTTTAAGAAGGCGTAAACCCCACCCCCGCCCTCCCCAAAAAAACCCACACTGAATTCCGTTTTCAGATTAAGGAGGATAGAGGCTTACGAGTTGGGCCCGCGGAAAGGGGTTCTATTTCCTGCTTGCATGCATGCTTTATTTTAATGGAAGTGTGAAATTATTAACATAAAATTGAAGAAAAAGGCGTAAAATTATTGGAAATTTTGTTCGATTACGGCAACACTTTCTTAGAATTTTTCAAATTGACAGTGCTTTACTGGAAAGTGAAGGAATTTCCTAGATATTGAAGAAAATTTTCCGGAAATTGAAGACCGATTTCACCAAAGAGCTGCAAGCTATTTATTTTACGTAAACAAAGGTAATTTCCCCCAAAATGAAGAAGATTTCCCAAAGATTTGACGAAAAGTCCCTTAAAATTCATGAAAATGTCGCAGAAGTTGAAGATTTATTTTTGAGTGGGAAAGGGGCTATAATTTTTTAGGTGGCGAAGCCCCGCCCTTTAAAGACACGCTACTGTTTTTTCTATTACTAACCATACATCAAAATCAAATGCCACGACAGCCATTTTTCATAGAATCTTCTTGTGTAAAATGGTAGTGTCCAACTTATACTGTAATTTTGGCTTTGAATATAATCCAATTATGCTTTGAAAAAGTAATCATGCAGTATTAATATTCAGATTTTTCTAAATATACAAAGATATTTAGTGTGATTTAAAAATGTTTGTAATTATTCTTAATTTTTCAAGTTAGGGTAGATTTTGAGCATGGAGTATACAAGTACAAATACCGCTCTGTTGTCTACAATTGCAAGGAAATGTCATTATTTTGATTTAAGCTATTGTTTGGTTCCTCACCTGGACAGAAATTTCCCACCAAAAGTGAGAGGTGGAAGGAGAACAAAGTAACAGGTGCGAGGTGGACAAAGTAAAAAGTGGGGGAGCCAAAAGCACGCCAAGATGCAAAAAATCACCATACAAAAGGCACAAATTCAGAAGGGAAAAAAAAAGGAGGAGGGGAGAGGGGCAAGTGCCTGCTATTTCCCCCTCGAATTCCATCTATGCTTTCTCATATGGGCACATTCTTCTGATTTGGCCGTACAATCTCGTGATTCTGCCGACGGCCCTGACGTCATATATGATATAATGCAGATAAGATTCATAACTTTGATAGTTTGCCAATTAGCAGCCAGATTTTCTATTTTTTCCCTACATGCTTGAGTAAAGGAGAGGTATTGTCCCATGGATGAATTCAAAAGTGAACGCCACTGTGTCTTTAACGTCACTTCCGGTTTCAATTTTCCCTATTGATTGCGAGAAATCTGTGATGTTATCGATAACTAATGAATACCCCTATATTCAGTCTGGGAGTGTGATCGATAACATCGCAGATTTCTCGCAATCAATGGGGGAAATTGAAAATCGGAAGTGACGTTAGCAGCAGGCTGAATTTACATCTGAATATATATTTATGGGACGATACCTTTCCTTTAATTTTAAGTCATAAGGCATGGTATGAAAATTGTAACATCTTACCTGTGCAACTCAAGGCATTTCCACCCCACACTGCCATTTCGTTCTCATTTTGGCACGCTCGTTCTGTACTACCACGCAAAGGCTTGAAACCAGCATTGCAGAAAAAGTTACAGGTGTAACCAACAACAACTGTCCCACTGCTCTGGCAATTCGATCCTCCATTCTCTGGTGCAGGAGCATCCCCAACATTACACGAAATCTCTGTTTACAGCATAAATAAATAAAAGAATCATAACGTTTTTTTCCACAAGACATGCAAAATTGTACTGTATGGGAAAGATTGTAAGAAGAAGCTGATGTAAAATAAAAAAACCTTACTAAATCTATCACTTAAAGGAAAGGTATCGTCTCATAGATAAATTCAGAAGTGAACGCCGCCGTGCTGCTTACATCACTTCCGGATTTCGATTTCCTCCATTGATCGCGAGAAATCTGCGATGTTATCGGTCACACATCCGCAGGAGCACATAAGGGCCTCTATTTGTTATCGATAACATTACACATTTCTCGCAATCAATACGGAAAATTGAAAAGCGAAAGTGACTTAGCAGCACGGCGGAATTTACGTCTGAAAATATATTTATGGGACGATATCATTCCTTTAATTCTAACTCATAAGGCAGGATATGAAAATTGTAACATCTCACCTGTGCAACTCAAGGCATCTCCACCCCACACTGCTATTTCGTTCTCGTTTTGGCACGTTCGTTCTGTACTTCCACTCAATAGCTTGAAACCAGCATTGCAGAAAAAGTTACAGGTGTAACCAACAACAACTGTCCCACTGCTTGGACAGTTCGATCCTCCATTCTCTGGTGCAGGAGCATCCCCAACATTACACGAAATCTCTGTTTACAGCATAAATAAATAAAAAAGTCATAACGTTTATTTTCAGAAGACATGCACAATTTTACTGTATTGGAAAGGTTTGTAAAGAAGAAAATGATGTAAAAAAACCTAACTATATCTATCACTAAAAGGAAAGATCAACGCCGCCGTGCTGGTTACGAAACTTCCAGTTTTCAATTTCCTCCATTAATCGCGAGAAATCTGCTATGTTATCAATCACACATTTGCAGGAGCACGTAGGGGCCTCTATTTGTTATCGATAACATTACAGATTTCTCGAAATCAATAAAGTAAAATGAAAACCGGAAGTGACGTTAGCAGTACGGCGAAATTTACGTCTGAATATGATACCTTTCCTTCAATTTTACCTCATAAGGCATGGTATGAAAATTGTAATTTTTCACCTGTGCAACTCAAGGCATCTCCACCCCACACTGCCATTTCGTTATCTTGTTGGCACGTTCGTTCTGTAGTTCCACTCAGTAGCTTGAAACCAGCATTGCAGAAAAAGTTACAGGTGTACCCAACAACAACTGTCCCACTGCTCTGACAGTTCGATCCTCCATTCTCTGGTGCAGGAGCATCCTCAACATTACACGAAATCTCTGTTTACAGCATAAATAAATATATAAAAAAATAACTTTTTTTTCCACAAGACATGCAAAATTTGACTGTATTGGAAAGATTGTTTGAAGAAGCTGATGTAAAAAAAAACCTTACTATATCTATCACTGACTTAAAGAAAAGGTATTGTCTCATAAATAAATTCAGAAGTGAACGCCACCGTGCTGCTTACATCACTTCCGGATTTTGATTTCCTCCATTGATCGCGAGAAATCTGCGATGTTATCGGTCACACATCCGCAGGAGCACATAAGGGCCTCTATTTGTTATCGATAACATTACACATTTCTCGCAATTGATAAGTAAAATTGAAAACCGGAAGTGGCTTAGCAGCACGGAGGAATATACGTCTGAACATATATTTATGGGACGATATCTTTCCTTTCATTTTAACTCATAAGGCACGATATGAAAATTGTAACATCTCACCTGTGCAACTCAAGGCATCTCCACCCCACACTGCCATTTCGTTCTCGTTTTGGCACGTTCGTTCTGTACTTCCACTCAGTAGCTTGAAACCAGCATTGCAGAAAAAGCTACAGGTGTAACCAACAACAACTGTCCCACTGCTCGGACAGTTCGATCCTCCATTCTCTGGTGCAGGAGCATCCCCAACATTACACGAAATCTCTGTTTACAGCATAAACAAATAAAAAAGTCATAACGCTCATTTTCAGAAGACATTTACAATTTTACTATATTGGAAAGGTTTGTAAAGAAGAAAATGATGTAAAAAAACCTAACTATATTTATCACTAAAAGGAAAGGTAACGTCTCATAAATAAATTCAGAAATGAACGCCGCCGTGCTGGTTACGAAACTTCCAGTTTTCAATTTCCTCCATTAATTGCAAGAAATCTGCTATGTTATCAATCACACATTTGCAGGAGCACGTAGGGGCCTCTATTTGTTATCGATAACATTACAAATTTCTCAAAATCAATAAGAAAGAATGAAAACCGGAAGTGACGTAAGCAGTACGGCGGATTTTACGTCTAAATATGATACCGTTCCTTTAATTTTACCTCATAAGGCATGGTAAGAAAATTGTAACATCTCACCTGTGCAACTCAAGGCATCTCCACTCCACACTGCCATTTCGTTATCTTTTTGGCACGTTCGTTCTCTAGTTCCACTCAGTGGCTTAAAACCAGCATTGCAGAAAAAGTTACAGGTGTAACCAACAGCAACTGTCCCACTGCTCTGACAGTTCGATCCTCCATTCTCTGGTGCAGGAGCATCCTTAATATTACACGAAATCTCTGTTTACAGCATAAATAAAAAAATCATAACGTTTTTTTTCCACAAGACATGCAAAATTTAACTGTATGGGAAAGATTGTGAGAAGTAGTAAAAAATCGTCTCATAAATAAATTCAAAAGTGAACGCCGCCGTGCTGGTTACATTGCTTCCTCTTTTCAATTTCCTCCATTGATCGCGAGAAGTCTGCAATGTCTGCAACGATAACATTACACATTTCTCGCAATCAATAAGGAAAACTGAAAACTGGAAGTGACCTTAGCAGCACGGCGGAATTTACGTCTGAGTATATATTTATGGGACGATACCTCTCATTTAAAGAGTCTGACATATATGCTTTAAGCAACAAGCAAATAGTTGGATACAAATACTATAACGGAAACAGGATGAACATTTGTGAAATTTCCAAATGTGGTAACTGTTAACCTTCGAATAATCATAAACTGGATGTTATATTCTTATATTCGTATCGTCGTCGGTGTAACAAACATGTTGCATTAGTAGTGAAATAAAATATCAGGATAATCTATCAGCAGCAGCGAGTAGCAGTATTTTTGCAACAATTTTATCATAACATCTTAGACATGATTTCTTGAATGTATTCGTTGCTGCCAGGTATCGCGAAATTGTGATCATGCTCAAAAGCACTGAAGTAACACTTTGACATATATTAAAGTTGGTAATTTTTACCTGGTTTCTCGCACACATAAGCGCGCCTGGTGCGAATACAGTCATATACGGCCCATTTCCGACAAGTTTGAAGAGCAACGCATCCCGATCTTGAACTCATTGACGGGGACAACCATAACCTTAAAATGATGATAATATATTTATTTAAAGAATACATTCAAACACAACCTGGTCAAGCATAATCTTGAAATGATGGTAATATAATTATTCAAAAGACAACATTCTAATAATGTTAATATATATAATTAAAGGATATATTCAGTGCTCAAGCATAATTTTCTAATGATGATAATATATTTATTTACATGATACATTCAGTGGTCAACCATGCTCGTCGTGTAATGGTGATAACATATTTAATTAAAGGATACATTCAGTGGTCAAGCATGCTCATCTTGTAATGGTGATAGCATATTCAATTAAAAGATACATTCAGTGGTTAAACAAAATCTTGTTATGATAATAATGTATATAATTAAACGATACATTCAATGGTTAAGCATAACCTTCAACGATGATAATATATCAGATAAAAGGATACATTCAGTGGTCAAGCATGGTCATCTTAAAATGGTAATAATATATTTAATTAAAAAGATACATCCAGTGGTCAAGCATGCTCATCTTGTAATGATGATAATACATACATTTAAAGGTTACATTCAGTGGTAAAGCATAACCTTGTAATGATGATATTGTATATAACTAAAAGATGCATTCAGTGGTCAAGCATAAGCTTGTAATGATAATAATACAATTAATAAAAGAATACATTCAGTGGTCAAGCATGCTCATTTTGTAATGATGAAATAATGATGATAATATATATATATATATATATATATATATATATATATATATATATATTATTTATTAATATTATTATTATTATAATTACTGTTATCATCATTATTATCATTAGAATTGTTATCACTACTATTATTACCACTATTGTTGCTATCATCATTTTTTATACTATTATTACTATTATAACTACAATTGTTGTAGTTTAAGTATATTGTTTATGCATACTTTCATACATCCGTGAATTTTATCAACTTATTCATTTATTGATTATTGACGAAATAGGCTTCACTCTACGTTTACCTATGCTTATTACATTAAATGTATCTCTTACAGATTCTCTTCTACATAGTTTAATTAGACGACTATTCTTGTATCATTTTGCCTTTTTACAGTACCAGATGAAGACCTAATGCCAAAAGCTCGCTTCAATAAAACGTAGTAATATTAAGCAGCATCTTCCTTGTTTTTCAGTCGCAAAACTCTTATCAAGAACGAAAACCAATATATATATATATATATATATATATATATATATATATATATATATATATATATATATATATATATATATATATATATATATATATATATATATATATATATATATATATATATATATATATATATATATATATATATATATATATATATATATATATATATATATATATATATATATTAATATATATATATATATATTTATATATATATATATATATATATATATATATATATATATATATATATATATATATATATATATATATATATATATATATATATATATATATATATATATATATATATATATATATATATATATATATATATATATATATATATATTATATATAATCAAAGGATACCTTTAGTGGTCAAGCATGCTCATGTTGCACGAAAAAGCAACAGAAGGAACCAAATGACTTGTTAAGAAGATATTGAGTTTTGTAGTTTGTTTGAAAACTACTAGAGAGTCTTACCTTCACTTCTTTAGCAAGAATATTTGATTAAATATGATCTCAATCCAAATTGTTTTACTGATTAAAAGGATCGATATCGCAGTACTTATGAACAATGAATAAAGACTTTTACATGCCAATATTGTGCCCCTACATCCACGACATTGCTTCTCGCAGGGCCCTCTTTCAGTATTTGTTTGAATAATTTACACGCTGTGTCCACTTAAACCATTCCCCAAATAAAATCCGTACGTACAGTGTGTCTACAATTGTACACTGTATGTATGGAATGTGTTGGCAGTGATGCCTGAATTTTCGGTGGCCTTAAAACGTTCGATTTTTAACCTGTTGAAAAATCGTAATAGAAAGGGTATGAAAGATTCGCGCCCTCACATCAGCGATGTTCGGTTTTTCCACATGCTAGAAAATCGATCATCCCAAGGCCGTCGCTAATTTACACATCACTACCCTCACACTCCATACATACAGTGTACAATTATACATACATTGTACGTACGGAGCTTATTTCGGGAAAGGAAAGATGACACAACGTGTGCATTATTTAGAATTATTTAGTGAGGGCGCTGCAAATAGCAATGTCGGGGCACAATATTTGCATGGCGCGAATCTCTTGTGTACAATGTTTTATAAAACTGTTTAAACAAAATAATTTGTCAATGGTTATTTAGTCCATTTTATATGCTTTTACATATCTTTGAGCTTAGTTTACAACTTTCTGTTACTTGAAGCAATGAATATCTTTAGATTTAAGCTTAAGAAAATATAAATCTGATACACCAAAAACAATGTAATAGTTTCTACAAATAATTGATTGAATTGAAAACTCTTGTTTACGAAATTTGATGGCAGAAAATGCAAGGCAAAGAAAATATATTACATAAAAAAATCATATCAATTTTGTGTGTATATGTTGTGTTATTTGCAAGAATAAAAATGATGAAAGTATGAGACAAACTAGAATATCAGCACTCTGTAGAGCGCATACCTCCGCCCCATTGCAATTCCATTATGCCTAGAATAATTTCATTCATTCCTTATACCTAATATGCCAATAGAATCTACCTCAGAAATCCAAGGCCCACAAAAAATCAAAGTTTTGATCTGTAATGCTCATTTGCATTTAGAACACTTGAAGATCATCTTCTGACTGATTTCTTCCAAGGCCATCATTGTTTTTTAGCTCCATTCACGATAAGCATTCATTGTTTTACCTCCTTTCAGCTAAGATTTACATTCCATCAGTTTCCATTCATGCCACAAACCAATTGTTTATTTGATTGAATTTTCTTTGAGCCCAGAAAATTGTTTGTTGGATTTCATTCGTAACATTAATTCATTGTTCACCACATTCCATTCGAAACTTTAACTATATTTTAACAAACCTGACCCTAAACAACCCCACACCCCCCATCCTCCTCGTGTTCTACCCTTCCCTTGTCCCAATACGTCTCAAATTTAAATCAATTGATCCTTAAGCAATAATAAAACCACACAATAAATTTAATTTATATCCAATTATCAGTTCTGGAGATATTCTACTGAAAGACAAACTCACCCTAAAACGTCCCTACCCCTCCATTTGGGTCTTTTTCTTGTTTCGATATGTCCCAAATTGTAATCATTTCTTTCTGCAGCAGTAACACAACCACATTCCAAATTAAATCAAAATTCAATAATCAGTTATTGAGATATTTTGATGAGAGACAAACAGACACACATACAAACAGGTGCGAAAACATAACCTTCGTCCAACTTCGTTGGCGGAGGTAATAATTACCCATGAGGTGACACTGGCGTTCCGTCTAACCAGTCGTAAGCGTTCCTGGTGGGATTATACTCCATGCCAATCCAGATGAAAACGCGTGCAAATTTGGCAAGGAATTCCTGAAAAGGCATTTTACAATCAAAACAAATAGAACTTTCTGAAAAACTGATAACTGATAATCATTGGCGTCACCGCGGTGGGTGCGGGGTGCATAGAGTACCTCCCTTAAATGTTAATGGGGTGATTCTTCAAATGTTCATAGGGTGATACCCCCAAATGTTCATGGGGTGATGCCCCCGAATGTTTTTGGGGTCATACAATGATATGAGTTAAAATAGACACTATGTAATACGCAGGAGGGGGTTGGGGTGGTAACCGTTATGTCATACCTACATTGTTCACTATCATTCAAAGCAAACATGCCTCTCAAAGCAAAACTTCCGGTGACGACACTACTGATAATTACCATCAATTAGAAAGAAAGGACTTTTACAGCTACCAACGCAGAAAGTGTACTATATACTTGTATTGAGTTGCGATTTAGACTGAGGCAAAAGAACAGAGCAAACTATATGAATATTTTTCTTGAAGCTTAAGGCTAAGGGTCTATTTGAATGAATTATCTGATTATTCGAACCATCCTTTCGTGTTTGGTCTTTCACATACCTAAGGACATGTTGATGAGTAATGCAATGTAATGAACATTCTACACCCCAGCGTGTCTCAGATGCAACCAGACTCATGTAATACTGTAATAGTCAGATTAAGATCATGTACAATTATTTCTGTTTGAATGAGATGCACGGATGGATTACTCATACTATTTCTTAACCCTTACTCTACCACGCGGCGATATTATCGCCGTTTTGGATGCCCCGTCTTTGGCCCCGCCTCCCGAGCGCCTTTTCAAAAAAGTGCTGGTAGAGTAAGGGTTAATCAGCCCGCGACATGTGCGCCAGCCTGAAAATATAGGCAGCATGATCCCGGTGGGCGGCCCAGCGGGTCCCGAAGGCGGAAGGGGCCCGACTCTTCTGCCTGGAAGACAGAGGACCCTTCAATAATCACGCCTTGATTAACCCTTACTCTACCACGCGGCGATATTATCGCCGTTTTGGGTGCCCCGTCTTTGGTCCCGCCTCCCGAGCGCCTTTTCAGAAAAGTGCTGGTAGAGTAAGGGTTAAGAATCATTAATAAAGAAATGTCTATATACGACCATATTTGGAGCATATTTGTGCAAACTTGAAAATAAATCGTCATGAGCTTTCCAGTGGGATAGAAAATGATCACAAGCATATCATCTGACTTCTATTTCATAATGGAATAGTCATCCTTCGCATCATGAAATATCGGAGTCACTGGAGGTGCCCTTTTAACTGTTTAAAGTTATAAGAAACCCCATTACTATAGGAACAAATTGTTATAGTTTAGGACTACCCTTGTAGGCATTTAAGACTTTACTGGAAACCGAGTTGGTGGAACTGGGTGCACTGTAGGTACGTTCCCACTAACACACATTTCTCCAAAGCTACGTTGGGACCAAACAACCTTACATTGGATTTTTTCATACAGAAAAAACAAAAAAACTATTGACAATTGGGCCCTTGCTACTGAGTTGCTGAAGACTGAGTGTGAAAAGTGAAACCTAAAAACAGCCCTACTTGTGACTTCGGATACTCAGACCAAACTTTGAAATAACATTTGACAGGAGTGTCCTAACAGACTGTTCGTTGGAGTTTTGCTAAACCTCATAACCTCACTGATGAGGCCCTTACATGGATAAGGAACTTGGACATTATTTTTTTAATTACATTTTTTGTGAACAAAATTTGATTGTGTGCGTTTCAGAAACATTTTATTGAAGAAGTGTGAATTTAGATTATGCACACTTTATTTCGAAATCTTGTAAAATATATACTAAAATACCGAGTTCAATTGATGTTTTGCAACTAAGAAAATAATGTAAAATTAAACCATTATAAGGACCACCTATTTGCTTTTACATTGTTTGGGACAAATATTTCGAATCATGATCATTACAATCGACTAATCGTGTAAAAATGTTTTCGATTTCAAGACTTGTAGATTTTTGTATGAAATGTTTCTATTTTCACGAATTTTAGAAGAAAAGGAAAACATTAAAAAGGTTCGCCAGTAATGTTCTGACCGATAAAAGTTTAAAAATATTCTGGTGAAGTTGTGGGTGACAGATGGGAGAGAGAGGGGAGGGGGCATTATCTATAATGTGTTTAAAGTTAGCGGCTGTCGTACCGTACATGCTTTCATAATGTCTTAGTGCCCCTTAAATCATGTTCCCCCAGATTCAGACATCTTCCGCCACCATTAAGATGGAACTAGATTTTTTTCCTAGTTAAGATCTTCATTATAAAACTTAAATAAAGAAAATGCCCTCACTAGATTGTCTGTCCCCCTTGCCTTGAGTTTCTTGAACACCCTGATCGAAACCCATGCAACAATTATCCGCCTTTGTTTATTCGAGATGCTTGAATTCAAGCTTTTCTCGATATACTATGAATAGTTCACCTGCTTACCCTATTATCATTGTTGACAACAGCTAGTGTTGAATCCAAATCTTTACATCCCTGCTTTGCAGCTGCCCAGGTTACCCGGTTTGTTGATAGGTAATAACATTTTCCTTCGCGTAGTTGCCATCCCCTTTGGCAAGTGGCATTCGCAGCTTAAGAGGACGAAATTGTTAAAATAAGTTAAGTCCATATTAGAGTCACGAAGACCCATCGGTGCTTATCCCTGGTTTCCTTAGCGTAAGCGGATGAGAGCATAAGACTCCTCTGGACAGGACACAAGTCCTTCGCAGTTCAATTCCCCAGCAGTGTTAGTACTGGTTTTACAGCTGTGAGTGTATTTCAAGTTTTGTTCCGGAATTATTTGGTAACGTTGTCAAACTTAATTCCCGAACAAAACTTTTAATGTTTTTTTTTCTTCAGAAAATCTTGTTAAAACGCGATTAAATAACGTTAAAACACATAATAAGAAGTCACCACTTTTCTTCAAATTTCTCAAAAATTCCACGGTAAATTTTTAAAAGCGCACGGTGGAAAGATAATTCATAGGCCATTATGTTAAATCGTGAAGACAATTTTGATCCCTTTGCAGTGGTTCAGTTCCTCGCGCTCGAATTGTGTCTGATTGTTATGTTATTCCTATACAAACTTTGAATTTGGATAGATGCATTGTGGGATACTTCTATAAAGGATCTCCCGTACGGAGAACAAAGCTGTTCTCCCGATCGGGGCTTCAAACCGGACTAGCTACAGTCAATTTGGCGTCATTTGTAGAAGGTGAACCAATAAATAACTGTACGAAATTTATTACAAAGACAGTTCATGTGACTAATAAGAACGTTCGTATTGTCGCCTCATGGGATGCAAATTACTTATGCTAGTTACTTACATTAAAGGAAAGATACCGTTCCAGATATTCATTTAGAAGCAAACTGCTGGTAACGTTACCTCCGGTTTTCAATTTTCCCTATTGACCGCGAGAAATCTGTAATGTTACCGATCACATATCCGCAGGACAAAACATAGGGACCTACATTAGTTATCGATAAGATCATAGATTTCTCGCAATCAGTATTGAAAACCGGAAGTGACGTTAATATCATGGCGGTTTTCACTTCTGAATTTATTTATGGGACAATACGTTTTCTTTTAAACACTAGAACACCAAAAGAGAACACCGTTGATTTAACAAACGTAAAAATGACCTACAGCTACCTAACTACCTAACTGTATACTGCACAAGTAAAATTAAAACCACTCAATGTAAATCATGGTAACGATATGACGGTGGAAAGAAATCCGGAGGGGGGGGGCACTTCCGTACTAAAGTGGTAAGTATGTACCGCCCAGAATTTTAAAATTGACTGCAGTATGAGAGATTTTTTGGGTAACTGCAGTATAAAAAAAAGTAATGTTTGATACCTGTAGTACAGCAGTACGAAAATAGTTGATTTTTGATACCTGTAGTATGAAAAAATGCAATTTGTTTTTAGACCAGCAGTATGAGAGATTGAATGTTTTATACCTGCACTACGAACATTTTGATAAGAAACGGCTCATGCCCAAATGGAAGTGTCCCCCCTCCTTCTTTTATCCTTCCCTCCCTCCCTGAAAAGAATTCTCATAAAAGTCTTATAAAGAGCTTATTTTGAAGTTTGATAGCATGTAAATTGCAACATCTGGACTGATGTGACGTCATAAACACAAATTGGCAACAATGTACCTAATAGAAATTCGGTTTTCGCAAATTTTGTGATCCTTTTCCCATGGCTGGTACCACTAAACTCTACTGAGACCGATTGTTTTCATCAGGATTACCAAAATGACATACTGAGTTTCTATTTTTTAAATTATAATCTGCACAAATTTTCCGAGTTTTTGGAAAAAATTCCTGACCTGACGGATATTTCCCAGCTCCCTCTTTATCTACGCCATTGGTCATTATTATTCATCAAATTTATTACTGATGTGTCAGTTAGAGACTTTGTTTTGCGATTAGTTTTTTACCCAATTTTTCAGATTTTCTGTGTAAAAAAGCATATAATAGGGAAAAGAGCAAATTTTCCAGAATTTCTCAAATTCCGGCCAGGGGTAAAAATTTCCCGCTGATTGATATTCCTACGCCACTGAATATACGAGTACCCAAATTTCAGACAACATTTGTCCATAATTGTACTATGAGGAGTGGTTGACACTTTGGTGTCATAAAGCGAGTCACGCTATAATACAATGTGCTTGCAATGCTAATTCTTTCCGTGGGTGTTTTTCATTTTGTAGCATGTAACACCTAGGGGAGAAAAGTTGCTCAATTTCTGATCAAAATGTGACAAATTTGCAAAGAAACACAAATACTTTTTTTTATTTAATCAGTTTCTGTTTACATATTTTTTTAAAGATAATGTGGTAATTCTACTGCTGCTATCTGTGCAAGAACCAAAGTGATATAATTAGTGCGGACCACACTCCCGATCGGGAGATCTCCTGATATAGAGATCGAGACATGCGCAGTGACCATAGTTTAATTTGTTGCAAATAAGTTCAGCCGTTAGAATTTTATTTTGCTTGTTGAATCTTTCATTCTAAAGTTGTATACTTTGAAAATGATATTGGAATTAATATTTCTGTAGAATTTAAGCTTTTACTGGTGATAAAATGTTGAAATCTGGGCAATTTAATCAATATTGAAATTACTTTTTAAAGATTACGTTAAAATTCCATGTTGAAAGTCAAATTTGCGCTATTGAAAATTGAGAAAATTATTTCAGCGTTCTGTTACACCAATAAAATTTCGCATGCATTTTTCATACCTTTGGTTTAAACTATATTTAACGGTTATGTATTTTATTAGAGTGGTTTGAATTTGGAAAGATGCATTGTGGGTCATAATGACACAAATCTCACGATCAGGAGATCTCCCGTTCGGGAGCGTGGACCGGACTGATAATAGTTGAATGCATGGTGTAAGAATCGGGTAAGCGTTTAGAATGAAATATTTACAATCATGCCTATGCATTTTAATTTTTGAACATATTTATAGCGGAGAAGTATATCACACCCAATTATACAGTTATTACTGTACCTAGTTAAAACCTTAATTTGATGTAAATTATTTTGATGACAGTGCCATTAAGTTTTGAACTCTTGGAACCTTTTATACGAAGATGGAAACTTGAACCTATACCAGTTCGGTTCGTACTGCCGATCAGTGAACTCCAACAAATCCCCCAATCGGGAGACTCAAGCATGCGCACTGAGCTTACAATAATGATGGAAGCCGCCACTTTTATGGTAAAGTTATAGACGCTTATCAGTCTTTTAATTGAGGGTTCGTAACAAAGTTTGCTTAGTTCAGGTTCAATTTCGCGAAATTCAAAGAACTTTGTTACTCTCACGCAATTATTGCTAAATAATCCGGTACGAACCGGACTGTATACCTTGCTATGACGTTGCATTTCATACAATTAACCTCTAGAATTTCGCTTTACTGTTAAAGTCATCATCATATTCACTAATAAACGTTATTCAATTCTAATAATTAAATATAAGAAAACAAATGTAATATATTATGATCAATGCTCAAATCTCAGAAATGCGAATTAAGTTTTCAAATTGTACAGTTTTTAATAGTTTTCAATATAGAGATTACTATATGCAATTTTTTTCAAAGGTATATAGTTAACAACGCAACCTTCTGTTGCAGCTGATAGATAAAATGATTAATATCATATAATTTCTTTTGTTTTACATCTATGACAAAAGTTTTATCTCGGTGTTGTGACCTTGAAAATGAAAATAGTAATACAAACTACTGATTATTTTATATGAAGTTATCATTTCCAGAATATTAATAGGATTAAAAACAGATAAAAACTCATACAAACATCAAAGAAATCATACTTTTTATCTTTAAATTGTATATTTTGTAAAAAAGGAAAATACTCACAAGATGCCAAAGCAATAGCACAAATAAGAACTGCCTGCAGTCTCTGACCAAACGCCATGTTCGCTAGAAGGACGAGTATCTGCTTCAAACAAGTTGGTGTCTGCAGTAGAAATTTCCGATGCTCCCAATAAATACCTTTTGCATTTTGTTCTGAATTTTTTTCTTTCATTCTATAGAGCACTTGGCATTCTTCCTAGTAACCCGTAGAAGTCATAACTATAATATCATTAAACGTAACGGTATTCATGAGGCTATCACGCGATTTCTTCCCATTTGAACTTTTACCTCCAGACTGTTTTGATAGCTGTGTTTGCATTCATATATTGTTATGAACATTGAAATTTGATGTGCCGACAGATGTAACTTAAGCTGAATTGATATTATCTCTGTACAATATATTGCATTACAATATATTCAGTGCTCCATGCCTCTGGCCTTTGTCACAAATGCATATAATGAGTTAATGGTACAAATTAATGATATAACACAAAAATAAGTAATTAAGTTTCATTACAAATAGAACAATAAAATGCCGTATGGCCTTGATAACGTGTATAACATAACAAACACATCATACTGTCATAATAGCCGGTAATTTGTAGCGCTTTCTTATGAAAAATAAAAACCTTTGATGTATTTCTTGGTAAACTGCTTTATTACCTCCGATATAAAAGTTGGACGGAGATGACGTCACTGAAATGATGCTCATTTATCTGTCTTCTTGTCTGCTTGTTTTCAACATATATCAACAAGTAATGGTTGGAGTATAATCAAAAGAAATGGTGTATTGTTTTGTTTGGGTTAAAGAAAAAGAAAGGTATGTTGGAACAGAAGCAGCAGACATGGAGGTGTGAGGATGTTTTAGGAGGGTATTTGATAACACGTAGTATAACAGTTGAGGAGAATAGGTAGCTCAGTTGGCAGAGCGCACAAGTGGGAGGTTGGAGTCCCAGGTTCAAGACTAGGTCACGTCTAACCCGATTTTTCCACAGCTATGTAGGCAGATAAGCCGAAGATCAAAGCGGAAGAATTTCGTCTGCAGCTCCTGCTCCTCATTCCGCTGTTGAGAGAGTTGACAATGCTTGAATGGAGAATTGCGCACCCCCTGCCTGGTTCTCTGAACGCTCTTTGAGAAGAGATGTGTGAAAACGCGGTTTCCATACACTTCCCATCCTGGCGCAGTCAAGTCCAAGTTAATGTGCGCCGATTCGTTGGCAGCAGGAGAACTTGACCACATTATAGTCAAAATTTGAACAAGTAAGGAGTGAATTTTGCACCGAACCATATGTGGTCAAATTTGACCAAGTTAGCGTGGTCAGTATTTTTGGTCAAATTGACTACATATGGATCGGTGCATAATTCACTCCTCACTTGGTCAAATTTTACCATTAACACTTGATCAATCTGTTGACCACTGCAGTTTGGTCAAATCTTCTGACCATTTTGTGGTCAAATTGACTACAAAAATGGCTCCAGTTGACTAAATCCTTGGTTAAATTAAAATACTGTTCTACAAAAAAAAACACAGTAACAACACAAGGTTTTAATTTGGAATTGTTTAATTTTATAAAATTCCTGGGCAACCGTTAACGATACAACAATGGTTTTCTTTATAATACAGATAAGAGAGACATGAAAATATTACTATGTTTACTTTAGAAGATGTGCAAATTAAAATCTTCTGAATCTTCATTGAACCTGAAATTTAAGGCACATGAGCATGTCAAGTTGTTAGCATCGCAAACGATTAGTAACTTTTATATAAATATCTGGTGATAATTATCAACTATGTCCAACTAGTCATAAACTAGGAATCAAACATCAAAATAAAGTTTATATTCCAACTTAACTTACGACTTGTTTATAAAGCCTTGTAAAACTATCTTTAAAATGCAGTAAAAAAGTTCGGTACAAACATAAATGGTTGCAATACACTGGGCCTCAAGTTACAACATATTGGTATTTCATGAATTTTAATAGACTTTAAAAGTTTTCTAATTTTTCCTTTACATGTTGAGATGTCCACACAACAACAAAATTATTTAAATTATAAGTTAGTCTACTATCATAGATAAAACTTTGTTTGTTGTAAAATTATCATATCTCTGCAGGCAAAAAACGAGCAAGTATCATACTTCTTTTATAATGTATAAAACTAATCAGTAACTTCCTAAAAAGACATTAAGTTTTTCTGCAAATGACATCACATTCTAAGAAAGAATTCATTTTCTGTGAAATTGTACCCTTGAAAAAAAAAACTGCCTGGACATGTACATACCAATTTCTATGTGATTAAATTAACATATAAAATCTCAGCAGTTCAGTCTTTATAATTTCCAAGCTAACGCTTTTAGTTCTGAAATAACACATAATAAATGTTTTGAATTGATTTTTTACACATGACACAATTTAACTGATATAAAGATTAAAACTGTTTTAAATGACTGAGAGAGCCATGCATGGCAGAAGATAAAAACCAATGGGCTTACTTAATATGTGGATCTCCCTGGTCATACTGTACATAAACCTTACATACAAATTTGCATAGTAAGAATACAAGATTAAAAGATCTTTATGGTGTATGAATGCATAGCAATCTGTATACAGGTTAAAATAGCTTTAAAATCTGAGCACATCAATTTTTGTTATTTTGAAAACAGCATAAAGTTTTAGAACTTTTTTTACGCTATGGAACAGCCCACTGTCCACCCAGTCCAACATCACAAAATCTTCGTGTAATTCTTTAACTTTATTTCCCGCTTTACTGTCCATTAAAATTATCAGAGCCTATTCCTCCAAAAAATTCGATGGAAGGTATGGTAAGCACTCAAATTTACAGCAGCTTTTACAAAAGAATAATGCTAAGAATTTTAAAAAGAAGAATTTACATAAGAAAATACCAAGGACACCAATACAGCAAAAACTATAATTATAGAAAACTGCAGAACACATACCCCTGCCCCTTTTCATTACTCACCGGAATACAATCTTCCTCAGAAACCTCGATCCAACAAGTTGTAATCCCAAACAATATATTTCTGACAGTCGATCTGTATTGCCATTTACATTCTAAACACTTGAGAATCATCACAATTTTCAGTGTAATTCAGGCTAAGCATTCATTGCTTGAGCTATACAAGGTAGATTTACATTCCATCATTTTCATTCATGGCAGAAACCAATTGTTTTGATTTCATTTATGCCAGAAACCACTTGATTTTCTTTGAGTGCAGAAAATTCATTGTATGGCTGTTCTTTCATGGCATGAGTTCAATGTTCAGCACATTCTATTGGAAAGCTTCAACTTAGTGTTGATAAATCTTGCCATAACATATCCATACCTGTCCATTTTTGCCCTTCCCTATTCCAATATGTCCCAAAGTTTAAACACTTCTTCCTAAAGCAGAAAAATCCAAATCCAGTCATCAGTTCTACATATATACTGATGACAGATAAAATGTCTCCACCCCATTTGCACTCTTACCCTGTTCTGATATCGCTCAAATTATAATCACTTCTTTCTTAAGCAAAACCAAAACCACACACCAAAATTAATCAAAATCCAGTGACTACATCTTGAGATATGATGACAAACAAACTCACACTAAAACATCCCCACCCCTCACTTTTTGCTCTTCCCCATCTCCAATACGTCCCAAATTTTAATTAAAATCACATCTTTTTAAAGCAGTAGCAAAACTACACATATTTTGATCCAAATCCTATTATCAGTTCTTGAGAAAACTTGATGACAGACAAATTCTCCCTACTCCATATTTTTACCCTTTCTTTATTCAAATATGTCTCAAATTGTAATCTCATTTTTCTTAAGCAACAACAAAGCTACACACCAATTTCAATTAGAATCCAATTTTTAGTTCTTGAGATATCTTGATTACAAACAGACAAACAAACGGAGGCGAAAACATAAAATCAACTACAGCTTTAAATGCTTATATTTTATGTCTGAAAATTCAAAAAGCTGTAAAATGGTCAATTTCTTTATTAATTTTGTGATACTTTTTAAACCATTTAAAAATCAAATTGTACCCACATCTTCCTTAAGCAACAACAAAGCCACACACCAATTTGATGAGAATCCAATTCTCAGTTTTTGAGATATCTTGATGACAAACAGACAAACAAACGGAGGCGAAAACATAAAATTAACTATAGCTATAAAAGTTTATATTTTCATTTTTGAAAATTCAAAAAGCTGTAAAACGGTCAATTTCTTTAATAATTTTGTGATAATTTGTAAACCATTTATAAATCAATTTAGTTAACGTTACTTTTTAAATGTTCACACACCTGCAAAATATTAAAATGGGAATTTTGTTTCCATTTACAGTGGATTTTAAACTTATTCAGCTAAAATTCTTCAACAATACATGAAAGTTCTTTTAATACAAATCGCATCAATCCCAAATGTATTTAGAACGATCCTCTGCGTACCTTCAGTAATGAGTTATTCTAGCGACAAGCGTCCACTCCATTCTAATGGCCACTGTTTTTCTACCCTTCAACCTATTCTTTGGAGCTGTATTGGTGTTTCATGAGATATTACCACACTTCATAGGCTAGGCTAGATCAGCATCTGTTAAAAAAAATGACAATAGATGAATATTTATAACAATTAAAAATCATGAATGAAATTCAATGTCTATGGACGTGTTAAGGCAATATTACCTAAATTGTTTAAGAATATATTAAAAACCGTCATAAGAGCAAATAATAACATCAAGATTGCTTAAATGTTGACCATTATACAGCATTTTTAAATCTGTCAACAATTTTCATTTGCATATTTCTGATTTTAATCATCCTTTAACCAGTATAATTTGTTATGTCCATAGACCTTGAAATAAAAATAAAAATGCATTTTCATTAAGGGCCTTTCTTGTATTGTTTTCTTTTTTCAATAAGTGCAAATTAGTACTAATAAATGGAATTTGATTAATTTAAGAGGAATGGTTAAGGTCTTGCCATGTATTGGCTTAGCACCTTGGTTAGACCTTTTGCTATATCATCAAGAATAAAGCATTTACAGTCTGACAATAGAGTAACTACTACCATTTATCAATTATTTTAAAGTCATGCTGACCTTTTCTAAGTGACACAAATTTTTAACAAACTTTCCATCTTATAACAAGCAAACAACACATCAATTTTGTTCATGAACTTGTCCTTTCTCTACTACTCTCATCTCGATCTTGGGGTGGAGGAAAGTCCATATATCAGCGACGTAGGAAAATATTTGAAATTGGGGGCCAAATTTGATATTTGTCTTAACAAACCTTACAAAATGTAGAAGTCTCTTATCATGGTAAAACTAATTGTAAGAGGGGGGGGGAAGGGGGGGGGAGTGTCGTAAAATTATTTGAAATTTGAGTTTCCTGAGAATGAATTAAGAACATTTCACAAAAATTGAAGCAAATTTCCTAAAAGTGATGGAAATTTCCCAAAAAAGAAGACAATTTCAAATAAAATTTAACAACAATTGAAGGAAATTTACAAGACTTGATGGAAATTTCCCAAAAAAATCAAAAATTAAGAAATATCCTGAAAATAAAGGAAACTTCCCCCGAAAATTGAAGAAATTGTCATGAAAATTGAAGGAGCTTTCTTGAAAATTGAAGATTTCTGAAAAAAAAAGATGCCATGATAGAATCTGACTCTTCAAAATCAATTTGTTAGACCTTGTCATACTGCAGGTATGGTTTTCAGTTGATGGGCTACTCACCCCTATAACTTTTAGTATGAGCACCAACCCTCTCCCCTCCAGCATCTTGTGTCATCTACTACATACAGAAGATATAAATCATAAATCCTCTGCAATTCTGCATGGTTTGAAATGGCCTGAATGACATACATGCTTGTCCACCATCAAAAGCTAAGAGGATATATGTGGCATGTAGAGTTGTAAAAATATATATACTGTACATGTATATTTTAACATGTGTTTAATACCTGTGGTGATAAGTCTTCCCATACCATTCTGCAAATTCCAAGTTGTTGTTCAAGATAACCCAATACCAAATGATTGTCAGTGCCTCTGGAATACCTGTAAATGTATGGATAAATAAACAAGTACTGTATCATGATTAAATACTCTCCTGGTGCTTGTATATGTACATTTCTGCAATAACATCTTTTAATATTTCATTGAATCAATAGCCCATGCTTTGGTCCATCAGGAAACAGGTGATAATGTGGCGAAATTGATCTCTTTTCGACTTCTGTGGCTCTAATATGCCTCTTGACCGCCTTCAATGATAATGAAGTGCTAAATAGTCCACCATTGATCACAGTACAGTTGTAAGGATTTGAAATTGTCCTCCTCTGAGGGCTGTTCATGGAAAGGGATTTTTTTTACTGTGGCTCAAGCAGGCCTATAAATAAATCCTGAGTTCATATTATGTAAAATATATTTTACCATTTTGTTCATTACAACTTTCAAGTCTATTTGCAGATATGTATTGCAATGGAGATGAAGACGTGAATAAGTACACACCTGAAATATTTATCAATTGAAATTTGAAAGGATTTCTGCAGTCCAGCCCCATCAAGAAACTTTTCTATCAATGCAATTAGCTGCCAAAGAGAAAAGATGTATTTTTCTAAGCTGCAGTACATGGACTGAATACTTTCATTCCGCTTGGGAGGTAAATTGGGAAATTCTTAACATCAAATTAAAAAATTAGGTAAAACTAAAGAGAAATTCTGTATAATAAGAACAATTTGGTTAAGTTTAAGGAAAAATGTTTTTATTTGTGTGAAATATCTAAAACAAGAGTGTATACTAAAACTGAATGTGGATTCAATCTGTGGCAGTTTGCTTTCTAGTGTTGTTTCATTAATAAAACAAGGTACTTTTAGTTTTTAAGTCGTCAAAGCTTTGTGTTTCAATCAAACTTTGAATTTTCAAGATCACAAAAATAATTATACATCAAATTTTCTTATATCATAATAACTGTTTGATTACACTTAACAACACTACAGCAGTATTAAATTAATCAGCATCATGAAATAAAAACGGTGTGTCTTTTATCATTTTCATGTCAGAACTTGCTCCAAATTCACTAAAGGACAGTTTTATCCGCTTCTATTTCACCATAATATGCATCCTCTCATTTTGGATTGATGTCATATGACATCACTTTAATGTTAACTGTTTGTACTTATCATATCTTTAGTAACATCTTGCTCTGTTTGCTGTATGTCCTTCATCCTGCATTATAATGAAAATGATAGGTTGCTTAACTTACACTTCTAAACATTGTGCTAGTTGCAAGTAGATTATTTATTAAATATAGCTTACTTATTAAATATCGCCTTATCAATTTTATTTAAAATGTATCAGTCAGCTTACTGTTGTGCATGAAGGTGTACTATGATATTTAGATTAAACCCTGATCAAATTAAGTCTCATTCTGGATGAGAGAAGCTACTTATTACAACAAAATAAGTCATACATTTATTCTAAGAAGTCACACAAAGCTCAGTTATAATGTGGGTACAAACAATGGCAGTTTGATAACAAGCTTGTTTGCATTGTTTCATAAATTACACAAGGTACTGTATATAATCTTCCATTGGGAGTCAAGTTTTCGTGTTTCTGTAAAAATTGAAGTTTCATATTAACACTCAATTCAATTTTGTTTACAAATTCAGTCACAAATTTAACGACACTCAACTAACCTGTAAAGAATCAACAGTATGAAATACAAACTGTGGTTTATATGATCTTCATTTCAGAGCTTTAAATTCACAAAGAAATAGAATCACCATCTTGTGCATCCTCTCATTTTGGATCTATTTCATATGACCAGTGGCGTGTTCAGTGGGGTCATTGGGGTATAAATAGATTGGAAGTTCCACTTCAGATAATGAATAAGAGACGTAAGACAATTAATAGTTTCCATAATATAATGTTGGACTGTCCGATGAAGCATGTGGACGATGTGATTACATAGGTGATAAAGAAGATGATTTAGATGGTGCATAATCTGAAGTAGGTTTATGATGAGTATTGATACGCATGGTGATGAGGATGATAAACTAGATCTCACATTATTACAGGAAACTTCCCTCAACCCCCTCCCCCGTAATATTCTGTATGTAAAATGTAGGTAGCGGATTATAACAGTACACAATATGTTATACATTAGGGAAATAAACGATGAAAAATGATTTGATTATAAATTTGATTGATCTTCAGTTTTCCAAAAATTTCTTTAATTGTCAGAATTTTTTCTTTAATTTTTGGGAACTTCTATTCTGCTACTTTCATTTTCGTGCAATTTTCTCTGATCTTCTCTGATTTTCTCTGGTCTTCGATCTTCCGAGAAATTTTAAAGAAAAATCTTTTATTTTCAGGAAATTTTACCATTTTTTTTTTTTATATTTACATAAATTTTCAACAATTGTATCAAAAGTTGCAATAAATTGACCTAAATTTCTTTCATTTTTTTCAAATTATTATAACTAATATCCCAAATAGAGCTAAAAATTAGGAAGGTGAAATCAGGATCCCCCATCGCTTCCTATACGCCTCTGTATACAGCCGTTTTCCGATAATTACCATTTGTCTCACCCCCTGGCATCGAAAGATGAATACGGCATATGACGCCACTTGAATGATTACCTGAAAAATGTTCATAACAGTACATGTACCAATCAGACTTTTCAGAATCTTGGTAATCTGCCTTCTTGCATCTTCAAAATCATACTTCCCTTTTTAGTAGGCTGTAGCAATGTCTTGCTTCATCCTGCATTCATAAAGAAAAGATGAAAATGATACATTGGTTAACTTTGATCTATAAGTTAGTGTAGTGCTAGTTACTAAGCTTACAAGTGTATACCTACATCAGCTAAAGTCCATGAAGCTTTCTGGTACTAGTAATGCTGCAAGGTAGGCCCTAAGTAAAACAAAAAAATCTGTAGCGTCGCCGAGTCTTTGTGGCGGTCTCGAAACACATATTAAATTAACAAATACATAAAATACTATAATACAGCAATATTGGGATTAAGTAGAATATATTTTGAGCTACATGATTGACTGATCTGAGACTTCCTCTCTCTCTCTGAATCTCAATCCAATTCTGCTCTATTTACAGCTAGTTTTATACATTTATTTATCATCAAAGCACAGTAAATAACACAGTGATTAGCATGATTAATTGGACAAATTAGCACTATTATCATGTCCAACCCACAAACCCAGACCAGGCCCAGACAGGTAGAATACTGTGCTGTCTATTCCTAATTACTCTTTGTGGTCATGCATGTTGCACACCGATACCAAAAATTGTTAAGTAGCAGGGTGGATGGTTTAAATAGGATGTGTAAGGGGAACAAAAGCTTATTCCAAGTCACTAACTATTCATAGGGCCAATTTGAGTCTAATGTGAGTAATGCAACCACATTACAATTCATCTATTTCAAAAAAATATTTAAAATTAAGAACTTTTATAAACGTCCTTTAATAACTTTAGGCATCTTTGCGTTTACTGTAATTTTCTTTTGTGGTGGCCCGTATTTGGGCTTTCTATGATGTGATATGGCCCTTCTTCGCCTGTCATCTTGTTGTTATTTGGGCCTAACGTTAGGCGTAAATTTATTTAGGTAGGCTATACCATAATGCCTATGGTTAACGTTAGTGACCCGAACTTCAATCACCCTAATGTTACCTAGTTATTACACACTTTCCTCAGTACGTGGTGTCGAAGTTCCAACTGAGATTGAGATACTAATTTTTCAAATTAATCGCCACATTCATGTATCGTTTTGAAGTTGGAAGTCTAACGTTTAATACTCACAAGTCCCAAATAATGGCTTGAAGGTCCAATCTCGTGAAATAGTTTATGTGCCACACTGTGGAGTTTAGTGATACAATGAATGTCTTCACTCTTTAAACATTTGAGATTATATTCGGGGCTTACTTTTCTTTCTGAGCACTTAATATGGCTTAACCATTGCAATGAATTATTTTCTTGTTTAATATTTCAGAATAATGAGCTAAAACATGAAAATAAACATTGCTTACTTGCTTCTACCGTTCGCTTACTCGGGAAACTTTTGGTCGGCTGTAGAAAAAGTTTGCTGAAGGTACGACGACTAAAAAAAGCCTAGATTATGTAAATAAATTAGCATGTGGGTTCCAAGTCAGGCACAAAAAAAAGTTAATGTGAGATCCAATGGGAGTGACGTCAAAGTCACCTTATTATCTATCTTAAAATCTACCTTATTATATATCTCTGGCAATATCGTAGAGGTAGGCGTACAATACATGCCAATATTGCGCCCTTATATCTACGACATGTGTGGACATTTCTACCCGCAGCCCCTTTACTAAATATTTCTTAAAATAATTTACACGCTGTGCATGGTACGTCACGCGTAAACCATTACGCGTACGCATAAGTCACCGAAGCAAATTTACGGCCAGACAGCCAAGGCGGAGAATCACATCGCACGTAACACCAAACATACTACTTGCTAACCTACCAGTACTAGTTCAGCGAATTTTACTAAGTGCATTTTTTGTTCGCTTCCGGTTTTACTTTATATTCTTCTTAAGTTTTATATATTGACCGAGTGTCACGAAGAGTAACTTTAACGTTAACGTCAGACAAAGCCTACAAACCTGCAAATCCTAATGTAAACCGTAGCTTGAAAGCCGTCGCGTCGTACAGAAAAAACCCACTTCAAACGTCGATCAGGATCAAATGGAATTCGAGAAAACTTCTTTTTATTCCCCGGCACACGCTACTAGCGCAACCAACGGCACTGCAAGATTCCGGCATAATTATCTTTTAAAGTTAATCTTATATAACTATATGCAAACCTATGTAAATATAGTTAAGTGTACAGCAGACGACAGTAATTTTGCCATACAAAAAGGTGATGTAAACAAAGTCATGTGACCTTATGACGTCAGCTGAAGCACCCTTATACTACCATCAGATGTTTATCTGAGGCCAAGCCTGCATAGTCAGGCTCACGTTAATGTATGTTACGGTTACGGATAGAAGATATCATATATTAAATAAATAATATAAATATCAACCAATTAATTGATACGTACCACTAACACTAGCATTGCTTTAAACATATTCCATCCCAGGGTGTTAAGTCCAAACGAATTGTACTTAACCGGTACCACATACGTTTATTTTCGGTCATGGCCGCACAAGACAGGGAGGGTGGGGCGGCTGCCTCCTGTAGGCCGGGAACCGAACTTATTCAGCAAAATTGTGAAATGTCACGGTCAGATGTACTGTTTATATCAGTGATTTATTGGAATCAACGCCGAATTGGCTAGAAACCCACATCCCTTAAAGCCGTATGCAGGCCAGCTAAGCTCCTTGTCGTGATATAAAATGTTTTTTTCTATTCCTTTTGATATCATGACTGGCTCTTCAACTAAAAGTCTGGCCCGGCAGCAAGATAGATACATGGGTCGTTCACAGATCTGTCTCTTGATATTAAGATGGGGGCGCTTTATATGTCGGGCCCACCAAAAAAGATCAATATAATGGGACTTCCTTTCTGCCTCTTGTGATAGGACCTTTATTTATAAGTCGTGCCTACTGAAAACTGTAAGATAGATAAGCCCGAAAATAAAAATAAATGTTAAAAAAGAAAAATAGATGGGTTCGTCTTAATGGCAATGAATATAAATAGGGCCCGCCAAAAAAGATAGATTTAATGATTAATACAATACAATACAATTTATTACAGTGCTCTAGGCCATCTGGCCTTTGTCACAAACATAAATGATAGATTAAATGGTTCATGATTGAGGTTCTTACAACAGATAATAATCAAAGAGAAACAAACGTCTTGCTTCCATTGCGTGTAAAATAAAGTGTGATAACTGCAAAAATAAGTATTTAGAACTAGCTGCCAGTAAAGTATTACATTTTGT
>JAIGNY010000161.1:42500-45000 GCA_020152595.1 Chiridota heheva | reverse complement strand
ATATTCTTGACCTTGTCTGCAAAGAAGGAACTAAAAGCTTGGGCAAGTTCTGATGGTGATTCTGTGTCAGGTAACATAATTGTCTTCTTGTTTAACAGATTGTTAATTTCATGAAACATTTTTCGAGAGGAAGAGTCTTTAAATAAGTCTTTGAACCACTTTTGTTTTGCCTCAGTTACGGCTACCTTGACAGCATTTTTGGCATTGTTTAATGCTGTTGGGTCACTAAAAGGGTCATGTTGGTAAACTTTACGCCATTTCCTTTCTTGCCGCCTTTTGTCACGCCTGGCTTCAGCAACATTATCGTTATACCAGGGAGGATGCTTACGTGTTGATGTTTTCTTGACTCGTGTAGGTGCATGGACATCAAGAACTGTTTTGATTGAGCTATCAAAGTTCAAGATTAAATCATTTAGATCAGCAGTTGGTTGATCATCCGTTATGGAAGAAAGATGAATAGCAACAGCATTATGATCAATATTCTTAAAGCTTCTGAATGTCTTTGGTATATTAGTCATGATAGGAGGACTGGAGCAGATACTAAACTGAATGGCAAAGTGATCCGACATCAGTGCATGATTAATGTGAAGTTTATGTAAGAGACATTCATTTTCCCTACCAATTACCACATCAATAATGTGACCTGCTTTATGTGTGTGCTGTGATACATATTGCTTGAGTCCATTAGAATCAAGGATGTTGATAATTCTAGCAACACTACATTGGCTGGCAATATCAAAGTGGATATTCAGGTCACCAACAATCAAAAGTTGGCCGGGGATATCATTTAGATCTACTATCATGTCCTCAAAATCCCCGATAAAAGCACTTGTGGTGAGTCCATTTTGAGTTGAAGGGGGTGGTCTATATACAAGCACTAGGTTGAAAGATCTCAATTTATCTGTAATGATACAATATTCAATGGTATCAAACTGACGAGAATATGACGTAAGTTGACAAAGGTGTAAATCAGTTTTAATGAGAGCTCCCACGCCCCCACCTCTACCATGAATGCGTGGGAAATTAATGTAGCTGTATCCGGAGGAGTCATCTCACCAATTATTACATCATCATTGTCTTTTAACCATGTTTCAGCTAGCAGCATTATTCCAATATCATTTGTGATGACATAGTCAGAAAGGTATATGGCTTTATTTCTCACAGATCTGGCATTCCAATAGATATATATATATATATATATATATATATATATATATATATATATATATATATATATATATATATATATATATATATATATATATATATATATATATATATATATATATATATATATATATATATATATATATATATATATATATATATATATATATATATATATATATATATATATATATATATATATATATATATATATATATATATATATATATATATATATATATATATATATATATATATATATATATATATATATATATATATATATATATATATATATATATATATATATATATATATATATATATATATATATATATATATATATATATATATATATATATATATATATATATATATATATATATACATATATATATATATATATTTATATATATATATATATATATATATATATATATATATATATATATACATATATATATATATATATATATATATATATATATATATATATATATATATATATATATATATATATATATATATATATATATATATATATATATATATATATATATATATGTATATATATATATATATATATATATATATATATATATATATATATATATATATATATATATATATATGTATATAAATATATATATGGTCTATAACGACGAGTTAATGTTAGTTGTTATCGTTGTATTCCGAGTGACAAAAAGGAAGCGAAACTAAATTGTAGTTTATGCACCAAGCATGTATGTAGTATAAGGCCCCCGAACTACGATTGGCTGGAGAACTATGATTGGGCGGAGAACTATGAAAGCCGCCATTTGGGCGGAAAAGTACGAAGGTTGCCCAAGCTTCTGGGTTCTCGCGGACAACTATGTTGGCCGGCATTTGGTGGCAATAGCAATATTTTGTTTTTTATCATTATTATTGTATCTTACATCTAGGTGTGTTTTGTAGAGAAACTTTCAAAGGAATGAGAAATCTTGAGAGAATGTTGCACCAGTACATGACAGATGAAAGATATTACTATTTGCAAGCCATTTATGAAGCACCGGAATACATACAGCTACAAATGATGTAAATTCATATTTGTTACTTGAGGGGTTGAAACCGGAAGATGGATTATTATATTCCTCGGTGTTGGTAAGAAAGGTATTGGGGGTGGCCAAGGTTTTCTCCTTTTGGCAGGGTCTGCCAACTGAAAAGTTGACCAAACAGGAAGTCTGAGCTTGCTACCACTAAAGATTGGTTTAACCTCTTGCGATATTTTGAGATAATGTTAGGGCATCAACAAGATTGCATCAATAGCCTGACAAGTATTGTGACAACTATTATT
>JAIGNY010000161.1:22500-37500 GCA_020152595.1 Chiridota heheva | reverse complement strand
CAATTTTTCATTAAAATGAAAATTTGCCCTTTTTTCCTTTCTTAACGTGTTTTAAAAGGGTATTGGGGTTTTTCCTTTTAAATTTTATGGGCCAAATTTTCGTTTTCCAAAAAATTTTCTTCTTTTCTTTCTTGGGAAAATTTCAACATTTCCCTTTTTCAAAAAATCCCCCATTTAAAGGATTAATTTTCAAAAAAAAGGCAAATTTCCCAAAAAAACGGGGGATTATTTTAAAAATTTTTACTAAAAAATAACAAAAGGGGCCTTAAAAAATTCAAACTTTTTTATTTTTACTTTTTTGTAATATTTAAAAAGAACAATTTTTTTTTTAATAAAAAATTTTTGAACCCCAAATTGGGACCATAAAAATTTTTTTTGGAAGGGAAAAAAGCGGATTTTTAAAATTTGGGCGGAATTTGGAAATTTTTTGGTTAAGGTTTTTTTTTGGGGGGCAATTTTTAATTCCCTTTTTTTAAAAAAAAGTTTGGAAAGTTTTCAAAATTAAAAAAATGCCTTTAACTATTTTTTCAAAAGTTTTCTTTTTTAAAACCTTTTCAAACTAAAAATTTGATGTGATTTTTTGGCACCCCTTCCCTTTGGGCCGAAAAAAAAAAACGGGCCCTTTTAATGCCCCTTTAAAAATTTTGGATCAATTTTTTTATATTTACGTTTTAAAATTTTTACCAAACCTTTTTATTCAATTTTATATTTTTTGGGAAAAAAATTTAATTGAACTTTTTTGAGCCCAAAAAAATTGAAAAGGATTTCTATTTTCCAAAATTTTTTACAAGCAAGTTCAAAAGGAATTTTTTATCCGGGGCCTTCGACATTAAATTAAAAACCCATTAAAGGGTTTAATTTTTTAACTTAAAATAAAAGGTACTCAAATTATTTTGTTTCTTCCAAATTTAAAAAATTATTTTACGGGAAAAACATTTTTTTTTTGGAAAAAAAGGGGGTGGTTTTCAGGCTCCAAATTCCCAAAAATTTTCCGATGTGGGAATTTGTTCCAAATTTAATCCCACTTTTCCTTCCCAAAAAATCCCTTTAGTTAAAAAGGTTTAACCGGGGAGGGCCTATCATTTAAAACAAAGAAAATTTAAAAAATTGGAAAATTTTTTAATTCTTTTTTTTAAAGGAAAAGTTGATCTTTGGGTTTTTGGAAAAATTTGAATTTTTTCGTTTTGGGAAACAATAAAGAAATATTATTCACCTTTAAATTTTTAAAAAGTAGGGAAAAAAAAAAAGGGGAATAAAATTTTTTTGGAAAAATATTAAATTTTTTAAATTGAAGGGAACGGGTTGGGGTTCAAGGGGGGGTTTTTTTTTGGGTTTAAACAAATCCTTTATTAGGATTTGTGGTAAAATTCAACTTTTAGAGCCAAAACATTTCCCAATATTCTAAAATTTGGGGTAATTTTTAAAATTTTATAAGTTTATATAAAACAGGGGCCGGGCTGAAAAATTTCTTTAAAAAGGAAGGGTTTTTAAAATTTGAATTTTGGGTTTTAAAAAAGGGACTAGGGAAATTGAGGGGGTTTTGGGTTAAAAAAATTTATTTAAAGGACCAAGGGAACAATTTTCTTTAATTTTTGTAACCCCATTCCTTTTTTTGGGGTAAAAATTTAAATTAAAAATTTTAAATAATGGGCTCTTTTTTTAAAATCTTCTTCCCTTTTTTTTTGAAATGGGGATTTTAAACCCCCCCCCAAAAACCCCTGAATTTTTGAAAAGGAAAAAAAGGGGTAAAAAAATTTTGGGCCTTTCCCAAAAAAAGGGTTCTAAAAAACCCGGGCCCTAATGCTTTATTTTTGTGAATTGAAAATTTTTTTAAATAGAATTGAAAATGCTAAAATTGGTTGGGAAAATTTTTTGAATTTTAGAACCATTCCGGAAATTTTTTAAATTTTGGGGGGCTTTTGGAAGGGAAAATTTTTGGGGTTTTTAAAAAAAAAGGAAAAAGGAACCAAATTTTCACCCCGGGTTTCAACCTTTATTTCCTTATTAGTCATTAGTTTTATGGTGGTCTCCTAAAGTTAAGAAGGCCCACTTTTTCAGCCAGCCCTGCCCTTTTTAAACCCCCAATTTTTGGCCCAAAATTTTCCAAAACTACCTTTTCCATTTCCCCGGCCCAAAAATTTTAATTTCTTTTAGGGCCACGGGGCCTTCTTTTAAAATTTTAAAACGTTCAAAAATTCCTCCTTAAAAAAGACCCCCTTTCAAGGGGAATTAAAGCAAAAAACAAAAAAAACCTTTTTTCAACCCGCCCTGAAAAAGGTTTCCCAAAAAATGGGTGTTTTAAAACTTAAAGGGAAACAATTTTCCCAAAATTTTAAATTTTTTCAATTTTAACTTTCCCTTTCCCCTCCTTTGTTTGGTTACCTCAGAACAAAGAATTAATTGGGTTTTATTTAATTTTGGGAAGGAAAGGGAAAAAGAAGGATTAGGGGCATTTTTGGGTTTAGGAAAATAAAAAAATTTTTCCCAAAAAATTTTTTTAAAAAAAAGAAAAAAGAAAACCCTTTTTTAAATTTAGAAAGTAAAGGGGACCCTATAATTTAAAAACCGGGACTTTGAGGTTAAATTGGACTTTTAAAGATATCAACCCTTGGGGATTTGGTCATAATTTTTGGGCTAAAATCATCGGTTTAAAATATTTCCTTTAAAAAGGAATTTTTTCTTTTCCCCTTTAAAGAGCGGGGAGGTTTAATTTTGCAGAAAACTTTATTGGAAATAACGGATTCGAGTGTCACGTACAGCTATAACACAATTTGAAAATATGGTATTTCATTCATTACCTTCAATCGCAAAACTTTGCTCCAAACAACCTTTGGCAGGGGTCAGTGGATTGTATTCAAAAGAGGTTGTGGGGTACCAAATGGGTTATTTTATGATACTTAACAAGTTTAGAGAGAAGAACCTAATGAATATTAGGGGTTGCTTCTTTAGTCAAAGTGTTCTTGCAAGACCTTGGTATTGCTAAGATGATTTAATAATAATGCGTGAAGAACAATGCATTCAATATTGTAAAACTTCTTAAAGTCACTGTATGTAAAAAAATGCCCATCATTATTATTATTATCAGTGATATACCTAACACCTTTATTAAAGAGTTAAACTTATTGAATATAGTTTAATTATTAATTTGGATATAATGGTTATTTCAAACTATAATTGTCCACAGGCGTGGCATACGAGAAATCGCTCAATGCAGAGCAGACTTGACGAATAAAATCATTACGAATATTTCAAATGTCTTTATTTTGACATTAAAGCGAAAAAGAAAAGATTCTCCATAACAATAAAAATACAAATCAAGGAATACTTTCCAAGGTCTGAAGACAATATTATTATACCGCTTAACCCATGTAATCCTAATGGTATTAAAAAAAAAAAAGATATTGACCATGTTAAGCCCGCCTGAATACGTAGGAAGAATAAGAGTATTTATACGGACTTTTATTGGGCTTCCAGTTTCAAATAAAATTTTGCCGATCGGTGTCAAATCTCTCTGAGACCAGATCTGCAATTGGGATTTAGGACGGATAATTTGGGTAAGTGATTAAGCTGGAAGTAATCAACTTTATTGTGAGATATAAAAACTCCCAGAATTTGACAGGATCGTAAGTTATATTAAAACCCAAAAGACTAAAATCAGGGGGACATTGCTAATCATAGAAACAATTGGGAAGAAATCAGATTTATTGAGATTTACATTAAGACCTGAAACCTGAGCAAAAACTTGTAGCATATCAATGACTGCTTTAACAGATGTTGCACTATCATTAATACGAAGCGACGTCAGCGTACTAAGTGACCTTAAACTCGTGATTACAAACAACTATAACCTTTAGACTGTTGTTATGCCTAAACATAATAGCCAACATTTCAACACACATACTAAAATGGGAAGGGCTCAGCGGACAGTTTTACTATACACCACGATCGATATGAATGAAACCAGACGATGGACATTGTTTAATACATGTGCTGATGCATTAGCGTACAAAGCACGGAACCACCTCTTGATGCCATTACCGAAATTAAAAGAATTGAGATAAAGGACCACTCAAGCGTATCGAATGCTTTGTGGAAATCAAGGAACAATAGGAAAACCGGAATGTCATACGCATAACAATAATCAATTACATCTAGAATAATACGAATGCTTTCCCCTATATAACGCCCTATAAAAAACCTGTTTGTTTTAAATTGATTATATTATTCAAAAACCCTTAATACGCTCTGCAATACATTTAGCGCTTGTTTGAAGAGATCAATCCATTTGCAACCGAAGGAAGTGTTGGACATATGTTTACTATAATAACATAAAATGTGCATCAACATCAACACAGTTTTTAGCAATTATGAAATGATGGTATGGGATACACTATGGTATTAAAGGTGAAAGAAAATCACATATCAAACTTGTTGAAATTTTGGTTAAAGATAGAATGAATAATTTCTGTCAAATAATAGTAATTTCAAAATATTTCACTAAAACAATTTAATTTTGATTAAACTTGCAAAAACTTTTCATTCCATTTGCAACGGGAACGTTTTGGTTAGGTGCATATTATTATCTTAAAATAAAGTTTAGAACTGATAGTGTAGAACAAAACACTAAAAAATGCAGCGACATATGTTTGTAATTTAGCAACATAATTCTTACATAACTTTTTTTTAATATTTTAAATTCTAAACCAAAAGTACGTGTAAAACTCATTAAAACATATTCCTTTGTTCATTTGAAAATAAATGACGATATATCAACACTTCCTGTGGCTCTATTAATCGGATGAAACCAGATGTGTTTCATTCATAAGTTTATCGCACATAAAAATGCAATCAAATTAAATTAGTGCCATTCTTGGGATAGGCACACATGTAACATGCAGTCCGGGAGATACGTAAAGATTCTGAGGCCCTTTTCCGTAGAAAGGCCGCAAGAAGCCTTGTTATCCGGATCGACAGACCAAAGGGTAGCACCCTGAACGTGTACGTGAATCCCTTGGAACGCCATGAAGCGCCTGTTTTCCTTGCGCATCGGTACGTGCCGATACGCGTTTGCAAGGTTGACATAGGTGGCCGACAAGTCTCTTGTGAACCGAGAGAGGATGGAGTGCAACGTATCCATCTTGAATTTCAACGAACGAATACTTTTTTTGAGTGGTCTTAGATTGCTGATTGGCCGCCATTTCCCCCCTTCCCAAGGCCAGGAAGAAGTGGGACATTAAGAGGTTCCTAGACAGATTCGAGATTGGGGTAATAGCTTCTTTCGACAGAAGTTCCCTGATCTCTGTCCTCAACAACTCGGCGTGACTATCCAATCAAGAAGTGAAGGTGGGGCAAAAGACCCCTCCTTGCGGCAAAAAGAACGTAAATTATAGTCCCTAACTCTGCCAAACGGTTCTCAGCACCTACTTGTCAAAAGCTTAAGGTATCAAGTGACAACATGGACCCGGTATTGCAGGTAAGAATTAGACACATGTTGCATTGGGTAAGATAATCAAGGGCGTTGAAACAGGACGAAGTGGTTGATTGGGATGGACATGTCCACCACAGTTTTCCCAGGGCCTAATTTCAAATTCCTCCAAATCCGCAAAAAGAACATTTATTGCTGTTTTGGGGAAGGGAGAGGGGGATTAATTGATATAATCCTTTTTGCACAATTTTGGTTACTCATATCGCCTCTTATCAAAACCGGACAAGACGACTCAATGAAATTTAAGCTTACACACAATTTTGTCCACTCCAGTTTCTCTAAGCTAGCGACGCCCCTGATGATGAAGTATAAATAGTAGCTTTTTTAAGTCAAAGGCAAATATTTGATCCTAAATACATTTGGTTTAAACGAACTATTCAATCTGCTTCTTCCAATGAGACAAGTAATTTTGTTGATGTGTGTGCAAGCATTGGCGTAGCCAGAGGGGGTGGGGGACAGGACCATGTGCAGGGACCCATGTCCTCCCGAATTCCACACCAAAAAGCAAAATCAAATTACACATAAAAATATGTTTCACCCAGGTGAGCGTATAAAAAGTGAGAATATCACACGTAGCCAAAAAATGAAATAAACTGAAACCCATATTAACTCATATCCCACCCCACCGCTTTTCAAAAATTGTGTGAGAAATGATAGCTGATGACTTGTTTTGCTTTTATGTTCTTTAAATTGTTTTGAGCAATTAGCCCAAATCAGACAAGTGATTTTGTTTATGTATGTGCAAGCATTGGCATACCCAGAGGGGGTGGGGGACACAGGAGCCTTTTTTGTCTTCTTTTATAGTCTTTAAAATTTGTGGGCAGTTAGCCCCTAACCCTCCCCTCAAGCTCTTCTCCCAACCCCTTCCCCAATCCCTTCCCCTAACCCATCCCCTAACCCTTCCCAAAACCCATCCCATAACCCCTCCCTAAGCCCTTCTCCTAAGCTCTCCCCTAACTCTCCCCCTAACCCCTCCCCAAAAAAACATCCTTGCTACGACATTTTGTGCAAGTTCAACTTTCAAATTACTGACCCTGTATCCTTCTAATTACTGGGTCAGTCCTTTGTATGATTTATGAATTATTTATTTATTTATTTAGAGAGAGAGGGGGAGAGAGAGAGAGAGACAGACAGACATACAGACAGACATACAGACACACACACATACAGACAGACACACACAGACAGACATACACAGACAGACACAAACATACAGACAGACAGACACACACACACACACAGACAGACAGACACATAGACAGACAGACAGACACACACACACACACACACAGACAGACACACAGACAGACAGACAGACATAAAAAACACAAGACACTTTAAATTCAAGTAAAAGCTTTCATTCTCACTCATTGTCACAGTGAACTTTCATGGCCTGGATAGTTTCACCGCCCATCCAAATGCCTTTTTGGCTTGTGAAGGTGTTTACCTTGAAAATTTCCATGGTTGTATAAAAGTACAGTATTCCATTGCAGAATTCGATACCTTTAATAACGTCTTTTATTAACTCCGTTTGCAATGTTGCGAACGTTTAACTCATTTTGCTAATGAGTATTGGATTTTATTAGTAGGCCTACAGCAGACGTTTTTATTCAGTAATTAAGATCATTGTTGGAGCAGTCTACTGAAAGTGAGGACGTCGTATTCTGAGTGAGAACGTGATACATCAGATACTGATCATGTGCAAAACTGTTCCACGCCTTGCTGTAATGGGTGTTTGAAACTTACAAGAAATACAAAGATGTCGCAGAATTTATATTATGACAGTCAGGTAATATGGGCCGTTATCTTCAAAACTTGCCAAAATGGTTGATACAAAATATGCCACTGTCGTTAAGCACGTATTTTCATTGTTGCACGAGTCAAAATTTAAGTCGGTGCATGGGGTAAAACTAGTTTGTGATTAAATTCAAATAATCTCGTAGCCCACGTGTCATTATTTATAACCTTAACACGATCAAAGTTGACCATGTTATAGTCAGTTTTGTATTTACAGTTTGACCATAGTTACTACATGGTTCATAGTTACTTAACCACGTCATGATGGTAGAATTTAAAATTCTTTTCATAGAGTGCAACTAAACTGCATTTGGTAAAACAGTTTTAATGTTTTTAGTTATATTTCCGCTTTAAAAAGGTTCGTACATAATATGCTGCTCTCGTGTAAAACGCAAAGTCGCTGGTTGCACATATCGAGCGCTAAGTCGGTGTATGGACTTCAAACAAGTCCGTGACCAAATACGGTCAGTCTTGTCACCGCTGTGTTATTTATTTTAACATAATATAGTTAAATATGTATTTCAATTTCAACCATTTTTATATTGGTGCATAGTTAACCATGCCATGGTCAAATTTAACATTCTTTTTTTAGAACGTAACTTATCTGGGTTTGGTAAAACAAGTTTAATGTTTTTAACTGATGTATCCATTTCAAAATGGTTCGTACAAAATATGCCACTGTCGTGTAAAGTGCATAGTCTCTGGTTGCATAAATCAACCTCTAAGTCGGTGTATGGACTTGCAGCAAGTCCGTAAATAAACTCGGTCAATCGCGTCACCCCATTTGTTTACATTTGTTTTGTATACGGCGTTTTGTGGTTATAAAGATAACATCACATGTTACGAAACCTGCAAGGGAAAGTCATCTTTTACTAAAATGGTAAACATTAACTAAAGATCACATTGATTTAAACTAGCCACAACTAAGATACAATATACCTAGATAAACTGGTGTGTTTTTACAGGAAGTTGATAAAACATTTGGACCGTATAATGTTATTTCAGTACGAGGTTGAACAAATATTTTGTACCTGTCAATTGACCTTCAAATGTCTTCTTTACTGAATAAGATTTTTGAATGCTTTCTTCACCATTTTGTTTTTCATCCTCCTTCATATAAGATAAAGCTGATTGATCACTAAACTAAACAATAAATACCATCCAGCCTATTTGTTGAACGAATATTATTGCAGGATTTACCAAGGCTCCTTCAAAAAATCAATCTGATATCTGCTCTTCGAATCCTAATTTAAAATGTTACAATTGACAATTCAAACTGATATAAGCCGAAGATGATAACGTAAGGTTAATCAGCCATTCAACTGCTTCTTAACCTAATCAAACAGCTGCAGTTCCCGGTTGCTGGAGGAAGAGTGCCTTCGAGTATAACCTTCATATGTAACGCACGTCAAATAAACGTATGAAACTAAGTATTTTTCATGCGCTTGTCCTCATGACCTGCGTAAATTGTGTTTTCGGCCAAAAACTCACCCAGAATTTGATCGGACGATTAAATTCACCCAGTATACGATTGGTTCGTTATGGACACGAGGCTTTTGCAATTTGACACTATTTGAAATATTTTTTCAATTTTTTTCCCAGCCTAGATTATCAATGGCAAATCTATTAACCAATCTGATTGCAGTAGTATTTCACCTTATTACTATGATTGTGTTGGTGCATATTTACTAATTTGTAATGCTTAGTAACTGCGTATGCATCCAATGATGTACCTAGAGGTTCCTCTAGTGTGGGAGCAAGGACTTATATAGAACGTCCGTGTACGTTCCTGGTGGGAGTGTGTCATTGCCGAGAAAAAGTGGAAAATACGGTACTTTTACTTACTACGAATAACCACAACAGTTTTAACTTGGCTGACTGTTAATGTTTCCGCGTGTTTATTTGTGCTGCCTAAAGGTGATCGTTATATTTATATCCCATACTGCCTGAAAAATAAGATTGTGAATCTCATATTTATATTCGTACATCAAATAAAACATGAATCATCAGTTTTCTATCCGCACCGTCATTGGTCAATATTTTGCCATTGATTATCTAGCCTACGAAAAAAATCGCTGCCGGTCCGTGCTGCTGTCTTTTTCTTTCTGCGATACAAGCTTGATTAGCCTAAGCACGAAAAGAATTACTATAAAAGAGCTCATGTTGGACAAATGAGAGAGTCTATTCTCTAATTTAGATCAGTCTCATTTTTAAAGCAGGCGTCGTTGCAATGACTTAAGCATTCATTACAAATTATTAAGGTTGATTTGACCAATCATATCCTATTATATCACTACCATTATATGCCAGAAAAGTATACTAGAATATTATAGAAAACGCCCCACATTTCATCAGAGTGATCCTAATAACATATACAAACTGAAACTTAAAGGAGAGGTATTGTATTTGCATGGACAATAAAAGTCGCTGCTTCTGATTGTCCACACACAATTTAAGACCGCAAAAATAACTAGCACACTGTACAGACAAACACAACACGTACAGTGCGTACTTAATTAGGAACGACCTACAACGAAATGTGGCGTAAAATATATTAACAATTTTTTGCATTTTACTGAGACAAGATTTCTTCTTTAACATTTCTTACTTTGCATTGAGTTCAAAGTCCAGTGAATTTATTTCTACTTAACAACTGGTACGTGTTCTGTTATTGTAATACGTCTCTCTAAAAGAGTTAATGTCGTGACATTTCTTTTCTAAAATGTCCTACTCATGACAACAAGAAAAAACAGCTTCTATTTTCAAAATGGATTTCTATTGTCAAAATGGACTGGAATAAAGCCTTCACAATACCATTTTACTCCTTTTTTGGTACTTAATAAACTCTGTACCAAAATAGCGAACACAACCTATGTCTGCTATTCTGGTACAGAGTTTATTAAGTACCAAAAAAAGAGTCAAACGGTAATGTGAAGGCTTTATCCAGTCCATTTTGACAATAGAAATCCATTTTGAAAATAGAAGCTGTTAAAAGTCAATAGCTTGGTCAACAAGAACCTCCTACTTGGCAAATATTGACCCACATTTCACTATTCTCAAAATAGTTTCACACTATCATTTTGTTTTCCAGATATGAACAAACGTGTGGGCTTACAAACGTACTGAATTTCACGTATAAAGGAAAAGCTTAGAAGAATTTAAATGACAAAAATTGAATTGTATAACAAACAAATTATAAAAAATCAACGAACCGAGGATTGGTAAAGGTATCTGGGCTGGTAGACATTTTATTTTTACCAGAAAGAGCTTTAATTTCCGTACAAAGTAGTCTTCAAATTACTTTAGATAGTCACAGCACCACTTATAGTAAGTTTTGACTAATTAAAGTGTTGTAAAAGGTTTTAGCCTGTGTTGAAGAAGTGATGATGTCAAGCTGTAACATCGACAGGAATATAACTCAAATTCTTAGATGTTATTCTCTATATATATATCTCTTTTCTAAATTACAAATATCAAAATTTGTACTTAAAATTATACTGGTAAATTTGGATAACGCTTATAATAATATCAAATTTTCTGTTCACTATAGCCAACTTCTCCCGTCCAAAATATTTGAGGAGAAAAATAAGTTAACATAGTTGTCCCATTCTGCAGTTGAAAATACTGACTGCATAATTTATGCTAATTATGTATCTAAGTTATAACATGCTTTGAGAATGACAATTTCAAACCAATTATGATGACAATTTTTGTTGTTTGATTGGTGTTTAGTACATTCATTATCATCCAAGCTCTTGTTATTCTTCTCTATCTATGTTCAAATATACAAAAATAAAAAGTATCCAATAAACAAAGTGAAATAGTAGGCCTATTTAAATTTTAAGATCATTCTATTTTCCTCCCAAACTAACCTACACAATTTACAATTTTCCCAATATCTACAAACATTGGACTGGTAAATTTAAACACCGGTCTGTATAACTTTTTAGGACCAATATGATAACTGATTTTAGGTGGTTCCGTGAAGCACAAACATCTATACTTTTTTACTTTAAAGAATTTAGTTTAACATTATCACTAACAATTTATTGTAGGCTTGTATTGCATGATGGGAAATCTGCGGTCTCAATAGCCAGCAAAAATCTAGCAAATTAAAGCATGCATATAACATAACATAGCAAGATTACGGGCTAAGAAAAGTTAGTTACCTCAAGAAAATCCCGAAGTAACACCACCACCACAACAACAAATAATCAAAGGCGCCTAGAGTTAATCAAGAACTTATCAATGTTGACTTTGAAATTGTGAAGAGATTGGATTTAACTACCAAGTCGGGAAAACCATTTCGCTCATTAACAACTCTTTGCAAAAAGCTAGAACGCAGAATATCTATCCGTGAGAACTCTTTTGTCAACTATAAACTGCTACCACGTGTCATATGAGGACTACCTGAAACATGCAAGAAATAACAGAAAGTCAAAGCATTACTGCCAGATCCGAACTTTTAAAACCTGAATTATATCGTCACGTACTCTTCTCAAGTCAAACGTGGTCAAATCAATGATTCGCAACCTATATTCTTCAGAAAGATTCCGTACTACGGGAATAAGTCTAGTGGCTCTTTGTTGAATCTGCTCCAAAATGAACTTATCTTTCTTATAAAACGGACTCCAAGCCTGAATAGCATACTCAAGGTGAGGCATGGCTAACTGCTTATACAAATTCAAAACAACCTTTTTACCAGAGAAAAAATCATATTCAAACCAAGCATCCTATTTGCCCTTGCAGCTGGTAAGGCACACTATTTAGAAGATTTTAGATTGCTAGTAATAACAACACCTAGATCCCTTCTTGATCAACACAAGCAATATTTGAGCGGTTCATGCAGTAATCGAAAACCAATTTGTGCTGACTAAAGTGAATAACTTTGCATTTATCAACATCAAATGGCAACTGCCATGTTTGGGACCAAGAAACTAACTTATGCATATCAGTTTACAAAGTGAAGAATCCCAAGCGTCATCAACAATCCTGTGTAGCTTAGTGTTATCAGCAAATGTACAAATCCTGGAGCCAAGGGAAACATTAATATTTTTGAATACAATACAATTCAATTTGTTACAGTGCTCTAGGCCATCTGGCTCTTGTCACAAACATAAACGATGAATTAGATGGTACATGATTGAGGTTCTTACAAGAAACAATAATTAAAGGAAAAGAAACAAACGTCTTGCTTCAATTGCGTGTTAAATAAAGTGTGATAACTGCAAAAAAGTATTTAGAACTAGCTGCTAATAAAGTATTACATTTTGTTCTAGTTGCTGTCTGAAAGAAATATTTTGGGATAAATATACAGCGGCTTTCAAAAAGGATGGAAAATTAGGAGAAAATGATGTTCATCTCCAACTTCTTTCAAATTGCAAACCTGACAGAACCTCTGTTCATAGGTTATATTAAAATAAGGGCCTTCGTTGACTTCAATTTCAAGGCAAGCACAATTGTTTTTAGAGACCGACTTTATAATCTAAAAACATTATTGAATAATAGGTATGGCTCTGCATAGCTTTCTGTTTTGAATTGTACATAACAACGCAAAGAACTTCTAGATTTAATATCACTCAACCAGTTCTGTCTATCTATATCAAAAACTCGCTCTTAAAACTTTTCATAGAAATGTGTAGTAATCCCTTCTCCCTGCCCTTTCCAAACATTACCAAACCCAGTTTCATACAAAATATTCTTAACACACAGTCCCCATTATAGCACTCCTTTGTTTTCCCAATATTCTTTGTTCTACATTTCAATGAGTCTAATACCTGTCTTTATCAAGAATAAGAAGTCTTAACCAATATGCTTTTTGCTTTAGTATTGTTTAACTTTTAAAAGAAAATCGACCCAGCGCATAGGCGAACAAAAAATAATTGTGGCGAGTAGAAATATTATAATATAATGTGGTACTCGCCACCAAGTTTGGCTTGACTTTGGCGTGACTTTTGTATTTTTCCAACCCTGGTTGATGTGAGATGAAAGTATGAAATTTCAATTCAGTAGACTTATGCATTCATTAATAGTTTCTGAGTAAAATATAATGGATTTCTATAATGTTTGGGGTACAGTACAGTGGCGTAGCTAGATTGTTTTGCAAGGAGGAGGGGCATACAAATGCTGAATCCAAGCTAACATTTCAATAAAAAGAAATATTCAAAACTTGAATAAACATCCCAAATATATATTTATATCCATACCATGCTGAAATAAAATTATAGAAATACGAATACTATTACCAGGAAATACACACATAATCAAACATAAATTGATCTGTTGCCAAAATTTGTGTTGAATATACAGACTGTAGAATGGCCCAGTATGATTATATGTAACAGTGTATATTTCCGTGTTACATATTGAATCAAAATCCATCCAGAGTTGTGATTTAATAAGATATATTAAGAAAAAAACCTTGAACTGCCATTTTGAAGTTTGTACTTTCTTTCCAGTTTGTGGGATGCTTGTCACAACTTATCCCATGCAGTAAGTACCTATATAAAATTTCTTGTTTTAGAGTGCCTGATTTTTACATCATCCTTTTTAGCTTCTCATATTTGAAAACATAATTTATTATCTGCAGAAGTAAAACATTACCACTCAAATACTGCCCCTACCACCTGAGGAGATAGGAAAGATATAAAGGTCCAAGACAACAGAGGAAGCCTTGAAGTACTTTATTAAGGTAGAAGGGTAAGTTTTTCATTATCTCCTTATGGCCAGCCACAAAAAAAGTAAAATATGGGAATAAGTACAAATTCTGTAAACTTTCTGGAAAAATTAACATATATTTTAGTAAGGAATGTGTAAATATTTTTCGAAATCAGGAAAAATTCATTGCAGTAAGTTTTAACATAGAAGATGGTTGTTTTGTGTTTGGAAATTGGTCTATTCCTTACTCGGCTGTTGACGTTTTATACAAAATTGAAAGTCATGTAGTCAACGATTGATATATTTGTTATTTCCTCCCCATTAAAACATTCAAATCGAGAACTCCTCTGGAGCAAATATTGTCATTTACTTTTGGTAGGTTTTGGTTTGCCTGGTATGCCATAAGTCCAGAAAAATCAAAAACAATTTTGTGCGATTGACAATGGCGCTGAGACGATTACAAGTGTAAACATTTAATCGAGCTAAACTTCGATTTAACGTTGATTCTATTCCTCTCAAAACTTACGTTCGCGATTCACACTTTCCATTGAAAATTAATTACATTCCAAGACACAAAACTTTCATTCAATTTCATTCAATTCAGGCTTTACATACAATCAACAAATGATCAAAATCCCTTTTAAGGCAGGTGTTAAAATTCGTACTTATTAGCTATGAATGGGGCTGTATTTGGCTTTCATTCGCCGAATTTAGAGCTACTAGATAAGGAGGCTTATAGGCGCGAGTAACAACACAACAGGCATAAAACTACATTAGGCTAAAATCTGTTTTACAAGCTGTAAAACATGCTGAGTGAAAATGAGAACAAAAATTGAATATACATGTTTGATTCTGTGATGATTTCATAATCACACAACCAGTTTTGACAATAGGCACGATGGGGGCGGGGGAGAGGGGCAAGGGGGAGAACTGTCCCTCAGAGATGATTTTACGGTACCTTCTTATTTACTTGCTTTCTTTACGGTTGGGAGGTGAAATTTAGATCAATCAAATTTTACAAACACTAAAGAAACTTGCTAGAAATTTAAAAAAAATTCCCA
>JAIGNY010000161.1:0-15000 GCA_020152595.1 Chiridota heheva | reverse complement strand
TTTTTGTTGGTGATTAATTAAACGTTGAGGCGCTTCTTGAATATTACTTGAGGAGTACTTTTCATTTTACAAAAGTGGCACTTTTGTCAGTTTTTGAAAAAGGGGATGAATCATGTCTCCTGATTCATGGTTTTTACTCATATGGTTTGAGCATTGGCGGGACTTGAGGGGCGTAGGGGATCACTTTTCGTCCAAATGGATACTTATTGATAGTGATGTGTTGTATTTTAGCGTGATGTAGTATCCCCCGCCCCCTCCCCTTTTTACACACACACACAATCACACACACACACATACGTGTAAAGCGTGAAAAGAGAAGCCCTTGTCAAAAACCCACGAAGAGATATTAACACTTTCCCGAATTCGTTTTGGGAAAACAGTCACATTACTTACTAGAGGGTTTCTGTCTGAACAAGACTGATACTTCAAATAAAAACAATCGTCAATGCTTCAGTAGAAAATCGTATATTTTTAAAATGAAACCACGCCCACATACATGTAGTCCAGCCGTATGGGTCATCAAGCTGATCAGTCAAACAGAAACCGTGAATGTATTCCGTATAAGTGGAATCTTACCGTCTTATTTTCAAGGTGAAACCACGCAATAGAATCAACAGAATGCACTGCATTCACACGAGATAGAACAAGAAGAAGAGGACGCTGGTAATGAATTTAATTAGAAAGGTGTGATTAGCTGAAAGTGATTAAGTGTGTAAATATACGCAACTGAGGCAAAACCTATTATTACGGAAAAGTAAAGTCAGTCGAATTTTGCCTTGGTTCGGATATATCACTGCATCTAGACTCCAATTCATACATTTTAAAGTAAGACCACAGGAGTTTGGTTCCACTTTGAAAATCGTCTTCAGTTTGTTGGTGTTTAATCGTATGAGTGGTTTCACTTTGGATAATATACACACGCACACACATACACACACACACACACACTTATACACTTTTGACTTCACCCACTCGATTTTCTTGGTAAAACGCTGGTTCAGTAAAATAAATCAGCTTTGTATTAAGTTCCAGCTACCAAAATCTTACCTTGCCTCCCCCTTATCGACGGACCCAAACTTCCATAACAAAGTAAAACACTATCCACATACTAAAAACAGCCCCTCAAATGTTCAGCAAAAAACACCTGTGTTTGTCACATGTTTTGTTAGACAATCTTGGACAAAACTCGTTTGGACACCCCCGTTCCTCTGTTAAATGTTGGTGGAATGAGTGGAAAATGTTGATAATTGCGTTTTATGTCTCTGTTTTTCCTGGTGAAATATTTTGACAATATTGAAAGGGAAGCGGGAGAAGGAAGGGGGGTGGGGGGACATTTGAAATAACATGCAAACTTCTGTCCAAGATTATAGCCTATCACAAGTATGCTGATGATACGCACGTGTATCTGTCTTTCAGCCCAAAAATACTTTGGATACCAAAATAGCAATATTCGCAGATTACAGGCATGTTTGTATGATTTAGAGAAATGGATGATAAACAACAAGTTAAAATTGAACAGTGATAAGACAGAGGTGATGCTGTTTAGCACAAAGCTCATCCGGCGTCAACTGGATGTGGCGGTTGATTTGGGAAGTGACAGAATAATATATACTGTATCTGTGAGAAACCTTGGTGTTGTATTTGACAGTACCATGCACATGTAAAAGCATGTCAACCGGTCGTGTTATGCGCTCATCAGGAACATCGGAGGCATACGCCCATTAATGAATACATAAGCTACCAAAACTTTAGTGCACAGTTTAATTGTACCGATACAAGACTATTGTAATGCGCTGCTGTGTGTTGTAACAGGCTATTGAAATTACAGCGTGTTCAAAACACAGCGGCCAGAGTAATCACTCGCACTCGAAGATCTAAACACATCACACCTATGATCAAGGAGCTCAACTGTGTTAAGTTTGGGTCATAGCGCACATTTCCCCAGCATTACGTGGCTTATCACCTTGAAATCTGACAGATATGTTTCATCTGTATACACCAGCGCGTGCACTCAGATCACAGGGATCTACAACTCTCGTGGTACCACGAACAAAAACTGCCAGTTATGGGGGCAAACATTTCAGAACAATCGCGACAGTACTCTGGAAGAACCTACCTAGTGATGTCAGAGACTGTACGGATATGGACACTTTTAAATCTTTATCTAAAGCTTATCTGTTTAAGATGGTATATGGACTATAATTTCTGATAATATTTTCTTGTGCAATGCTTAAAAGTATGTTTATTCATAAATTTTAGCACTATAATAATAATAATAATAATAATAATAATAATAATAATAATAATAATAATAATAATAATAATAATAATAATAATAATAATAATAATAATAATAATAATAATAATAATAATAATAATGATAACAATAATGATAATAATAATAATAATAATAATAATAATAATAATAATAATAATAATAATAATAATAATAATAATAATAATAATAATAATAATAATAATAATAATAATAATAATAATAATAATAATAATAATAATAATAATAATAATAATAATAATAATAATAATTATAATAATAATACTAATAATGATAATGATAACGAGAGTGATGATAATTATGGTGATGATGATGACGGTGGTGGTGGCGGTGGCGGTGGTGATAGCGGTGGTGGTGAAAGTGATGATGATGATGATGATGATGAGCCGCCGCCGACGCGCCGCCGTCGCTGCTGCTGCCGCTGCTGATGATGATGATGATGACGATGATGATGATAATGATGATGATGATTATGACGCCGCCGCCAAAGCCAACCGCCGCCGACACCGACGACGACGACTATGACGATGATGATGGTGAAAGGTTCAAGTGTATATATAATATTTTGTTAAATAATTGTTAATGTTGATCAGAAGCACAAACTTGTAATAAACGTAAACCGAAGCACATCAGTCTTTTCATTTTTAAACGTTTTTAATGAAATGAAGTAAACATTGTGTTTACGCGATACATACCGCCATGCATTTTACTAAATCATTGCCTAAAGTTACACCGATTTTTTTTAATGTGAATCATTGTAATATTAAGCACAGTACTTACCGTCAACGTATACCTGTATTCTTGCATGTGGAAAAAGGTAACGCTTAACCACAAATGCTTCGTATATGCCTTCGTTAGATTTGGATGCATTCGTAATTTGTATGACGCTCAATCCCTTGGAATTAGCAATCTTTGATCCTTTGAATTTCCATCTTAATTTACTAGCGTCAACAAGTTTGATAACAGGCGCCAGTCTAATTGTCTGTCCGACGCATTTTGCGATGGTCACCTTCCTGTTGTACACACCTTAAAATGTATAAAGGGGGAATACCGTCAGGTTCTTTACATAATTATATTAACAGGTTATATTGAAATATTGATGTAATTGTAATTGTAAGTAAGCATTAAAGCAATTGTGTAACTGTATATTTTTTCCAATCAATTAAACCCTCATATTAGAATAAGCATTGTGATGCTAAGGGTACACGAACCTTTCTTCATTTGAGGAATAGCCACGATCGATCTAGACTGGCCACGGATATTAGCTGAACAACCAAAAGGACCAAAGCGATCTGCCATAACCGAGACGGCGAGTTCTAACGGATTTGTAAATTGATCAATTGTCGTTGGTTGTACATTTAGTAAATTTCCGTTTGTACTCAGCTTTGCAATCTGAATATCCTCTCCAAAATGAAGTGAATATATCTTAATATCTTGATCTGCTGTTGTTGTAAGGGGCTCAAATGGTCTACGAACGGCACAAATAAATTCGTATGGAATGTCTGACAAAAAAAAAAAACACTGTTTTGTTAGAGCTCTCGTAAAAACACAACCAATCACAAGGAAATCTTATGCAAAATATATCTGGTACACAATTTAAGCGCAGTTTTTGCAGTTTTTAGTTTTTAAACATGGTTGTCTGTGTCGTTGCAATGCCACATTGACTAATTTCATTTCGCATGACAAAGATAATGTTTTTGCAATACAAATTAGTACAACAAATTCATTTTGGATTATTAGTTTCATATTTTTGAGCTGATGAAACTAAAATTCTCAATCTATCATTATCTATTTTATTGGTATAGGATTGAATGAATGCAACATATTTCTAATATTGCTTTGCTTTTGAAAAATAAGCAGCGAAAGCTCCTTTTTAGGTATAGTTTTTCATTACAAGCGTTTCTTCGGTATTACTATGTACTTTTTATGGACTTTTTAAAAGTAATCAGTACCTTTAAGCATTTTTTCGATAAAAGCGAGAATCATTGATGGCACCTAAACCACGAAATAGTGTTGCAATTCAACATCAATAGCTGCATCAACATTACCAGCATCCCCAGTATCAAGGCTAACATCAAAAGTATCATCATCGTCGTCAATATAATTATCGCCACAAATATCATGAAATATCATTATCTTTGTTATAGTTTCTTCTAACGTTTGTTAAAATTTGTATTCATATTATTATGATTATTATTTTGGAATATTTTAATTACCGAGTAATTTTTATTACAATAAATGTAACTTTTTTCCTTAACTTTTATCCTTCAGCTTTGGTTTATGAACATGATGACGCTTTAAAATAAGAGCAATACTTACACACATCACAGATTTCCCCTGTATATGCAGCGGGGCACATGCAATAGTAACTATCCGGTAGCTTAACACATGTACCATTATTCAGACAGACAACATTTTCGCAGGGCACTAAGACAAAAAGGATATATAAAATGTTGTTCCTCGTTAAACCAACGACTTCGTAAAGAGATAAACTCAAATCAAATGGAATAATGAAGACAAGCAGAGTAAGTTAGCGAAAGTTTACTTTTGTTAAATACACCCATGCTACGGCGTATTTATAAAGTCGTGTGATATGCCCTAGGCAGGCATTACTTGGATAGTTTAATATGTTAGAACGTCTTAGAAAAGGAGAAAAGTTTACAATTGTTGAAACGCACATACTCTACATAATTCGTGAAGGATGCTGAGCTGTGAAACAGAAAAGATTATTACAGGTAAATACTTGAGAAAATAAACCTGCAGGTCTAGATTAGAAGATCTGTAGCCAATACATTAGCAATTTCCGATCATTAATTACAGTTATTGTTTAAAGATAGTGGATCTCTTGTTAATAAATCAATACTTCAGAGGTACGACTAAACGTGCAGAAAACAAAACGCATAACACCTCTAGTGATCTCGGGCAGTGCTAAATGTGCAGCGGAAGTTGAGGATTATGTTATACCATTGTTAACGTTGCATATAATAATATGCGCCGGAGCATACAATAAACCGTACAAACGGCTTTAAATGGAAAAAAAAGTCAGTAAAATTGCATGGCATATTTGAAATAACTCACAACCAAAGGATGAATGAGTTGGGCTTTTTAAGAAAACTAGCTGAAAGAGGAAATACCGTCTTGACAAAATTCTTTGTAAGTCACGAGTAAGTATTATAAATACAGTACTAGTGATGCCACTTTCGCGGTAGTTGTTGACTGTCAAGTAATTGTACTTATATCCATGCTAAGGAAAGTATCGCCATATAAACAAACTTGGAAGTAAACGCCGCTGTGCTGGTAACGTCACTTCTGGTTTTCAATTTTCATGATTAATTGCGAGAAATCTGTTATGTTGCCGATAACTTATGTAGGCCAAATGTTAAATAAATCGAAAGAGTTATCGATAACATCACGATAACATCACAGATTTTTTACAACCAGTAGGAAACATTAAAACCGGAACTGACGTTTCCAGCACGGTGACGTTCACTTGATTTAACATAAGATAACCTAACAAGATGACGTGCTAAGAAGGGTAAGTCACCCCATAAAAAGCCCAAACTAGCAAGACCACCACCTCAAAAATAAAGATAATAAATCAAAGACGCATTGACTTAATAAAGAAATTTTGAAATTGTGAACAGAATTGGAGCTAACTACGCACTCAGGCAAACCATTCCACGCATTAACAACTCTTCGCGAAAAGCTAAAACGTTTAATATCTACAAGCGAGAACTCTTAAGTCAACTTCAAAATATTACCACGTGTCACATGAGGAGTAACTGAAACATGCAAGAAATAACAGGAAGTCAAAGCATCATTACCAGATAGGAATTTTAAAACGTGAATCTTCTCAACTCAAGCGTGGTCCAAACAAGAATTCGCAACCTAGATTCGTAAGAGAGATTCCTTACTTCTGAAATAAGTCTAGTGGCTCTTCCTTGAACCTGCTCCAAAATGAACTTATCGTTTTCTAAAAGGGACTCCAATCACTTTTGAATGTAATTATGGGACGTTACCTCCTCTTTAGCAAAATAGCTGGCAAATAGCTGGCCTGTGAAACTTAATCATGGTGAACTTTCTTTGACGGATTATTAAAAAACTATTGTAATCATGGAGTTTTATATATGTATGTGACTTGATTTTAATCATTCTAAATCACAAATTACGATAAAGATCGAAATTTTAAACTCCGATGAAAAAATAATTAATAAACATTGTCTGCACATACCCTCGCAGACAACGTCCTCCCCAGTCCAAGTACCGGTCTCTAGACAGCTGCGTAGAATATCACCGGTGGAAGCTATCAAACCGCTATTGCACGACGATGCTGCAATACTGCCCACGGATCTGTCAGTCGCATTATACACGATCGTTACATTTTCGCCAGGAACTAGCATTGGACAGATGATTACTGCAATCAAATAAGTATCATAAACTTTACGTTTTCTCTATCGAAGGTATCACATATCCGAAGTAAGGAAAAAACATTCTTTTTTTTTAATTAGTTGGTGAATTAATTCTAAACCAAAATCATCAAAGAAGTGCACAGTTTTAGACATATCGTAATCTTGAGTAGACGGGGTACATCAATCATATTTCTATACTTGAGGATCACAAGTAACCTACTCTTTACTCTCAATAAAGGTATTTAGTCGAAGAGACCGTACGTATACAATGCAGTAGAGAAAATGATAACTAGAATCATAAGGTTTTGTGGTTCCGATGCTTTTTTTCTTATGCTGATTATTATATATGCAAGTTTTGTATTAACTGTCATGCCATTAAATACTATGAAATATTTGTTCCATGATATTTATTCATAAGTCATACCCACAATGTAGATCAATAAAAGGGAACCTGTTGGCAACATTACCATGTGCACAATAATTAACAATACTACCATAATAAGTAAGATGCAAAAACGGTTTCTCATTTATCCTATTTCAAGAATTTGATAGTAAGCCTCGCCTTATTATTAATATTCATGACATCACTACAAGAACATTAGAACATTGACCGTGACTCATATGTGTACGACAAATGACATAAATCGATATACAGTTCATGAGGTACATTGTGGTGTTTAAATGATCTAGCAATTACACATTAAGCCACGTCTACCATGCATATTAAAGACATGTTGACAACAAAAGCATGTACACAATAATCACCAATAATATCATGCCCAATATGACGCAAAACAGACAAAATTTGCTGGTGTATCCTTTTTTCAAAATGTTTATTTTAGCCCTGCATACTCATTAATATGCATGCCATAACAGCACAAACAAAAGAGCACATCTATGGACTATGGGCTATCCGTGTACAATGTATGGTATGAATCCAGTTTACCATTTTTATTGGTGAAGATGTGCAACAAAGACTTCAATTTGTCCAATGAACCATAGTGCTTCCGACAAACAGCAAACTGATTGTATTTGTATTTTTACGATAACATCGTAAGGGGGAAACTATATTCAAATGAAGCAAGCAAGGTCTGATCCATCAAAAGTATTGTTTACTTGACATTGCGTACCATATTACCACAGTTATTATGTAATCTATATACATTGGCAATAGAAAAGGTGCCGTGTGACTCTTTTTCCGGTGTACTACGTGCTGGACACTGACATATTACTCAAACGAATCTGTTCTTTTCGCTTCTTTATGTCATCCGACCCGTGCAACGCTTTAAAATTTGACTCTTGTAAACAGTACACCCTATTCTTGAGCACTTTTGACGCGTCATTAAGCTTTATATCCTGCTGATAGTGTCAAAGTATCCCCACATGCGCAACACGACTCTCTTACATACTCGCACCACTGCGCACCGCGGCTAGGTTAAACATGATGACAACACGACCAACTCAAAACTGCCAGTTTCACGTGCTCGTAAATATATTGTACAGTGTAAACATACAGACAAATTCCAGCATTCTGATTCTCAAATATACTTTAAACATAGAGGAGGTGAAAAAACTCTAAAGGTGTTGCCCCTGGTTATAACTACAATCTTCCTATCCTTTAAAAATTGAAAGTTGAACCTGTATCTCGTTTTTGCACTCTCAAAAAGATTAACGATATTCTCCTTTACATACGCCATAATGTATATGTTACGGATTGTTGTCAGATCTTGTTCATACTTTTAACATTCAAGCTTAGGTATTATTTGCACGCACGCTATTTGTTCTATTTGGTGATATACCAATGCGTCGTTATAAGTATGCTGTGAGGTCTAGGTATCTTTAATTAATTAGGTACAAACACTTCGACGCTGCCATAACTTCGACCTATGTTTGATCGTGAGTCTCTAAACTTGATTTTTTTAATAAAAATGATATAATGCTGAAAGCAAATTTTAAAAGAATTAATTGACTTTTAATGTGAATATCCTTTTAATTTTACCAATAGTATAATTTGATTTGTGTATCTCAAACTTGTATTTATACCACTATGGGATCATGTGTAAGTTTCTGTAATACACTGTGGGTCTTTCAGACAATATTATTAATTGGATTATAAACAATTACACAAAACTTTGAAATATGAATTAAATTGCCATATTGACAAGATTATGAAATCCAGATAAAGCTTAATCTTAAAGTAAACGATATAATGCTAAAGGCAAATTTTAAAAGCTTTCATTGCCTTTAAATGTGCATATCCCTTTTAATTTCACCAATAGTATAAATTGATTTGTGTATCTTTGGGATCCTGTGTAAGTTTCTGTTATACACTGTGGTTTTTTTCAGACAATATTATGAATTGGAATATAAACAATTACACAAAACGTTGAAATATGAATTAAATTGCCATATCGACAAGATTATGTAATCCAGATAAAGCTTAATTTAAAGTAAACGATATAATGCTAAAAGCAAATTTCAAAAGCTTTTATTGCCTTTAAAAGTGCATATCCTTTTTAATTTCACCAATAATATAATTGTATTTGTGTATCTCAAACTTGTATTCACACCTCTATGGGACCCTGTGTAAGTTTCTGCAATACACTGTGGGGTCTTTCAATGAAATCAGATTTTGCAAGTTTTAAATATGAATCAAATTGCAATAACAAGATTATATAATTATGTTAAAGCTTAAAACCTCAAGGCTATGGTACTTGATGAAGACAAATTTTCCATGAAATTATCTCCTTTTGAGGAGAATTTTACATAAATTTTGACTTGTAGTAGTATTTCCTTTTTGTAAATTACACTTGTATTCAGGGCACTATGGGACGCTGTTCAAGTTTCTCTAATACAATATAGGGTCTTTCAAACAATATTATGAATTACAATATAAACAATTACACAAAACGTTTAAATATGAATTAAATGGCTATGTTTTCAAGATAATGTGATCTAGATCAAGCTTAATTATAAAGTAAACGATATAATGCTGAAAGCAAATTTCAAAAGAATTCATTGCCTTTTAATGTGCATATCCTTTTTAATTTCACCAATTGTATAATTTGATTTGTGTATCTCAAACTTGTATTCACACCACTATGGGGTTCTGTGTAAGTTTTTGTAATACACTGTGGGGTCTTTCAATGAACATCAGATTTTGCAAGTTTTAAATATGTATCAAATTGCAATAACAAGATTATATTATTCAGTTTAAAGGTTAAATCCCAAGGCTATGGTACTTGATGAAGACAAATCCATGCAATTATTTCCTTATGATGATAATTATATATAGATTTTGACTTATAATAGCATTTCCTTTGTGTAACTTAAACTTGTATTCAGGGCACTATGGAACCCTGTGCAAGTTTTTCTAATACACTATGGAGTCTTTCAGACAATATTATGAATTGGAATATAAGCAATTACACAAAACTTTGAAATATGATTTAAATTGCCATATTAACACAATTATGTGATCCAGATAAAGCTTAATTTTAAAGTAAACAATATATTTCTGAAAGCAAATTTCAAAAGAATTCATTGCCGTTTTATGTGCATATCCTTTTTAATTTTACCAATAATATAACATGATTTGTGTATCTCAAACTTGTATTCACACCATATGGGGTCCTGCGAAAGTTTCCCTAATACACTGTGGGGTCTTTCAATGAAATCAGATTTTGCAAGTTTTAAATATGAATCAAATTTCAACAACAAGATTATATTATTCATTTTAAATCTTAAATCCCAAGGCTATGGTACTTGATGAAGACAAATTTTCCATGGAAATATCTCATGTTTCTCTAATACACTATGGGGTCTTTCAGACAATATTATGAATTGGAATATAAACAATTACACAAAACTTTTAAATATGAATTAAATTGCCGTATTGACAAGACTATGTGATCCAGCTTATGATTAATTTGAAAGTAAACGATATAATGCTAAAAATTTTTTTAAAGAATTCTTTGCCTTTCAATGTGCATATCCTTTTTAATTTCACCAATAGTATAATTTGATTTGTATCTCAAACTTGTATTCACACCACTATGGGTCCTGTGTAAGTTTCTGTAATACATTGTGGGGTCTTTTAACGAACAATAGAAATTGCATCAAATATTCAAGCTTCTTTCAAATTTGAATCAAATTGAATAAAGCGAATGATGCAATCTACATTACATAAATATTGAATAACTTTAGGTTTTGGTGTTTTAGTGACGTAAAATTTCTCCGAAAATATTAGCTATTTATTTAGCAAATTATATTTTCTTACAAATAGCATCATTATAGTTTGTGTACATTAAACTTGTATTCAGAGCACTGTGGGATCCTATGCAAGTTTTTATAATATACTATGGAATCTTTTAATCAGTATTGTGAATTGCAATATTGCAACATTATTTGAAAATTATTTTAATTCCTATATCATATTTGTTCAAAAAGTATCACTTCCGTCGTGTATTTTGAACCTTTTCCCTCATACAGCATGGGCAATTTCAATGAATATTATGAATTGCAATAAAAACAGTTAGTGAAATGTTTGAAATTTAAATTATATTGCAATAACAAGATTATATGATATACATAAAGCTTAATTATTTTTGTTTATAAACGTGTAGGTGCATCATTACCATTATAGATGTGAACCATTCACCCACCTTGAATGACACTCTAGATGGTAACCATTCATTCACTTTGGATGGCTATAAGCCAAGCTCACTGTAAATAACTAGAATGATAGCATTCTGCAGAACGCACACTTCTGCCTTCCGTTCATTTCCTAGCGAAATACTATCTACCTCAATAACCCTCGACACCCCAAGTTATATCCTCAAACATTCACTTTCTCACTGTTTACCCTTATTGCCATTTACATTCTAAACACTTGAGGATCATCACTTGTGATCATTATTTTTAGTGTAATTCATGCTATAGCCTTCATTGTTTGAGCTCTATTCAGAGTATATTCACATTCCATTCATAGCAGAAACCAATTGCTTTGATATCTTTGATACCAGAGACCACTTTACGAGCCCAGAAAATTGATTGTATGGCTGTTCGTTCTTGGCATAAGTTCATTGTTCAGCACATTCCATTGGAAAGTTTCAACTTGAAAAATTCTTGATGAATCTTGTCCTAAAATATACTTATCCCTCCAGTTTTTCTCTTCCCATCTTTCGATATATCCCACTCTAATTACCAAGCAGTAACAAAACCTCACATAAAATTTAATCAAAATCCATTCACTGCTTCTTAAGATATGTTAATGCCAGACAAACAAACACACAGATAAACAAACAAACGAACAAACAAACTCACACAGGCAAAAACATATTCTCTGTTCTTGGCGGAGATAATTACCATTCATACACTTTGGATGACACTAAGCCAAGCACGATAATGATAACCATCCATTCACTTTGGATGGCAACAAGCCAAGCACTGTAAATGATTACCATTTATTTACTTTGAATGGCAACAAGTCAAGCACTGTAGATGATGACTATTCATCCACTTTGAATGGATTCAAGTCAAGCACTTTAAATGATTACTATTCGTTCACTTTGAATGGCAAAAAGTCAAGCACTGCAGATGATCACCATTCATTCAATTTGGATGGCTACAAAGCAAGCACTGTAAATAAATGCCATTCCTCTGCAAATCAGTGATATAGATGATTACCATTCAATCAATTTAGATGACTACACGTCAGGTGTTGTAAATAACAACCATTCATACCCTCAGGATGGCAACAAGTCATGCGCTATTGATGATGACCATTCATCCACTTTGGGTGACAACAAGCCAAGCATTGTAAATGATTACCATTCATTCATTTTGGATGAATACAAGACCACCAATTTAAAAGCTGACCATTCATTTACCAGTCCGGCAGCATGTCTAATAATGGGAACATAAATGCTGCTATAAATGGGTACATCATGCTACATGAAAGCTGCCATATTGTAATATTTCCATGATACTTTTCAAATTTGAAATACATCTGGGAAAAATATATTTGCTAGGGAAGACTTCAAACTAATACAAAAAACATTCATTACTGTCTAAAACCTAATGGCTAAAATTTTACACGCAGTCTTCCAAATATTTTAAATAATAGACAATAAAGCTAGGTTTTTTGGCGCAAAACAGCCATTTTGAAAATTTGAATGTTTTTCGACACAAAATAATTTTTACTATTGCAAGTAAATAAATTAGAAACTATGACATTTTATCGCAAAATCGAAACAATATGCCTGCATTACTTCACAATTCCCGTATGTTAGAACTGTTCCTATTAATAGGCATGTTGCTGACTGTTTACTTCCGATGGCTACAAGTCAAGTTCTGTAAATGATTACCCTTTATCCACTTTGGATGGCAACTAGTCGAGCAGTGTAAATGATGACCGTTCATCCACTCTTATCCCACATTAAGCTCATCGCAATTAATTTTCCATAGATTTAGTATTTTTCTAAGGTATATGTAGGTATAAATTCACTCATTGATAGCTTAAATATTGCTAAGTTACAACTAATGTTTTCCCAAAAAGATAAAGGAATATCCTCCTACCGCTCTCATATATTTTTAGCATAATTTAGTTAATTGTGACCATAAACATGTCCTGTTGTACCCAAAACGATTTTTTGTGCAGAATAATTGGATTTATATGATATGACTGGCAAGCGTTACACCATTATATGAAATAATTTGAAGATAAATTAGATATTCTAGAAATCAATGTCAAAACAGAGTCACTGGATCATGTTTTTCATAATTTTTCACAATTTCAGTCTTGGTTCGGAATAAATGTAACCCATATTAACCCCTACCAAAATATTTGTTTATAGATTTAATTTTCCAAGTTATTGGAAGGTATTAATTAATTCATAGCTTATACATTACTTAGAAACAACTAGTTTCCTAGAAATATAAGAAAAATTATCTTCTATCACTTCTGTGCAATCATGTACTTTTAAGCAGATTTTGCCTAAATAAGACCAAAAGCATGTCCTTTTTTGTACAGATTTTGGATATATTTAATAACACTTGCCAAGGTACTAAATTTATATCAAATAGTTTTATGATCAATTAGATATTCTAGAAATGACGATTTGTTATGATTTTCATAATTGAGTCTGTCTGTCTTGTTTCAGAATGGATGAACTTATATTGACCCTTTCCCATAGAGTTTTTTTCATAGATTTATTTTTCTATTGTATTGGAAGTTGTCTTCCTCAAATTATTTGGACAAACTACACCAAGTTAATATTACCAACTTTTAAAAGAATGATACATCACGCTCTGTTATTTTTATACATGTACTAATCTTTTCATCACTTTCTCAAACTACACAGTAAAAATAAACAAGTACTGTAGCCTTCTTCTCAGAGAGTAAGTGACATTTATTCACCTACAATTACATACACGTTAAAAGAGCAGGATCCTGTATTGCCGCTTGAATCAACAAAAGTGTATGTGACAGTTATACAACCAACAAGGAAGAATGATCCTGGAGCATGACTCCTATTTTGAAGATTTGCACTTCCAGAGTTGTCAGTTGCTGTAGCTTCAGTCCATGTCGCAGTGGCTCCATTTGTTCCCAATGGAACATATATCAACACATTACTTGGACAAATTACAAGAGGATCAACAGTATCTTTTGACAAAATACAATACAAACATGATCATTAGTTCTTTAACAGAAACATTTATTCTGCAATACAGAACATTCACTTCAATGCTCCATCATTTTCTATGCAAAATCCTTACATTGTCTGGAAAATATACAACAGGTTCAACATTATTAAGTGAATATAGAATAGAAAGGGTTTAACATTAAATCTGAAAAATGAATAATATCAGTACAGCTTACATAATATTCATCTCAAATAATTATGCAAATATATTTTTCATTGTAAATGAAAAACAGTACATACACAAGTTTGAAGAAAAATAAATCATAAATTGATATTCCTATTACCTTTCCTTCATGTGTTACATTTCAAAATGACGCAACTGCACTTGAAATTTACACATCCTCAGTTCAAAATATATGAAAAGAGCACAACCACTTCTTGTGACTTAGATCACTGCCAGAATAATACCACAGAACAATTAATTGAAAGCTATTTCACCCACAGAAGAACTCAAATCTGAAACTTTTGCTGCTGTACTGAGCTGAGCAAATACTTATCACTTTTTTCAAACTTCAGCCCAATTTAAGTACTTTTTTTTATTACAACAAAATGTGCTCACTGGTGTAAATTTTCGAAAGTTCAAGAGTTG
>JAIGNY010000160.1:120000-122500 GCA_020152595.1 Chiridota heheva | reverse complement strand
CAAAGATTTTGAGCTGTATGCTTCGCAACTTTGCATGTGTTGAAAAATTATAAACTGATAAAAGGCTATTTCTTGCAAGAGTCAAAGTTCATTTTAATGGCCATAACATGTTTGTTTCAATGGCCATTAAAATGTACTATAACTATTTAAGGATCTTTTCAATATGTAATTTAAAGGGCACTTGACCGAAAAGAGGCAATTTTCTAGAGATTCTACAATTTTCAGCAAAGCTTTTTGAAACCACGTAGACAGCGCATGCTACTCTAACACCAATATACATACCCAGTAGTTATCTAAGATTCAAAAACAGTACAATTCTATCACTTTAGGAGGCAAATTAGGTCAATAAATATTTGAAAAAGACTTATTGGGTCTAGTTTTTCTTTAACAAGTGGCTATAGAACTTTAACTTTTGAATGTATGACCTTTATTGTATGAATATTCATGTCTTATGTCTCTGTTGTAAGTACTTTGTTTTTCTCAAATGTTGTAAATAATTTTATTGAAATAAAGTGTAAGACTTCTGGTTGTTCTAAGAGAAGTTCCAACATTATTTATCTTTTTATCTTGTTTTAATTGTATGTTAGGCTCCTTTTTTAAAGGAAGAATTATAACTTTATTGAAATTTGTATTTCAGAATGAGAAATGTTAATACCAACTACTAATATAGTCCGTCTGTGCTGGCAGAGGAATTTAGGGCAGGGAGAAGAGGTGGGGGGTGGCAGTGGCGTGGTGGCAAGGGGGAAACTGCCCCCGATGAAGATTTCTGAGAGGGCGCCAATGCTCATAGGGGCACAATATTGTCCTTAAAATATATTTTATATCCTTTTTATTCTCAACTTGTACAATTTGTATCATTTACAAAGAAACGTTGTAAATGTTTGCTCTCAATGCTTTATTCTTACATCCAAGTCATATTAAAGACACAATAGTGTAGTCAATAGGATCCAACATTTGTTCCAACTAACTTAAGTGTGGAATTGACAAGATTTTGAAACAACTTCCTGATACCAAAAAACGCTAAGTTTCCAGAAACTTTGCCCCCTGGGAGCCTTCCAAGACCGACCCTGGACAGTGTAGGGCTTACGGGGGCTTCGCCTTTAGAATTGACTTAATGTCATTTTAAAACAATTTTTGCTATCAAAATCATGAGAAACGTATAGGACTTCCAGGGGGCTTCGCCACAAATTGACACAATTGTAAGCAATTTTTTGCTATCAAACAAGTCCAAAGCGCAAGGTTTTGCCTTGGATTTGACACTAGTGTAAGCAATTGCCCATTATCAAAATCACGAGAGACGCATGACTTTCAGGGATTTCTTCATAGATTTGACACAATTTTAAAGTAATTTTCTGCTACCAAAATAACGAGAAACACATGGGTTTTCCAGGGGCCTATAACGGCTGCCTATAAGGGAAATCCTGAATTTACTACCGTCAACTAAATAAATTGTTCATCCAAACGATGCATGCCAATTAAGATCTATGTGCCCAATGTTTTATTCTTACATCTTATGAGCATTGTTGCTGTTTTTTTTGTTTGAGGGAGCGCCAACATGATCTTACACCTTAGTGGGGACTTTTTCGAGGGTACTTTATTTAAAAGGATCTAAAACGGGGAAAAAGAGACCTACCCGCCATGGCCCTTACTTTAGGGCGGGGGATTCCCTATCTTCTATACCCATCCCTCTGCGCCATCCCTAAGTACAGTAATTGTTTGTCTACGATGTCCCTTCTCCAATACACTGAAGCACATTAGGGTTTGTGTGCTGTAAGGGGTGTAGTCAAGACTTTACGCTGATGGCGTAACTTAGTCAAAATAATGGGTTTGAAACTTCGGAAGCTAAATTTTACTAAGAGCAATAAAACAGAAAAAAAGGAAAGGTCATTGCTCAAAATCTGGACTTTTTAGCCAAATGGTTACACCTTTTAGCAAAATTTCTTGACCTTTTTAGCCAAAATGGCTACACCTGTGGCTGCTCACCATCTACTTAATGTAAATTGCGAGGGGCAAGGATGTGATAACAACAAGCCAAGCACAAGGTCTGGCATTTTTGCACGATTTAGCTATGGTTCCAAATAACAAATCCTGTTTGCTAAACAATAAAATATTCTTACACTTGTAAGAGCTTAGTACAAAACTTGGTAACCTACCAGAAAATTACTTTGCATGCTTTTTAAACAATTTGGGTTACATGTAATTTCCCCCATCTCTGTAATAAATCAAAACAAAAGACACATGATTATACAAACTAGATATAATAATATCATTATTCTGCAAGAATCTGCTTACAATATTATATGTAACATTTACATGACTTTTGAAATCGCAATTCTCCGTAAGTCTATCTATAAAATATTAATTCCGATCAATCTCAAAATTACTGAAAATACTCACTTCCATAGATCAATCAATTTGAAGAATTAATTGATGCTTAAATATATTTTTGCTAATACTTGTTTCAACATGATAAATTATGTAAATATTTATGATTTATGAA
>JAIGNY010000160.1:0-115000 GCA_020152595.1 Chiridota heheva | reverse complement strand
GTAGGTGGTTATGAGCTAATTTCCTTCAAGTAATTTTGAATGGGGGTGAACATGGGTGGTTTGTCATATGTGGTTTGTCATATTTGCTAATCAGTTTTTTTTATTGATTAAAACACATGATTAAAACCATGTTAGCACTCAATCATTTTCTGCCCCTCCAACTAAAATCTGTTAAAGCTGCCAATGAGGGTAAAATAAAACATTATCATATATGATTAAGAAGAAACACAGAGAATACAAGAGTGTAAGGAGATCTAGGAAATTTGTAGCCAAAAATTTGTATCCTATAAATTTGTATAGAATATGTGTTATCATATAAATTTGTACAGGACTGTTTTTTTTATCATATATGTTTGTTTGTTTGATGAGGTCTTAACGGCACCACGACAACGAGGGTCAAATTGTGCCTGAGAGGTCAGATCATTCTAGAGGTAGGAAGGAAAGGAAACAGGGGGAGAATGAGATAAATTCAAGAACAAAAGTCAGAGAGCTGTGATCGAGAGAGGAGGTGCATGGGTGAAACGAAAACAAAGTAGTGATGGGGTGGAAGAGGAGAATTAAATATGGTTATAGAGGGAAAAATGATGAAGGAAGGAGATAATTTTATCCGAAGGATTATTTTGGAAGAACTCAGCAATTGAGTTGTGGGGAGCAAGGGAAGCTCTGGAAAGGTTGTACAGGAGGCAAGCAAGGAGAACGTGATGGATTGTGAGGGTGCAGTGGCAATTGTTACAGAGGGGTTGGGGGAACCAATAAGGAGGTGGGAGTGAGTGAGGTGGGTGTGACCAATTCTAAGGTGGGTAATATGAACGTTGTCGATACAAGAGAGGTTGATGGTGGATTTGATCTGAATTGTGGGCTGGATGACATGGAGTTTGTTATCAATTTGGGAGTTCCATGAGGTTTGCCAGCGGTCACGAACAAGGGAAGCGATAAGCGGTTTGATGTCAGAGAGGGTTTTGGGAAAAGAAGTAGGGAGGAGGTTGAGGGCAAGCTTAGCGGCTGCATCAGCCCTGTCATTGCCAAGGATGCCGACATGGCTGGGTATCCACAAGAAAAGAACACTTTTCCTGCAGAGGGTGGGAGAAAGGAGTTTCCGGAGGAGGAGGTGGCATGTTAGGTTATTCCATTTAAGATTGAGTAAAGAAGTAAGAACAGCCTTTCAGTCAGAGAAAATGGCACAGTGGCTGAAAGAAGAGTACTCAATAAAGTTGAGGGCGAGGAGAATGGCCTTAGCCTCGGCTGAAAAGATGGAGTCAGGAAGTCTGCTACAGAGGGTGATGTCTTGGATGATTGAGAACGAGGGTGAAATAAAACATCATAAATGAATAAGAACAACACAGAGAACACAAGAGTGTAAGATCTTGAAATTTTTTAATCTTATTAAAATATTTTCTAAGATTTTGTGACTTTCTGATGTCCAGAGAATAAACTGTAATTTATCCCATACAGTAATAATTCCAAAACAAATTTTAGATGAATTTTTTTTAATCAATTGTCTACAAAATATATAAATAGGAGAGTGAGAGTATAAAACCACTTTTCTACAAATATTTTCATACATACTTTGGACACAGAGAACACACGGAGTGAAGCAATTGAATAAAATTTATTTCAGAAAGGAGATATAAAAAATTTGTATAGAAAATGGTTTTATCATATAAATTTGTATAGAAAATGTTTTATCATAGAAATTTGTATAGAAAATGTTTTATCATAGAAATTTGTAAAGAAATTCTTTTTCTATTATTTGTAAAGGAAATTTTTATCACATGAATTTAAACAAATGTTTTGTTATCCTAATTGATAACAACACAGAGAACAAAAGATTGAAGAAATCAAACACAACTTATAAGCTGAAAGTATATAAGCTAAAATTAATCCGAGCCATTAGGTTCATTGAGCCGGTCCTTATCCCCGATTTCCATAGAGCAGGCGGATGAGAGCACAAGACTGCCCCTGAATGGGATGCCATTCCATCGCAGATTAACTCCCCAGCAGTGCTGGTAATCATTTTACAGCTGAGTGCCCCACATGGCATCTCACATGGTATCCCACCCAATGTCTGACATGACATCCCATAAGCTCCATAAGAAGTCTCATCCTAGCTATCACAGTCCCTGATTGAGCATACTATGTATTAAAGTGTCAGTTCATATAATAACTTTGATGCAAATGAGTTGTTGAATAAGAAAAAAAGGTGGAGTCAAATAATTATGCCTGATATAGCCCTTGGTGTATACAACATGGTAAATATTAAATCATATGTCCTTCATGGCCCCCATCCATGTCCCACATGGCATCCCTCCCTATGTTTATATGCAATCACATCCTGTCACACTCCCTGACTAAGTATATTAAATAAAAAAGTCTAATCATGTCATAATACTGTAGCAACTTTATGCAAATGAGCACAATAATAAAGGTTGAGTTTAAAAAATCATGCCTGATACAGCTGTTGGTGCCCAAATATTTTGAAGAATTTTAAGGATTTTAAATCTCAAGTACTACAAGAGAGACTTGAAGATCTCTGAAAAAAAATTGAAAATTATATCATTTTACAGTTATCTTCTAAGAAAATATCAAATGTATTGTAGACTTTTTGAGGAAACTAGTCTTCAATCCTATCTTAAGTATCTCTGAAAAACTTTAACATTTTATAAGGAAATTCTAACCTTCCATAAGGGTATCTGAAGAAACTTTAACTTTTACTGAGGAACTCTGAAGAAACTTTAACATTTTCTGAGGAATTCTCAAAAAACGTTAACATTTCTGAGGAAATCTCATTAACGGACGGCCGGACGGACGTAATCGCCATTACATGGGTTCGCATAATGCTATGCATGCGAACTAAAAAGCAAAAGAAAAAAAGAATATAGGTCTATAGACCATAGTAAAGAAATGTAAAGAGGATTTATTAGCTATGGATTTTGGGATATGCTACCAGTGAAAGAAAATGTTGGGTAGGCAGTTATTAGAGCATGGGCTCTTATTACGTCGAATATGGTATTCATAAAAGTTTGTGACATGTTTAAAACTTGATATCTGCAACCAGTACAAAATATCGAAGTAGTTTCTTCTTAGTGTCTTTTAAGATTATTCATTCAAACAAGCATACCTGCAGTTTCTGGATATTCCGTATCTGCCATGTCCAGCCATCAGTGGAGAGAGATTCCTCTCTGTGTCCCTGCAAGTAAAGAAAAACAGAATTATTATTATTATTTATTATTATTATACATTTATAGTGCGCTTGATCTTTAAAAGCTTTAAGTGCATTACATAATAAACACCATATACATGGACGTAAAGAAATGTTAAAATAAGATAAATAGGTAAGAATATGCAAAAATGTTATAATGAGAGTAATACTGAAATTGTTCTAAAATAGATATTAAGAAAACTATAAAAAAAAAAAAAGCAAAAAGGAAACAAATTTAAAACTAAAACATTTCACTGTTCAATAAAGGCAGTACAAATAAAATACTGAGAGATGATTAATCAAAACATTAAATTAAAGATCACTGTAAACATGATAGTTATGAAGATAAAGGGCTATTCACATAAGAAAGCAGTATAAAATGGCAAAAGAACACAGGAATTAAAGGACATCATAAGACATAGCATTCCCTAAAAAGGTAAGTTTTGAGTGAACGTTTGAAAGAGTAAAAGGAGCATGTGGTACGTAAATGAATTGACAAGTTGTTCCAGAGACGAGGTGCGGCAAATTGAGAATCACTGTCACAAGCGCAGAAAACGGGAGGCGGAAGGCAAATTTACCTCTAGGCCGCTGATCCTCTGAGCAGATCAGTTTTGGAGACTTCTAGTTTTTGAGTTATGGCTGATCAAAGTTTCATCAGTTTTTTAATTTATGCAAAATCTGTGATGTATGATTGGGTGAACAACTCAAATTTGTTTAATGTAATTCTTTAAATTTCTGTCCTACAACTTATTTACTTGAAATGATGGGCTAAGTTAATTGCTGTTAGAAGTTCATTGGGAGCATGGCAAAAACGTTTGGTCAGAATTTGTTGCACTGCTTCAAAGATTTATGGTAGACATTTAAAAAGCAAAGGAATTACAAAAGAAAATATCAAGGTAATCCTGTAATACATCACAAAATTTGCATAAAATATGCAAAATGATGCCAGAGATTTAAGAATGCTGTAGTTTAATGGATTTTTAAGGATTTACTTTGCTCCTATGAAGATTGTTATAGATTTCAAAGCAATATAAATAATGCAGTCTCAATGCACCTCTAACCCTTAGTCCCAGGGGTCCCAAAACGTGACTCAAATTTTTCAGTTTTATTTTTCTTCAGAATTGATATTCATAACTATAATTTCGTTTGGTATCACCACAAGTTTGGTTTATATGAATGCTAAGACAATAAACTTTTCAGTATAAAAGCCAAATTAAAGAAAATATTTATATAAATATGGAAATTTTAGACAAAATTAGGCCAAATATTTTGAGTTCTATTTTTTGTTGTTGTTAATAGTGAAAAATGGTGATCTTTTGTGACATTTCTTTTCTAATGTTACCAGTCTCAATCTTTTCCTCAATGCAAAACTTGCAAAAACAATGAAAATTAACAAGAAAATAATCACTGCTGTAATTACTCACATAAAACAATGCCAAGAATCCGGTGAGGCATTCGAACCCAGGGCGCCCACACTGTAATCTCACACGTTACCGCTAGACTACACTGCGTATATCCTAATGTGTGGATTTGTTTTCATACTTAAATATTGGCATAAACAAAGAGGAGGTAGTTGGTCTTTTGATTGCAATCAAAAGCATATGAATCGGTCTTTCTTACGGTATATTTCGCATAGGCGAGTTGTATCACAATCAGATGCTTCGATTTTCCCAAAAATTTGGTCTCAAAAAGGCTAAAAATCATGATATTTTTCACAACTTTTGACAAAAATTATATTAATGATAAGGGCAGTCAAACTTCGACTGGAATTGGATGCTTTGTAAGTTCCTCACGGGTTCTCAGGCAAAAGCAAGGTCTAAAAGTATGACAAGCAAGTCTTTTTTGTGCATTTTTTTAATTCTATTTATTTCAACCCATCTTTTTTCGCAAAACTTCAACATAACCCCCAGCAAAAAGATACATTTTCTAAAAGAACTATTCCAGCTCTTTCAAATAATACCAGGATCACTGCTGTGGGCCGCTTTGACAAAGCAAAATAATTTTGTGAAAAGTGTATGTCAAATCGGCTGTGTCACGACTGATTAAAAACGAAGGGTTAAATAATCCAGTTACCTATGGAAATATATCCATGAACAGAATTCTACTCACTTTTATGATAGATGTGGTTCTCAAATGCTGGCGTTTAACGTCAAGAACCTTATAAGAGGAAAAATAAAAAAACATTTTTACACAAACAGTCAAAAATTGATTACATAAAAGTTTGAAAAATATATTTTTACAGTCAAAAATGGATCACTGAAGTTTGAAAAAAATATGTTTATACAAACATTCAAAAATTGATCACTTCAGTATTTAAAAAATTAATTTTTACACAAAAAGCCAAAAAAACATCACTCATATCAATTTTTACACAACCAGCCAAAAATCGATCGCCTCAGTGGTTGAAAAATCCATTTGCTTTCATATGATACAACACGGGTTCTTAACTGATTTTTTTCAAGGGCTATCATTTCACAACAGCCTCAGGCTGCGGGCCAATCGCGTAGCAAAACCAGCGTCATGTGACAAACAAAAGCCATCAAAACAATCCCTGAATACAAACAAATTGAGGGTGTGTGTAATAAGAAAGATGTATGCCAGATGTTGGCGATTCTCTTATCAGCTTTCCTTTGACAAGCCGCGATTCTGCCCGTTTTGTGGCGGAATTAAAGACAACATTTTACTTGATAAGCCACGATCTTATAATCTGCTGATCTGCCCAGGAAAAACCTAAAATAAACGAGTATTTTAGGATTTTTACCAACCTCATTAAGATTTTTTTCCCTGCTACAACTATTGTTTGCAGGCCAAATTGGATTATCTAGTAGGCGAAATTTGGGCCATGGGCCACCTATTAAGAATTGCCGGGATACAACATAAATAATTGCAATCAATGTTGTGATCTTTTATATGTGATTACTTCAAGTATACTCCCAGACTACTTTGTTTTATTTTGATTATTTTCTTGCCAAAGTAACCTGAATTAAACTTACACCTTGTTGCGCTTGGATGTGTACATCTTTTATTGTTGCCTGGGCTGTTGGAGGTGCAAAAACGGTAATGTTCAAAATGTTGCCGAATGTAGCGGAATATACAATGTCCAGGTGCATACCACTGATGAGGGTCAAGCGGCTATTTTGAGGAACACCTGTAATGACAAGATTGATTGATGGATTAATGAGATTTGTCAGCAAGAACTGTCAAATAGGGCCAGAAATCAAAACAACAGAACAAATTGAGGACCGTGACAGTAAACTCTGAGGTGCTGGTAGGAAGCAAGGCCACCGAGAACCAACACATGGGCCCCTTTTGATAAGTCGTAGCTGATTTACCCCGCTAAGAGTAGCGGGGATATTTACGAGAGTTATACTTACCTTCCATGCTATAGATATGCAATCTGGTCACATGACCTGATTCTAACGCACTTCTAACCAACCTTAAAAACGTAGTTACCAGCCCAGCCCTGACCTCTTTAATAAATCTACTAACCCTCACTTAACATTCCACCAAGGGGGAGGCGAGTCGGGATGCATGGAAGGTAAGTAGCGGGGTAAATTTACTTTTAATTATACCTTATCTTCCATGCTATTAATATGCAATCAGATTGCAACCGAGGATAGGAAGAAAGAGAGTTCAGGTCGCAGCACAATTTTCTAAAGGCTGGACCTAATACTCGCACTAGTTTTGTCCTGCCTAAAGGACAAAACTCCTTCTCCTCTTAAGGATGAAAGTCCTCTGAATAGGAACTATTAGAATAGTAATGCACTGCTAGTTATAATAAGAGAACAGGAAGCACCCTGTTAATAATAACTAAGGCAAGACGTCGTCTACAGAACATAGGTTAGTCACCCGCAAAGCATGCAAACAGAATCCATTAGTGAACAGAGTCAAACTGTAAACAATGCCCAATACGTCATGACAAAAATTTTCAAGGTTCGTCAGAGGACCGGGCAGTTTAGTTAAACATGAAAGGATCAAACCGTCTGTAGAGTTAAAAAAAACAGAAGCTGCCAGAACCACGGCAGAACAGTGTTAGTAAAACATAAACGGAATAAAAGGTGTCGAAGTTTGGCAAGATTCCGTTAGTAAAACAACAAAAAAACAATCGCCGAAACAACGGCAAAGCTTCCTTAGTAAAACTTAACAAAATAATTAGAGCACAACGGCAAAATTTTTCGTTTTTAAAAAGAAACGAATTAAACATGCCAGAACAGCGGCTGAAATCCGTTAGTAAACGACTAAGACGTTAAGAAAATTAACGGAAGAATCGTACCTGACCGAGAGAACGTGAATAATTGAAAACAAGAGTGTTCACCTTAAGAAAGGGGTGGTCCTGTTCTCGAAAGAATGGCCCTGGCAACTCCGCCTTGATAGTCTGGTATATCCTTCAGAAATGCTGAGACGAATGTGGCTGGTGTTTTCCATGCCACAGCACAAAGAATCCCGTTGACGGAAACCCCACCAAAAAGCGCAATTGATTTAGCTATGCCTCCCACCTGATGTGCCATAACTGATCATTCTGTGAATAATGCGGATTTATTGTACGTCATTGCCTGAACAATTCCACGTGAAATTGTATCATGCGAGACGGCGCGATGTGGATTTTGTAGGGACACAAATAAGGCGTTCACGTTGTTCCGAAAAGATTGCGTACATTTAAAATAGTGTTTGAGACATCGAACGGGCACCAGGCCTTGTCCTCTGCCATGTCGGAAAACGTAGCGATGAAAAAGATATTGGTTCCAATAAAAACTCTAATGTTTGGTTCTTGCATGGCTAAGAAGGCTGGGTCGGGCACGAGTTGAACGCACCCGATTAAAAACAAATATGGCAATCTTTGAGCAGAAGCGCATGATTGGCACCTCTGCGTCTGGCAGAGGCCGCAAAGAAAATAAATACCGTTTTGATCGTCAGTTCCTTGAGTAGACATTCTGACAGATACTTAAACAGAGCCTGTGCTATTAAATGTCCCGAGAACCACCTGCATATCCCAAGAGGGAGCGAGGTTCCAAACTGAAGGTCTTTGTAAGAACATTCCTTTAGTAATTAATCTTTTCAGAGGCTGCGCATCGGTGATGGTCGAACATCTGAAAAGTCCCGGTGGATAGCTGCTAAACTGGACAAACAAAAAATCCGCTATGTCACCAAGAGTATGTGGAGAAACCAATCTATCCTGGCACCAGTCTCGGAACATCCCAAGTCTGGAAGCAAACATCCCTAAAATGAAAAGTCTCTGGCTTTGGGCTGCCATTTGGGCAGCTGCCTCCAAAAGACCCTGTGACACAAGGGATTCGCAGATAGAGGCCACACAGAAATGGAATACTCTTGGATTGTGGTGCAGTTTGCCGGAGCCCGGGATTGAGACGTAACTCGTCCATGACCGGAAGCTCATACGGGAAACCTGCGATAAGATTGAGCAGCTGAGGAAACCACAGTTGGCAGGGCCAGTTGGGAGATACCAGAAGAAACATGTGACACTGATCATACGTCACCTTGCCCAGTACTCTTGGTACCAGTGCGAACGGTGGGAAGGCGTAGCCCACGAAGTGGGTCCACCTGATCGTGAACCCATCTGCAGCCTCTCGGGTCGGGTGTCAGAGCACAACAAATTGGTAGCCTGTGGTTGTCCACTCCCTGTGACAGGTAAGAGTAAAGGCACCACCACCAAATGTGGGGGACTACTGCCTGTGTACTGGGGACGAGGACATTTAGGTCCCTCCTGGATGGGACGAAATGATCCAGTGTATGAAATTGTAGATCCCGCATGTGAAACCTGCACATGGGGACTACATTTACTAGGCTGGCTAGGTATTCTAGGAATACCAGCCATGCTCTCGCTGGTGATGGCGGTTGCGAGAGGAGGATATAGGCTTCTGTCATCACTTTTAGGATCCGCTCCTCCGTCAGTCGTATACGACCTTGTGTAAAATCCAGGACTGCTCCCAGAAAGGTGGGAGTCTGAGACGGAACTAGATTGGACTTGGCGAAGTAGATCACCCACCCTAAGTCCTGAGCCACTCTTATGACTATGTTCGTGTTCTGCGACGGTGCCTGCGTCTACTGCAACGATCAGCCAGTCGTCTAGGTACATACAGATTCTGATGCCTTGCTTTCGCAGGAAGGCTGCTAGAACTCTCGTAATCCGGGTGAAGATCCTGGGGGCAGTCGATAGCCCGAAGGATAACACCCTGAACGTGTACATAACTCCTTTGAATTGGAACGTCAGAAAACACCTGTCTTCCTTGAGCATCGGCACATAAAGATATGCGTCCGCAAGGTCGACAAAGGTGGCCCACAGGCCCCTTGTCAACTGAGAGAGGATGGAGTGAAGAGTCTCCATCTTAAACTTCAAGGGATGAATGAGCATGTTGAGTGGTCTCAGATTGATGATTGTGCGCCACTTGTTTTCCTTCTTGGGGGCCCAGAAAAAACGTGAACATTACGAGGTTCCTGATGGGAGAATTCGAGATAGGGGTGATGGCGTTCTTTGCCAAGAGCTCTCCAATATCTGTCCTCGACAACTCTGTGTGGTCATTCAAACGAGGTGTGGGGGTGGGGCGAAAGACCCCTTGGGGTGGGGAGTCGTGAAGTCTAGACAGTAACCCTGCCGAATGGTTCATAGCACCCATTTGTCTGTGGTGACTCTCTCACACGCCTCTGAAAATTTTCCCAAACGCCCCCCCCCCAGTGGACCGCCCGTCAACAAGGGTGTCGGGGTTGGGTCAAAAGCGCCGCCCCTTGCCCTTCCCCCACCCTCGGGAGGAAGAAGTAAAAGCTCTGCATGCAGAGGGAAGGAGCATTGACCGCTCTCTACCACATTTACTCTGCCAGTCCATGAAGTGGTAAGAGGACGAAGTTGTATAGGGCCCCGTTACTGCGTTACGGCGACGATGGGCCCGTCGCTGGGTAGGCGTACCCCGGACCCGTACAGGGGCAGGAGGACGGCGGCGTGCGGGAGGATATAAAAAAGGCTTCTTTCTCGCTAACAGCTTCTTAGTCTTCAGAAGATCGTCCTGTTGGCCGGCTTGGCACGACAGGACATCTCGGAAGTGAACTGCAAATAGGTTTGGGCCTTCTGTTGGTAAGTGCCAAAGGTCCGTCTGAGTGGCTTTAGAGAGTCCAAGGAGAGAGAGAACATTCTCGCGCCTCTCCATGACTACCTTTGCGGAGACTCGGTTGAGTTGGCCGACTGTCATGCCGAGCAAATCCGAGAGTCCGGTTAACAAAGGTGCGGTCGTTGTAAGGATGTCAGCTGGCAGATGTCTACGCAGGACCAAGTCTAACCTCTCTGTTACCCATACGGCGAGGGCTTGGTATTTAAAGCTCCGCCGTATGGCCCAGTCAACAGCTGTTAGGAATCTTCCCTCTGCTGGACCACAGGATCAAGAAATTTCTTGGTCCTGGCCGACCTGGCTGGTGTAGGAGTTGCCACACTCCTTCCGGGATCAAGGGGTGCCAATGAGTGCCTGATAGGCAGCTAATTGGATACACGTGGCCTTGTCAACCTCTTTGTTGTAGGCCGTCCAGTCCCTGTCTGGGGTCCTGGCCCAATGCTGAACCCTGGTCACCAGGGAGGCATCAATGGGGAATTGTCTAGCCGTTGGGTTAGTTTCCCTTGGGGTTGAGATGAGCAGTCTACACTGAGACTGTGGGCCAGCCTCTACGAGAGGTGCTTCTACTACATCCAGCTTAATTTCCCGTTCTAGGAAATCAAGGAGCTGTGTAACCCGTTCCCCTTGTAATAGGGGGTCCACTGGTGGGGAAGTGGGGGTGGCGGGAAGAGGACCTCGCTCGGTACCCAGTAGGATACGGAAATCCTATCTACTGCGGTCTGCATCATTGATGCAGCACTGGGGACGACTTGAACCGGGTGGCGGGAGAAATCCCCGTTCTGGGAAGGGGGTGCTTCCGTGCCTTGGGGGTGTCCGGAGTCTCCACTGGAGGGTCCAGATCATCCAAAAAATCAACATCCTCTCCGGAGGGATAGATTTCAAGGACATCCTCCTCCAAGACCTCAGGGTTGGGTGGATGCCATGCCGCGGCAGCTGCCGGAGGATGATGAGGAGGGGGTGGAACACCAAAGTTTCAATTGTTTGCTTGAGTGTGTCCTTAAAGGTGGGATCCTCGAGGGGATTTCCCCAGTGTCACTTCCTTCGCCTCCGCCTGGGCTCAGGGAAGGGCGAGGAAGAGAAAGAGGAGGACTGGTAACGTCGACTCCGTCCTCTCCTGTGTGTATTATCCCGTTCTCTGTCTCTCCTCCGGGACCTGCCTCACTCAGGAGACAGTACCGGGAAAATGGGAGAGCCGGGCTCTACCACAGCATTCGGCACAAAAGGTGTACGTATAAGCCTACGCCTACTCAGCTGCGGGGGCCTGTCATCGGGTGCCCTATAACGCTAGGCTCTCCTCGTGGAAGGGTGGGGCCAGGGTAAAAAACACTTAAACCCAGGGACAAAAAGGTCCACTTAACAGGCACACAGGGTGCTCTAGGGACTAAAAATACCCGCCGCGAGAGTGGGACTCTCTCGAACAAGCCACCCGTTTTGTACGGATGGAGGCAAAAATACTCTATCCTAAATGTAGGCCTAATGGGAAAGTCCTGTGAGTTGGACCGAAGATTTCTCGGTCCCATGGCTACCTTGTCTTACCTCAGAAGACTTAAAAAGGCACACCGAATAAGGTCGAACAGCGTAAAAACCTGCCTGGTAGAAGCTGCAAGGGAGAAAATTGTTAGAAAAGGTTAACATTTCTAAAAGAAAATATGACCACTTCCAGCGATGTTGTGATAACAATGTGCTGAAAAGAAATGAGGGTTAGTAGAGGTATTATGGAGGTCAGGGCAGGTCTCATAACAACGTTTTTCAAGGTCGGTTAGAAGTGCTTTAGAATCAGGTCATGTAACCAGATTGCATATTTATAGCATGAAAGGTAAGGTATAACTAGAAGTAAATTGTAGGCCCTACTGACAGATCCAGGACCCCCACTCCCTCCACAAATTGTGCATTGTTAGAAGAAAGTTAATTAACTCTGAGGTTGTAAAAATAAGCCTGGTTGGAAGAAGGGTAGTGATAAAGGAGTAATCAGTTCCTGTGTTTAAATCTAACATTAGCTCATATACACTAATAGCTTATCCAAACAAAGATGTGAAATATTTACTCATATAAAAGTTGTTGAGAGTACATGTACGTATCCTATAAATTATGGCCTACCTGAGCTACTTATATTGCAGATCGGTAGGCCCGATTTAAGCCAAAGATGATTACTTCAACCAGTCATGTGCTAGGGAATCTTTCCCTTTGTTACCCAAGTAATCAGCTGCAGAAAAAGTTGTAAGCAACAATGCGCGCATATTACCTTCATGTCTAACACGTTTTCCAGAGATTTCAAATTCGGATTTGAAAAGGTCTATATCTACAAAAGCTTATGTAAGCAGAATATAGAGAGCCTGTGGAGCAACATGAGGATGGCAATTAATATGACATTTATAGGTATGGTCTACATGATCTGCTTATATACTGTAGCAGGCAGTGGCGTAGCTGGACTTTCTTGCAGGAGGGGTAAAACTTTATTAAAAAAAAGTCAGAATTTGAGGAAATACTTTGGATATTTTGAAGAAAAGCTGATATTTTGAGGAAAAAAACTTTGAGGGAAACCTTCAGAAATTTGGAGGAACAAATTCTGGAATTTTAAGAAATAAATTGGAAATTTGCAAACTCTAAACTGCTAAATAGGCCTTACTTAAAATTTCAGTTTTCGGAAGTTTTTTATCCCTTTTCAAAGATATTTGGTACACATACAACTAAACTCTGTAAGACTAATCGCTTTCATCAGGATTACCAAAACAACTAGTCCATTGGCTGTGGTCTCGTATTGTTCAGTTTGGCTTCATCCCCCTGGCAACATTAGTTTGAAGAAAGAAATTGGCTCATTGGATCATTTGTTTTAATATTTCAGCTGTTGGACAGTTAGGTCGGATTGCTAGCTAGATGTAAACATCGTTTAAAAACCGGAGTTAATTCAGTTTACTAGTAACCAACCAACGCCAATCTATAAATAACGCGTAGTGATAATTTATTTTCCATTGAATCAACGCTCTTTATTCTAATCACATGACCATTGCTATGTGACCTCTGACATAAAACAACAACAAATGTCAGCGTACCTGTCACTCGGCACTGCATGCATGAATGCATGATGGCCGCAGCAGAAATTAAATATTGTGTGTGTCACAATAAACAGCAAAATACGTCAGGACACTTAATCTCATTTTCAGAAAAAAGCTGGAATACATTTGTGAAAAGTGCAACAACTTGGAAAGATTTTGGAACTGGACCGCAATCAATTATTGCAACCGAAACGGCAACAATTTGGACAGACACTGACGTGAATAAATTTAAGGCCTATTCCTACCACAGGCAATGCTATCAAGCCTTTACGAACAAATCAACTATTGTCAAAGCTCAGAAAAGATCTGAAGGTATTGTCAAAGCTCAGAAAAGATCTGAAGGTAGGCCTACATTGAGTTTTAGATCACGTAACATCAATGAATTTTGTAGTTTCATTCAAAATCAAAGAATTGAACTTCAATTTTGTACCGTAACTGTAAGAGCATTAACCCTATGAAAAGTTGTGGCTAGGCTAACTTAGGCCTAGGCCTACGTTAGGTCGTTACTGCCGGCGTTAGGTCGAATGTTTACTGTATCGTAGGCTATGGTTATCGTAATTCGTATGCTAGTGTTACATTACTGAATACTGTATTAACAGAAGAGCACTTACTGTACTATACACATAGTTTAAACAATATTTTACAATGTTTTACAATAGTGTGCTATGAACACTCAGAATATTTGTTAATGGTACTTCACTGCATGGGGCTAGAACATTGAACAAATATACTGTACTGTATGCCCAACCTAGCCTACTGTAGGCCTAGGCTAAAGGCCCTAGCTTGGGTAAATGTATGAACTAGTGCCTACTAAATAATTAGCGTTTCGTAACCCTCAAGATTTTATTAATTTTGAGCGAGAAGCGCTGCCCAAATTTAAGGCGTATACAGTCTAGTCTAGCTAGCTTCGTCTATTTAAAAAGATTGTCGCTTTTTCGACATGGGGCTAGAACATTGAACAAACGTACGGTATGCCCAACCTACTGTAGGCTAAAGGCCCTAGCCCAGGTAAATTTTTGCACTAGGGCCTATTGAATAGTTAGCGTTTCATAACCCTCTTGATTTTATTAATTTTGAGTGGGAAGCGCTGCCCAAATTTTAGTCATATACCATAGCTTCTATTTAAAAAGGTTGTTTTTCTACCAATTTATTGATACATCATTAAGTGTAGAACTTGCACAAGAACCATTGGCGCAAAGATGCAAGGTTGTAAATCTTTAGCGTAAAGAAAATTAACTTTCTATTATGGAATGTGTATTTTACTGTAGGCCTGTATCCTTAAATTATAAGAATAATCTAACATTTTGTAATCATCATGGTTATTTTTGAGGGGAAGCCCTGTCCAAATATCGTTTGCCTTCAATTCATTGGTCTAAACTGAATCCAATTTCTACTTGGGATCTTATTTTGTTAATTTTGAGCAGGAAGCGCCGTCCAAATTTTGTTTGCCTTAAATGTATTGTAGTAATGGTCTATGAGACGGTCAATAAACTGAATCATTTCTATTTCTTCTTGGAATCGTATGTCTTAATTAATAGAGGGAAGTGGCTTTGCCGCAAAATTTATTGTATTATCAGATGACTTAATATATATGCCTCTAAGTACTATTTAATTTTTAAGCGGGAGACACTGCCACATTTTTATTTGTATAACAACATACTGTATAAATTACAGTAATGGGGGTATGATACCATTTTCATGGCTCAACTTAATTACATGACTGGTTAATATAAATTTAAGTACACTAATATCACATTGTTTGATAATAAAAAAATATCCATCAATAGCCATAAATAGGTTCAGTCATGAAGAATGCAGTATACTCTGCATATTTCTGTTAAATATATATACTGTACTTTTATGATTGACTAAATATGGAGAGTTTATAGGCATGTCAGTAACAATTGAAAAATACAAACAAGAACATCAAAAATTATTTGTGTCACGAATAATATATCAAATACTTTTCGCAGTTACTGTATATTGTCAAATAGAGTAAGGTTTTTATATCAGGTACTGTGTCAATAAATTCACGAAAGGTGTAGTTCAAAATGGTTTCATCTTTTGTTCTTTCAGAACTCAACAGCAATGAGGCAGGGACACCTTCCAAGAAGTCAAGGAGAAACAGTGGTGCAATTAAGTCAAAGTAGGACGCTGACAAAGGAATGTGTATTTCATCTGTCGAAATCAAAATATAAATTATGTGGTAAAAGTAGAATTAAATTTACAAATGTTTAAAAAGTGGAGCCTATCTAAAAGAGAAGCTAGAAATTGTAGTGTGCAAGTTGTATGGCTCATCAGTTTTTGGATCAGTCAATTGCCTTCGTCACGAACTGTTTACGAAAAAGACCATGAAAAGTGAGTTTATGCCATCAAATTTGGATTCTCTTCAACTACACATACAGCGTGCCAATTTTTAAACATTTATTTGGAGGAATGCATTGCTTTCAAAACCACATATTCCATCCCCCAAAGGCTATGGATGGAATATTGAAGACGACAATTTGACAATTACATGGGCGACCCTTCCTGCAGCACCACTAGCTATACTTGAACTGCTGAGCTGTGGTTGTAAAAAAGGATGTATATCTAATACTTGTCAATGCAGAAAGAATTCAATGCAATGTACAGATGCATGCAAATGCACAGGTTGTGAAAACAAGAATAGCTTCGATGATGTTGATGTAGCAGATGATAATGACAGTGATGATAATGACAGTGATGATAATGACAGTGATGAGGAGGAGCTGGGTGTTGATAGTCTAACATAGAGATTAGATAACTTAATGCGATCGCTGTGACGATATTGTATACAAGCCATCAATGACTTGTGCTATTTAACGTTTCCATCACTATGATGATATATACCAGCCATCAGATATAAACAACGATGATATTCCATGCCAGTAACATAACATTGCCATCGCCCTGATGATATACCAGCCATCTACGAGTAGCAGATATAAACAAGGAAGATATTCCATGCCAGTAATGTAACATTGCCATCGCCCTGATGATATACCAGCCATCTACGAGTAGCAGATATAAACAAGGATGATATTCCATGCCAGTAACATAACATTGCCATCGCCCTGATAAAATATACCAGCCATCTACGAGTAGCAGATATAAACAAGGATGATATTCCATGCCAGTAACGTAGCATTGCCATCGCCCTGATGAAATATACCAGCCATAAACAACGATAATATTCCATGCCAGAAACGTAACATTGCCATCGCCCTGATGATATACCAGCCATCAGATATAAACAACGATAATATTCCATGCCAGTAACGTAGCATTGCCATCACCCTGATGATATACAGTACCAGCCATCTATGAGTAGCAGATATAAACAACGATGATATTTCATGCCAGTAACGTAACATTGCCATCGCCCTGATGAAATATACCAGCCATCTACGAGTAGCAGATATAAACAACGATGATATTCCATGCCAGTAACGTAACATTGCCATCGCCCTAATGAAATATACCAGCCATCAACGAGTAGCAGATATAAACAACGATGATGTTCCATGCCAGAAACGTAACATCGCCATCGCCCTGATGATATACCAGCCATCAACGACTTGCATTATTTAACATTAAGTAGCTTATCTTACATTCATTGTGTGAATATGAAACCATGACTTCTTCATAAAAATGTTTGTTCGGTGATTTGTATTAAAAAGCAAGCATTTTCAACTGTGCAGAACATTTGACAAGACTAGACTAAATTGTGGGGCAAAAGGTCATATGAAAATTCCTTAGTGTGCCCCATAACTTAATTCACTAATGAATGGATTTATAAAGTAATTCCCACTTAATTAAAGTATTACTGTAACAATTCAGATAAAAAAACGACTTGCGTTTGTGTTGAAATTATACAATATTTGGCTATTTTTTATAATTTTTTTGGACATTTTGACCGTTGCCCTCAAACTATTCATTGCTATAAGCCTGCTTTATCAAGTATATGTAAGAAAAATATTATATTTACAAATTCCATTGATATACATCATATATATTGCAAATTAAGATGGTTAAAGTGACAAATTACATGGTATAGTTTTATTTAATGAATATTTATAATGCATAATTTGCATAATGTTTACACCTACTCAGCAATCACCATTAAGTGTCCAACATACATTTTTGGAAATTTCAAAGGTCCACTAACAAGATGGAACTTAACAAACCAATGTTGCCAAGGGGGTGTAACGGAACTCATTTTCTAGGGCACATTCAGGTGTACAGCCAATGGACCAAATCCAACATAATGAATTTTCTGTTGTGCAAATTTTCATTACTTTTTGGAAAATTTCAGCCAGGGGGAAAAATTTGTATTTCTTTGGTTGGTTTGGTTTGGTTTGTTGATGTTTAACGGCACCGCGACAGTCAGAGTCAAATGTGCCAAGAGTGTTAATAAGATATGGTGTAAGAGTTAAGATAGTGAGAAGATGGAAGGTTTGTAAGGGAGATAAAGGGGAAAAGCTGGATGTGGGAGAAAAAGTTAGGTGAAACAAAAGGGGTGTGTAAGGTTAGGTGTAGAAAGGAAGGAGGAGAGGAGACTATATGTGGTGGAAGAGGTTGTTGTTGTGGAGGAAATTGATGATGTTTGAGGAAAAATTGTTTTCGAATAGGTCTGGGATTGAGGAGAGCGAGGAGAGAAGAGATCTGGAGTTCATGGTATAGGGGACAGGTTAAGAAAATATGCTTGATGGAGAGATCGATGTTGCAAGTGTGGCAGAGAGGGGCAGGGGAGCCGGATAAGAGATGGCAGAGAGTGAGAGAGGAGTGGACGAGGCGGATGCAGGTGACAACGATGTCTTCCCTGCAGTTGCGACTATGCAGAGGGGTGTTGGTCCCAGCTTTGGGTTTGATGGTGTGAAGTTTATTTATTACTGGTTTCGTAATTCCAGGAGTTTTGCCAGGTTTTGTTGATGTAGTTGGAGATGGAGAGACAAAGGTCTGAGTGTGAAATAGGAAAAGGAGAGATGTTATTTGACAGAGCTTTGATGGCGGCTCTGTCGGCTTTCTCGTTGCCAAGGATGCCAATGTGCCTGGGAATCCAGAAAAAGAGAATTTTATTTCCTAGGGAGGAAAGAGTGAGGAGTTTGTTGAGGATTTGTAAAATAAGAGGGTTAGGCCAGAGCATGTTGAGGATGCCAGTGAGGACGGATCTAGAGTCAGAGAAGATGATGAAATGGGGGCAGAAAGAGAGTTCTATGAAGTTTAAGGCTAGGGGGATGGCCTTCGCCTCGGCAGAGTAGATAGAGGTGACGTCGGGTAACCTTGAGGAGAGGGTGAGGCCAGGAGAGGCGGCGGCGGCTGCAGAGGAGCCTTCCCGTGTGGAGTCGTCGGTGAAGAGGAAGGAGTAGTCATTGAAATGTCTACTGAGTTGACAGTATTTGGAGTGGAAGAAGGCTGGGTTGTGGATAGCTTTTGTGAAGAAAGAAAGACCAAGGTAAACTTGGGGGGTGAATAGTCCAGGTGGGTGTAGGTGGAATAGTGTGTCTGACAATCGAGAAAATGTGGACATTTTTATTTCTTTGAAAATTAATTACCTCTTTCTAAATTACTGGAAACATTTTTATTATTGAGATGGGGTATTACATGCACTTTATGAGAACTTACTTTGCCCACCTGCTTATGTACCTTACACTCTAAATGAAAGAAAATTAAATTTTCATGCTATAGAAATACATAAAGAATCATTGTGTATTTTGCAATTATAACATCACACTGTACTATACAATGTCACTTTCCAACACACTGGTGAAATCTTTGAAATGCAATAACTCCTAAACGGAATAAGATATCAATGTGGTTACTTTGAAAGGACCATGGACATACAACAAATTTGATATCATTCGCTCAAGTTTTTTAATTGAAACATAAATGAAAATTTATGTAAATTTTCCTTTGCAAAATTTTAATTTCTTACCGAAAGGGTTATTAAGGAAGAAAAGCCTTTGAAGTTGTTTCACTTCTTGACTGGGTTCATCCTGGATCGGATCCTTGAGGGAACGAGGCCATTTCAGGTCCGACACTACCGCTGGGGTTTGTATGCTGCCAGCCTGGGTGTGGTTGTTCACATCTAAAATGTTCCAAAAACGGGAGATGAAAGGTTAGGCCAAAATGAAATATACATGAGCTTCCAATCAGCAGTTAATAGTGGTGACAGCAAAACAAATTTTTATTGGGATTTCCAAAAAACGAAAACAAAAAAACAAAAAAGTCTAGAATAAAGATGGATTACTTCTCAAGATATATTGATTGCTTGCTCGTTTGTTTGGGGTTAACGGCACTTTAACAGTTTAAGTCATATGTTAAAGTGAGTTCCATCCAAGCCATTAGACCCAAAGCTTTTCCCCAGTTTCCTTGGTGTGAGCAGATGAGACACATAACTCCCCCTCGACGGGACGCCAGTCCATCATAGGTTAACTCCCCAGCAATGCTGGTACTCATTTCACAGCTAAGTGGACTGGAGCAAGTAATGTGTCTTGCTCAAAGACACAATGCAGCCCTTGTGGCAGGTATCGGACCTGGTACCTTTTCCCATAGGAGCGACTCCTTTAACCACTGAGCCACTGCACCTGTCTTATGTGCCAAGATATATTGATGACAAACAAAGAAACAGAGGGGAAAACATAACCTTTACCAATGAAGTAATTAAACCAAACGAAGCACTCCACAACACCACTTAGCAAGAACCAACTCATCTTTAGATTGATTGATTTATTGATCACAACACAAATAAGAGACTACCGTATTCGACGTAATAAGTATGAAAATAGAATTGCACCACTTTCTAGGCCTGAAGTTTCTTCCTAGTAAGCGCCCGTGCTCTGGGGTCACGTACAGTGTGTTATTCGAACTGCATTGTGCATATATGTGAACTGGTTCTATACTAGCCCAACAATAACCACCACAAGAATAGTGTGAGTGTTAGAAGCAAAATAAACAAAGAATCTAACAAAACAACTACTTTAAGTCTTCAAATTGATCAAATAAATGATGTTATCATTCAGAACATGTCAGGTGGGTACTTATTGGAGCACGGGCGCTTAATACTTTGAATACGATATTTCAATTTTAAACAATAGACATATCTCAACAGAAGTGAGAGAGTTTCAACTCAAGCCCCAATGGTTTATCAAGGCAGAAAACCACCACAATACAAGGCCTTTTCATACAACTGAAAACCTCCATGTTTGACACAAGTCAGACACGTGTAATCTTAAATGAGCTTTTCACACTGTAAATTTCAAACATGGCATTGACCCGTGTAAGAAGCTCGAACGGTGTCAATACTAACCCTCTCAGAAGCAGGGTGGAGAGCATTCCAACACGATCAACCAAATACAAGTGTCTGAAATGACCCATGTTTATTGTTGAAAATTGTGAATGTATAGCGGGACTGACACGTGTTGAAATGTTACAGAGCCAACACTGATTAATCGGATCCGTGTAAGTTTGACACAGGTGAAAGGTAGATAGTTTGGAAAGTCCTTATCTTAGAACATAATTTACATGATAAGAAAGAAAGATCAAAAAATGAAAGAAAATATGGGTAATATTGTCAGATGAAAATGGGGTCAAAGGTTAATAAAGGGAATTCATTCAAAATAATTTAGATTTAACCCTTACTCTACCAGCACTCTTTTGAAAATGCGCTCGGGAGGTGGGGCCAAAAACAGGGCACCCAAAACGGCGAAAATATTGCCGCGTGGTAGAGTAAGGGTTAATCAAGGCGTGATTATTGAAGGGTCCTCTGTCTTCCAGGCAGAAAAGTCGGGCCCCTTCCGCTTTCGGGCCCCGCTGGGCCGCCCACCGATCATGCTGCCTATATTTTCGGGTTGGCGATATGTCGCGGGTTGATTAACCCTTACTCTACCAGCACTCTTTGAAAATGCGCTCGGGAGGCGGGGCCAAAGACGGGCACCCAAAACGCGATAATATCGCCGTGGTAGAGTAAGGGTTAATCAAGGCGTGATTATTGAAGGGTCCTCTGTCTTCCAGGCAGAAAAGTCGGGCCCCTTCCGCTTTCGGGACCCGCCCACCGGGATCATGCTGCCTATATTTTCGGGTTGGCGCATATGTCGCGGGTTGATTAACCCTTACTCTACCAGCACTCTTTTGAAAATGCGCTCGGAAGGCGGGGCCAAAGACGGGGCACCCAAAACGGCGATGGCGATAATATCGCCGCGTGGTAGAGTAAGGGTTAAATGGCAGAATATGAGCATAGAAAATAATTCTTAAGATGTATCTTAATTGCCATAATACTATTCAAATTTTTTAATACCTTTTGGGATATCATTTCAAACTTTTTCACCAATATATCTTAAACTATGTTGGTAAAGTGTAAAGGTTACACAGAATGCAACGCGCCGAGTGATTTTTTATATTTTCAGACAGGAAACAAATATTATAAGATGCTTTGACGTTTTGCTCACACACGATGTTTGTTACCGCTTTCAAGCATATGCCAGGAAAAGCACTTGAAGTCACAATGACTTGTCTTCAGTGTAGACCCAAGGAATGTGCCAGGATGGAAAGTGGATGAACACCAGGGTTAAAACCCTGCTCTTTTCAAGAAGTGTTCAGAGAACCATGCAGAGGGTGAAATTCCTACCATCGGGACAGACAGCTTTACGTCCCCTCCGAAAGACGGTGAGCGCCACCAACCATTGGCCACTTTTCCCAAAGATCGGGTGGGGGAAAAGGTGTGATGCAGAAGACAAACTTCTGCTCTTGATGTCAGTGCATATCGTTCTGCATATCTGTGGAAAAATGGCTGGTTAAATCGCTGTTGGACTCATAAATCTGGGACCTCCAGCAACTCAGTTGTACGTTCAGATAACTAAGCTACCTGCCTCCCAATGAAGTTTAAAATGGAGGTTTTCTGATGATACTGGAAAATTTACTAGAAATGCTATTTTGTTTAAACTGTGAAGAAATTTGCTCAAGTCCCCGGAGGTGGTATTTTCTGTCACGAAGCAAATTTGACTTTAAACGCCCTAATAATCAATTCTCAGTTATCATTTGAAAAGCCATACAATGACAATCCATCTCTGAGAGCAAGAGGTGAAAATGTTTCTTCCCTTTGATTACTCATTCTGTGTGTAACGGCTTTAAGCCTAATTTACAAAATTTGAAAATCATTATGGGTTCTGAGAGACAAACGACTCACCAAATTTAACTAGCTTCAGGACTTCCTCAATAGGTGACTCCTCTTCAATTCTGGCCACCAAAGCTTCGCTGAAAATGCCATAATTGTCTCGTCCAGGTCTGTACTTTGTCTCAAATCCTTCAGAATTCAAAGCTCTGTAAAAATTAAAAAGAGAAAATTTGTTCTTTTTTTTGTATGGTATTGTTGGCAAAGAAAGAAATATACACAGATTTTGGTTTGCCTGATAAGACATAATAGTAATGTGAAGTTAACATGGAAAAGAAAACAAGAATTCACAGCATTTTTGTTAATCAGATTTGGAATTAATTATAAAATTTCTCACGGTTTGAATAAAGGTATTAGAAATCTTCTCAAGAAACATTTTGACTGAAACAATAATAATGTAGTAAATAAGAAAATACATCTTCATATGCTTCCTTCCCTATTGCGCAATTTAATGTACTATTCATCGCAAAACTATTTTTAAAGCACATATTTATGACATATACTGTTGCTTACTCAGAAAAATCTTTAAAAAAAATATATATACAAAATTTAATAAAAAATAATGATTTCTTGGTGTGAATTCCCTATTTTCCTGCTTCTATCACCACCAGAACAAGAACCATACATTTTCCTAGGTCTGTTTTCAATTTTCAAGAATATTTACAAATTTATGATGTCATGACTTGAACAATTTTCATGTGCTTATATCATTTCCATTTTTTTCAATCTTCAGCTGGTGTTGTCAAAAAGTCTTTTAAACTGGAATATAATCAACATTTAGCTGTTTAGATAAGTCCTAACTAATTGGTCAAATAGGAAGAGAATTATCAAATTCAAAGGTGATCATTAAAATCTAAACATTATTAAAATCAAACGTGATCATTAAAATCAATCATGATCATTATATTCAAACATGATCATTAAAATCATACTTAATCATTAAAACCAAACATGATCATTATATTCTAACGTGGTCATTAAAATCATACTCAATCATTAAAATCAAACGTGGCCATTAAAATCAAACGTGGCCATTAAATTCAAACGTGGCCATTAAAATCTAACGTGGCCATTAAAATCAAACGTAGCCATTAAAATCAAACGTGATCATTAAAATCAAACGTGATCATTAAAATCAAACATGGTCATTAAAATCAAACGTGATCCTTAAAATCAAACGTGGTCATTAAAATCAAACGTGGTCATTAAAATCAAACGCGTAAAATCAAGATGATATTTAAAATCAAACATGATCATTAAATACAAATGTGATCATTAAAATCAAACTTGATTATTAAAATCTAAGGTGATTATTAAAATCAAACATGATCATTAAAATCAAACATGATCATTAAATGCAAACGTGATCATGAAAATAAAAACCATCATTAAAATCAAACGTGATCATTAAAATTAAACGTTACTATTAAATTAAAACGCAATCATTTAAAATAAAATATGATTATTGATATCAATTTTGATCACTAAAACCAAATGTGATATCAAAATCACACATTTAATCATTAAAATCAAACATGGTTAAAATCAAATTTGAATTAAAATCAAACGTGAACATTAAAATCAAACGAGATCAAAAAATCAAATTTTGAAATTATTAAAAATCAAACGTGAACATTAAAACCAATCTTAATCATTAAAAATCAAATGTGATCAGTAAAACTAAACATGATGTTTACAATCATATGTGATTTAGCATGATTATTGAATATACTTTCTAAGATGCAAGGCTCACATTAACAGAGTGTAAGTTGAGTCTTATGTGTGATTTAGCATAATTACTGAATATATTTTGAAAGATGCACGGCTCACATGATCTAGCAGAATGTAAGTTGAGTCTTAAATGTGATTTAGCATGATTACTGAATATACTTTAAAAGATGCAAGGCTCACATAATCTAACAGAGTGTAAGTTGAGTCTTATGTGATTTAGCATGATTACTGAATATACTTTAAAAGATGCAAGGCTCATATAATCTAACACAGTGTAAGTTGAGTCTTATATGTGATTTAGCATGATTACTGAATATACTTTCTAAGATGCAAGGCTCACATGATCTAACAGAGTGTAAGTTGAGTCTTTATGTGATTTAGCATGATTACTAAATATACTTTGAAAGATGCAAGGCTCACATGATCTAACAGAGTGTAAGTTGAGTCTTATATGTGATTTAGCATGATTACTGAATATACTTTCTAAGATGCAAGGCTCACATGATCTAGCAGAGTGTAAGTTGAGTCTTATATGTGATTTAGCATGACTACTGAATATACTTTGAAAGATGCAAGGCTCACATGATCTAACAGAGTGTAAGTTGAGCCAATTATATGTGATTTAGCATGATTACTAAATATACTTTCTAAGATGCAAGGCTCACATAATCTAACACAGTGTAAGTTGATTCTTATATGTGATTTAGTATGATTACTGAATATACTTTCTAAGATGCAAGGCTCACATAATCTAACAGTGTAAGTTGATTCTTATATGTGATTTAGCATGACTACTGAATATACTTTGAAAGATGCAAGGCTCACATGATCTAACAGAGTGTAAGTTGAGTCTTATATGTGATTTAGCATGATTACTAAATATACTTTCTAAGATGCAAGGCTCACATAATCTAACACAGTGTAAGTTGATTCTTATATGTGATTTAGTATGATTACTGAATATACTTTCTAAGATGCAAGGCTCACATGATCTAACAGAGTGTAAGTTGAGTCTTATATGTGATTTAGCATGATTACTAAATATACTTTGAAAGATGCAAGGCTCACATGATCTAACACAATGTAAGTTGAGTCTTAAATGTGATTTAGCATGATTACTGAATATACTTTGAAAGATGCAAGGCTCACATGATCTAACAGAGTGTAAGTTAAGTCTTATATGTGATTTAGCATGATTACTGAATATACTTTGAAAGATGCAAGGCTCACATGATCTAACAGAGTGTAAGTTAAGTCTTATATGTGATTTAGCATGATTACTGAATATACTTTTAAAGATGCAAGGCTCACATGATCTAACAGGGTGTGAGTTGAGTCTTTATGTGATTTAGCATGATTACTGAATATACTTTGAAAGATGCAAAGCTCACATGATCTAACAGAGTGTAAGTTGATTCTTATATGTGATTTAGCGTGATTATTGGACATACTTTGAAAGACGCAAGGCTCACATGATCTAACAGAGTGTAGGTTGATTCTTATATGTGATTTAGCATGATTACTGAATATACTTTGAAAGATGCAAGACTCACATGATCTAACAGAGTGTAAGTTGAGTCTTATATGTGATTTAGCATGATTACTGAATACACTTTGAAAGATGCAAGGCTCACATGATCTAACAGAATGTAAGTTGAGTCTTAAATGTGATTTAGCATGATTACTGAATATACTTTCTAAGATGCAAGGCTCACATGATCTAACAGAGTGTAAGTTGAGTCTTTTATGTGAGTTAGCATGACTACTGAATATACTTTCTAAGATGCAAGGCTCACATGATCTAACAGAGCTGAGTCTTCTCTTATTTCAAACTTAAAGCTCCTTTAAAGGCCAGATATTGTGTCACCATGAAGATACAATGTAATCCAACCTTTCCGATTGGTCCAAATACTTACACTGACGAGCCAATCAATTACGGTCACGGAAGTGACGTTACTAGAATGTAATAGATTTATTGGTAATGGATCAAGTTATTTTTCTCTTAAATATCAGGTCTAGTAAGAGAAAGGAAAGAAAACTTACGAGGCGCAACCAATGATGGTGTTTCCTTTGACAATTGGCTCAACTTTTCTAGGACGGCCTCCATTTTCATTGCTGAAAGATTCAAAATATGCAATTTACAAAATACAAGATCCTAAAAATAACGTCATAAACAGAATGAGAGAGAGAGAGAGTGTAAACCTTTAGTTTTGTGACCTAGCACCCAGGTAGGTCAACACTCAGTGCTCCACAACGGTTGAGGGTGTCTTGATGTAAATACTACAATGGAGGTCTGTCATCATGTTATAACCAAACCTGGTATTGTGCAGCTTAAGAAGTAAGTTTGTTTTCTGCTATGAGTGATTGGATGAGAAGGGACACACCTTGCATTCTACTTTATCTTTGATTAACATACGTTGTAGACATCAGTCCATCATTTACTTTTTCCTTTTAACCCGTAAATCCTCAACGTGTTTAAAACGTGACTGCAAGTTTTCAGAACTTATTTTTCTTCAAAATCAATTTTCAGAACTTTCCTTTTGCTTTCTATCCTACAAGTTTGATTTATATGAATGCTAAGACAATAAACTTTTCAAGAAAAAAGTCAAATTAAAGAAAATATCAACATAAATATGCAAATTTTAGGCATAAATTAAGTCAAAATTGCTCAATTTTTTGAGCTTGTATTATTTCTTGTGAATATATACATATTTAGATTGTTTGTGAAATTTCCTTTCCATTGATACCAATCTAAATTTTTTTCTCTAAAAGCTAAACATGCAAAACAATGAAAATTAACAAAAAATAATCACCCTTATAATTACTCATGGAAAAACAAAGCCACGCGACTGCTGCTGCATCGCATCCAGGCTATGTACAGTGCATTCTCAGGCACTGACCGCTAGACCAAAGTGGGTACCTTTTGGTGTAGGGATTTCTTTTCCTACTTAAATTATGGTATGAACAAAGAGGGGGTAATTGCTATTTGTGTTTTTGATCGCAAATATGTTAGGTAAGCTTTCCAACACATACAAAATTTCTATTATGATCAGAAACTATGATTTTTGCCAAATTTTGGTCTCAAAAAGGCTAAAAATCATGATATTTTTCACAACTTTTGCCAAAAAATGATATTGATGATAGGTGCAGTCAAAATTCAACCAGAATTGGATGAATTGATGTCTTTGACAGTTGTACACAGCTTTTCAGGCAAAAACTGACCGTATGGCAAAGAAGTCTTTGAAGAAAAAAATCATTTATTTCAACCCATTTTTTCTCAAAAATATTCAACATACTGTAACCCCCACAAAAAAAAATTTTCTGAAAGAACTTTTCCAGCTCTTTCAAATAATACCAGAATCACTGCTGTGCACTTAATTTGATGCTGCAAAATAACTTTGTGAAAAGTGCATGTCCAAATTGGTCGTGCGACGACTGGTTGGAGATTTAAGGGTTAAAGCACTTAAATTCGGTGGTTACTTACTGTTTAGATTTTTGAAGATAATGAATTTTCCTTTATTGTAGATACAAAAGATGTGCATGAATAGGGTTTATGAACTTGGAGCTTTCGCTTGCACCCTTTGATGAGGGATATTGATCTCCCTTGCAGACTCAGCTATCACCTTGTCCCTTGAAGAAGCCCACATGGACAATTAATCAGTGGGAGAGAGAAACTGAATATCTTATTCCGTTTAGGGGATATTCAAGTTAAAAGCTTATCTTATCTATGTCTTATCTATCTAGAATTGACTGGTGTATTAAGTCTACTATGGAAGGATGGCGCCCTTATCCTCACATTCTTATAATTGTTAATTTTTTTTAAAGAATATTTATTTAACTTTTTACTATTCAAAGTATTTTTTTCTCGAACCTTTTTCAGGTGGTAAATTATGATTTACCCTTGCAACATGTTTTATACTACTTGACATATCCAATGGAATTAGTCCACAAAATCACATGACAAAATATGATAAAATACATAAAGACTTTGAGGCATCTCAGGCTGTGATGTCATAACCAGGGTTCTAGCTAGACAAGTTTAAGTGCCGGGCTCTAGTGATAATCCAGGGTGACCTCCTAGACCCCCCTCCCATGAAGAACTGTTCAAATTTAGTCCACTTTTATTGACAAATTGTCAATGAAATTATTATTATTATTATTTCTTATGCGAATGCTAGAAGGATTTACAAAATTTTCTTTATGTACAATGGATATTTAAAATACACTGGATATTCAACTGTCAAAGTGCACCCTCCCCCCTTCCCCATCCGTTCTCCAAAAAAAGTACAAACATATGTCGGAAACTCTTCTCTCAATTCCCATTGTTATTCATCTTGCCCAAACTTTTTACCTCTTTTATTTTCGTCCCAGTATCGTTCAACGAAAGCCAAGCGGCACATGTTCCTATGAACTACGCAACAACTTTTATCATTATAAAATTCTCCACAAATCAAAAGAATATCAATCAGTTCGTTATAATGTTAAGTGCATATAGGGTTTATAACAAATGTGATTGGTTACTTACATTTGGAACGGTCTATAAGCACGCCTTGGGCCTTTGGGGGTGTAATTTTTACTTTGTTAAAGTTTGTTTGTATGGTAAGTGACAGACTTGGCAAGCTGCCAGCAGTGATTCACAAGGATTAAACCTGAACTGTGTGCATGTACGTACGTTTATGCAAAGAGCTTCGTGTATGGGTGATTTTATGATAATACAGTACGTACATTTGATTGCGTTAAATAAAAAAGTAGTTCAGTTGTTTGTTTTGATCGGAATTTAATGTGCATAATGTATGTTATGTTTTGTGTGTAAATCAGCGAATGACATAAATAGAGCGACATTAAAACGAGATCTGTTAAAACACTTAATTGTTTAACCGAATTAAACTTTTGAGTGCTGGGTGCAAGAGTGAATCTTAGAGCCGAGTGGTGGGCGGGAATTGCGAGTCCTGGGCGGGCCCGCCCAGCGCCACCCACCGTAGCTAGAACCCTGGTCATAACTAGTCTTTATTTTGGTCATTTTTACACAAATGATATCAAACTTTAAACTTAAATATCTGCTTAATGGAATACTAGTTTTGAATGCTTTCTTCAGCATTTTGTTTCTTTTGAAGTCCTCTTTCATGTGAGATTAACTTACTCTACCCCTGAACTAATCCTTAAATGGTCATAATCAGCTGCTCTTCTCAGATGATCAAAACGAGCCAGAGAGAGATTAAATCCATGAATACAATATCACTTACTGTTTCCGGCAAATATCCAATAATATAACATTGAGGGCAGTGTTTTTCCGTTGCATCGCTTGGATAATCTCTTGAACGCACAAACAGTCTTTGTCGGCATAACCATGGGGAGCGTTAATGGGCACCAAGTATGTCTGGCCGAAATACTGGAAACCGTGACCGCTAAAGTAGAACAAACCTGGTTGTAGAAAATTTTCAAAAATTATAATATTAAATCAATCATATTTAATTGATTGATTGGGTGACACTTGTCGATATATCAACAGCAAAAGTCATATTTTGCTAGACAGGTTTACATTTTATAAAAATAAAATTTTGACAATTTACACGACTTTGAGAAGAAGAAATCAGTTGTAAATGGGAAGAGCAGTAAATAAACTGAATTTAATACCATGCTCTTTGGCCGATCTAGAGGAATATGAAGAAACACAACATAGACTGAATTCAAAACCATGCTCTTTGGCCAATCTAGATGGATATGAAGACACACAACATCAAGTAAATTCAATACCATGCTCTTTGGCCAATCTAGATGAATATGAAGAAACACAACATCATCTGAACTCAATATCATGCTCTTTGGCTGATCTAGAGGGATATGAAGAAACACAACATAAACTGAAATCAATACCATGCTCTTTGGCCAATCTAGATGAATATGAAGAAACACAACATAAACTGAATTCAATACATTCTCTTTGACCGATCTAGATGGATATAAAGAAACACAACATCAACTGAATTCAATACCATGCTCTTTGGCCAATCTAGATGGATATGAAGACACACAACATCAATTGAATTCAATACCATGCTTTTTGGCCGATCTAGATGGATATGAAGAAACACAACATCAACTGAATTCAAAACCATGCTCTTTGGCCAATCTAGATGGATACAAGGAAACACAACATCAACTGAATTCAATACCATGCTCTTTGGCCGATCTAGATGGATATGAAGAAACACATTATCAACTGAATTCAATACCATGCTCTTTGGCCGATCTAGATGGATATGAAGAAACACCACATCATCTGAATTCAATACCATGCTCTTTGGCCGATCTAGACGGATATGAAGAAACACAACATCAACTGAATTCATTACCATGCTCTTTGACAGATCTAGATGGATATGAAGAAACACAACATCAACTGAATTCAATACCATGCTCTTTGACAGATCTAGATGGATATAAAGAAACACAACATCAACTGATTGCAATACCATGCTCTTTGGCCGATTTAGATGGATATGAAGAAACACAACATCAACTGATTTCAATACCATGCTCTCTGGCCGATCTAGATGGATACGAAGAAACATAACATCAACTGAATTCAATACCATGGTCTTTGGCCGATCTAGATGGATATGAAGAAACACAACATAAACTGAATTCAATACATTCTCTTTGACCGATCTAGATGGATATAAAGAAACACAACATCAACTGAATTCAATACCATGCTCTTTGGCCAATCTAGATGGATATGAAGACACACAACATCAATTGAATTCAATACCATGCTTTTTGGCCGATCTAGATGGATATGAAGAAACACAACATCAACTGAATTCAAAACCATGCTCTTTGGCCAATCTAGATGGATACAAGGAAACACAACATCAACTGAATTCAATACCATGCTCTTTGGCCGATCTAGATGGATATGAAGAAACACATTATCAACTGAATTCAATACCATGCTCTTTGGCCGATCTAGATGGATATCAAGAAACACCACATCATCTGAATTCAATACCATGCTCTTTGGCCGATCTAGACGGATATGAAGAAACACAACATCAACTGAATTCATTACCATGCTCTTTGACAGATCTAGATGGATATGAAGAAACACAACATCAACTGAATTCAATACCATGCTCTTTGACAGATCTAGATGGATATGAAGAAACACAACATCAACTGATTGCAATACCATGCTCTTTGGCCGATCTAGATGGATATGAAGAAACACAACATCAACTGATTTCAATACCATGCTCTCTGGCCGATCTAGATGGATACGAAGAAACATAACATCAACTGAATTCAATACCATGGTCTTTGGCGGATCTAGATGGATACGAAGAAACACAACATCAACTGAATTTAATACCATGCTCTTTGGCCAATCTAGATGAATACGAAGAAACACAACACCAACTCAATTCAATACCATGCTCTTTTTTGATCTAAATTTGCTGAAGACATATTTTGATTTAATCTTTTCGTTTTATCACCTGGAGTAAGTTGATGGGAAGTTAGAAAAAGACCGGGAAATAGTCAGAAATATCATGCAATAGAACACTGCTCAAAGAAATCATAAATAAAACATAACATAACAAGATGACGGGCTAAGAAGGGTGAATCACCCCATAAAAAGCCCAAACTAACACCACCACCACAACCAAAAAAAAAATCAAAAATCAAAGATGCCCAGAGTTAGTAAAGAACTTATTATCAATGTTGACTTTGAAATTGTGAACAGAACTGGAGCTAACTACCCACTCAGGCAAACCATTCCACTCATTAACAACTCTTTGTGAAAAGCTAAAATGCTGAATTTCTATCTGCAAACACTCTTTGGTCAACTTCAAACTGTTACCACGTGTCACATGAAAATTAGCTGAAACATGCAAGTAGCATTCGTAAAATTATTGTCAAGCAATGATGATGATTGTGAATGTGTTGAAGTTCTGGTATAGGACGGCCATTTAAAGGTCTAAAGAAAGAAGCCGCAGCAGTATTAACAAACTGTGCAACATTATTGTTACGTGACTCAAGTAAGTTTATATTAAAGTCTCCAAGAAAATACATTGGTTTGCCTTCATGGCATACATTGGCTATAACATTTTCAAAATTATCCATAAACTCATTCAAATTACTCTCATGAGGAGAAAGATAAATAATACCAATCACGGTACTATTGGTTTCTCCCAGTTTTTTAATTTCAATGAATAGTGACTCGTAACAACCCTCTTTGAAAACAGTAAGATCATCCCTGATTGGATAAGCACAAGCATTATTTATATACAAGCCAACGCCTCCACCACGCATATTTGATTGGATCTTAATAAGAATGAATAGCCAGAGATATGAATGAGATTAGTAGGGTATCATCTATTATCCAGGTTTCAAATACACCCATACAAGTCAAATTGTTCTAAAGCGAGCTTATTTAAGTATACAAATTGTCAAAATTTTACCTAAACTCCTTGAATTAACGTGGAGTAGTGAAAAGAATTTGTTACCTGATTAGTTTGTTAAGTTCATAGACATCATAACACATTGTGGCTACAAGAGTTTTGGGTAGTTCAAGAATTGTAAAAATGAACATCTGGATCAATATTTTCAAGAGTAGGATTATCCTCATTAACAGACTAATCGTTATCAGGCTCACTAAGAACCTGATTATTTGGTACTTCTCAGTTGGGCATGAATACAAAAAAGAAGAAAAAAAATATGGAGGTATGTGAAGATGCCATTTGACTGCTGCATAAATACACTTCAGGATTATCAAGCTTTTGAATGATTTCTTCCAAGTTTTGTTCAGCCTACCCATTCATTGTTTGACTTCCAAGATTAACACATAGACCACAAACCAATTCACCAAGAAAAGAAGAATGGGGGTTGCTGAGATGGGTGCAGAAGAATGTGCATATATAGGTTTCGGTTCTCTTCCCGGTATTTAACAAATGGTACCATCATCATAACCTTTTCCCAAACTGCACTGCTCCATTCTCCATGCAAATTACCACCTTGAAGCTCCCAATAATTTAACAAGCTCCACCTCCCCTATCGCTGAAAAGAAAAAATCCCTTACCGTACACCCCAGTTGCTAACAAATCGCAGAATATTCTCACGGCAGTCTTCATCTCGCCAAGTTCAAGGTTGGACAACGTGATGCACTTGAAGCTCATATTCTTCAGGGACCTGTAGAGCTTGCCTACATCACTTTCTGGCGCGCAGAGGTTTTCGTCGCCCCTGTAGTCTTGGTTTCCGATTAGCAAGGCTACTTTATCCGTTGCTGAAATAGAACAGAGATGTACAAACTTATCAGGATACAGGCACTTGCAACAAAAAGCACATACAAAAATAAAAACGTTGAAAACATTATCCCCTACTCTCAGTCTATGCCACTTTACCCCTCTCCCTTGTATCAACCACTAATGCTCCTCTCTGCACACCATTCCTTTTTCTACCACACCCGATAGGAGGCAATAGGCCCCAATGGGGGGTCAAAGGAGTACATAGGTTAGTCTGACACGCGGATCTACATAGGGCAGCTTCAGTAGTATTTGCATCTTTCTAAGCCATATTTGACACAATTTTAAGTTACATTTTTATTGTCCCCCATGGAGGGTCCTGCCCTCCCCGATGGGGGTTCTGTGCCCCCAACCCACTGTGGTGCCACCACTTCCACACCCCACCTTATCCATTCACCTTCCTTCCATCTTGTCTTCTATATCCTCTCTAAAACTCTCCCCCTTTATTCTCCAAATTTCTACTTAGTTGTCTTCACAGGTGGTTTAATGTAAAAGCAGCATTACATTTTCACAATATGTTAGTATCACCCCACCATCCCCCACCCCACCCCCTCACCTTAATCCCCTCACCCAACCAGCCCCATCATTCCACCAGCCCCTTCACCTCACCAGCCCCTTCACCTCACCAGCCCTTCACCTCACCAGTCCCTCACCCCACCATCCCTTCACCTCACCAGCCCCCTCACCCTCAAAATCCCCACTCTCAAAGCCCCACACCTCAAAATCTCCCTCACATTCAAAACTCCCCTCATCCTCAAAAGCCCCTACCCCTCAGAAGCCCACTCACCCTCAAAGCCCCCTCCCCTTACCCTCAAAATCACCCTTACCCCAAAATTCCCCCTTACCCTTAAAATCACCTTCACCCTCAAAAACCCTCACCTGCAAAAAAACCCACCCTCAAAAGCCCCCATCCTCAAAAGCCCCCTCATCCCCAAGAGCCCTCTCATCCTCAAAAGCTCCCTCATCCTCAAAAGCTCCCTCACCATCAAAGCCCCCACCGTCAAAAGCCCTCATCATCTAAAGCCCCCACATCCTCAAAAGCCACTCACCCTCAAAAATCCCCTCACCCTCAAAATCCCCTCACCTTCAAAAGCCTCCTCACCCTCAAAAGCCCCTTTCTCCTCAAACTCCCCTCACCCTCACAAGTCCTCTCACCTTCACAAGCCCCTCACCCACCAGTCCTTCACTTCACTTACCCTCAAGATCCTCCTCACACTCAAAAGCCCCTTCATCCCCAAAAGCCCCCTCATCCTCATAAGCCCCCTCATCCTGAAAAGCTCTCTCATCATCAGAGGCTCCTCACCTCAAAAGCTCCCTCACCCTCAAAGCCCACTCACCCTCAAAAGCCCCTCATCCTCAAAAGCCCCCACAACCTCAAAAGCCACTCACCCTCAAAATCCCCTCACCCTCAAAAGCCCCCTTTCCTTCAAAAGCCTCCTCACCCTCAATTGCCCCTTTACCCTCAAAACCCCTCATTCTCACAAGTCCGCTCACCTTTACAAGCCCCTCACCCACCAGTCCTTCACTTTACTTACCCTAAAAATCCTCCTCACACTCAAAACCCCCTCATCCTCAAAAGCCCCTCATCCTTAAAAGCTCCCTCATCATCAAAAGCCCCTCACCTCAAAAGCTCCCTCAACCTCAAAAGCCCCTCATCCTCAAAAGCCCCCTCATCCTCAAAAGCTACTCACCCTCAAAAGCCCCCTTACCTTCAATCCCCTTACCCACAAGCCCTTCACACCACTCACCCTCAAAAGCTTTCTCACCCTCAAAATCCCCCTTACCCTCACTCACAAGCCGCATCCACCCTCACAAGCTCACTCACCCTCACAAGTTCGCTCACCCTCACAAGCCTGTTCACCCTCATTAAGTCCTTACAATAACAACAAAAAACAACAGTATATTCAAGTTTCTCACCAAATAACTTTCCTATAGGGTTGTCTGAGATGCCCGCTACAGTCACTAGTGCTTTTTTACAAGGCAGTGTAAAGCCTACAGCATTATGCAACATACAGTAGTAGCTGCCTGCATCGGTGCATTGGATGTTTTTAAGTGATAATTTGGAACTGTTGGCATCTGTGAAAACGATATAGTTTGGGAGAAAAGGAAAGAAAAGACAACATTAAATAGGTGCATAAGTAACATAGGCTCGTTGGCTGGATTGAACTGATTTTAATACAAATATAATTCATTTATACATATATTTATATATATACACATATATATATATATATATATATACACACACATATATTAATATACACATATGTATATATATCATACATATATATATACATATATATATATATATATAGATATACAGTATATATTATATATATATATATATATATATATATATATATATATATATATATATATATATATATATATATATATATATATATATATATATATATATATATATATATATATATATATATATATATATATATATATATATATATATATATATATATATATATATATATATATATATATATATATATATATATATATATATATATATATATATATATATATATATATATATATATATATATATATATATATATATATATATATATATATATATATATATATATATATATATATATATATATATATATATATATATATATATATATATATATATATATATATATACATATGTGAGGAAAGCCTCCAGCACAAACAAACAAACAGATTCTAAAACTGGAGACTACATACATGTCTGATTCTGAATAAGATACAGTGTGTGAAGATGACCTTCTTTGTTGTGGGGTAGCGACTGCAGTGGGGAATGGAAAGGGATACAGGAGTGTGGAGAGCAGGTTTAATGCATGAGACCTGGGAAGAGGGGGACTGTGACCCAGGAGGGCAACAGAACTCTGTAAAGTAAGTAACAAATTAAATTGTAAACTTGCCTTTTATTTCTTTTCCATCTTTGTACCATTGGTAACTGATCTCACAGATACACTTGGCATTGACTTCAAATGTCACTGATTCACCCGGAAAGCAGGGGAAATTAACTGGGTGCTTCAAAATAGTGATTCCTACAAAAGAAGAGAGATAAGAACAGTATAAACCCCAGTTTCCATACATGCACAAGTTTAATTGTGTTTGTGAGGCAAATGGAAATTACTCAAATATGTGCACTAGCTAGAGCATAAATTTGCCCAAATTTTGCTTTCAAGTCTGCCTGAAAATATTATATTGGGGGGAGGGGGATTGCTTTATGCCCCCCCCCCCTCTCACCTGTGCACCCCGCTTCCTACTGCCTGTTCAAAAGTACTAGCGTACCTAGCAATTTACGCATATGTGGACAAGCATACAATTGTGAGAGACGAACAAGTTTTGGAAAGCTTTCTTCGTTTATGATTTATCATTGATTCAAGAACAAATGGACAAATGGACGGACCAATGGTAAAGATGCCCTTTTCACCAAACTACATTGGTAAGGGGAGTATTATCCTATTCTTGTGAAAAATTGTCTGATTTTCTTGAAACTGTCCACATGCATTCATACATTTTGTCAAAATTTCCATTTCTCCACCTTTACACCAAAAGGCAAACTGTCCCAACATTTTCTAGAGAACAAGAATGTTGGCGTAAATACAAATTTTGTACTCGATCAATCTTGCAAAAAGTTAGTCTAAATATTATAACTTTTCCAGAATATATGCATCAAAATTGTCATGTTTCAATGATGGATTTCAGTATTTCCCCCAACCTGAGTATGCTTATATGATTAAACGTTCACATGATAAAACAAAGTTTAAGGTACACACACAACAAATATGTTGGTCATCTTTAAATTACAACCTTTGGTTGGTAGGTTGATGAAGTTTAAAGATCTTTGGACATGTAGCAATTTCTGTATTGTTTGAAAGAGAATTCAAATCTGACCAGACCAGTTTTTGAATTAAAAAAATAAAAAAAAATAAAAACTTTTTTAGTTTTTGAGTTATGGCTTATCAAAGGCTCCATAAGTTTTGGTCAGAATTTGCTGCACTGGCCGCTTTAAAGAATTATGATAGACAGTTAAAAAAATAAGGATTTACAAAAGAAACTGATTTTTATGAAATCTTTTGCTACTATGATGGTTTGTAAGCTCATTAATGGCACCACTACAGCAATGGTCAAGTAGTGCCAGAGAGATTACATTATGTCAGAGGTGAAGAAATTAAAGGATGAGAAAGGAGGGGGTCAAAAATACAATGACTTTTATTCCATTCAATCTGATTGGTCCATTGGTCTTTATACTAAGTTCAACTTTATCTCTGCAAATACTCACCTGCATCATGAAGATTGATTTCTATCTTTTCTGAAAAGTAAAAAAAAAAACAGAAGAGATAACACTTTAAAAAAAATTAAACTCAGTCAAAGGCACCCTTTGCTATGTTATGTTATCACTTTACATTCAGTTTCTGTAAATTCTTAAAACTATTATCAATAAATTAAAAGAAACGGATTTTCTTGGAGATATCTTAAATAAATTCAATGCACGGTGGAAAAGTAACTTTTATGCTGATTTGTTGACTGATGTGCTGTATACTTCATAAATGACGATAAAAAACCCATCATCATACCATATTTTTTTTTACAAAATAGAGCCATTAATTGTTTCAGTATTGAAGGCTGTTGCAACCAAAAGCATCACAGCAAATGTTGTTTAAAAACGGAATTGAATAAGAAAAGAGAAAGACACACAATCACCTCTCGCTTTTGTAGATGTGTGTTATATGGCCTTTCAAATGACAGATGAAATACAATTCCCAGGTCTTTCTTTTAAATCCACTACAGAAAATTGTGCCCCACTAAAGATGATTTCTCTACAGCTTGAAAACTTTCTTATCAAAAAGTTGACACCACCAAATTATCTCATGTCAGATTTTCTAACAATCGAACAATAAGTAGGACCTTCTCCAGCCAAACAACCTCCTCATGCCAATCAACCTACTCCCCCGCCAACCAACCTCCTAACCCCGGCTTCTTTTTATTGAACAGCAATATGACAAACACTCCACTCACCTACTTGGACTGTCACGGTGGCAGATTCTTGACCGTTCACCGTATTATACACGTAGCAAAAGTATCTGCCTGCATCTTGAACTGAAACTTGACTCATCTAATTAAGAAAGAGAAATCAATAAGACAATAGAGGATTAGTTGAGTAGTCAGGCAAGTTCATCTTATATGAAAGAGGACTTTAACAGAAAAAATGGTGAAGAAAGCATTCTATAACCTTATTCTATTAAGGAAATCTCAGAGTTGAAAGTTCTGTATAATTTATATAGAAACAACTAAAATCACACTAATTATGATGTCACAGCCTCATATTCCATTCATGTATTCTTTCTTATCTTCTCCTGCTGTGATTTTGTGGCTTAACACCATTAGAAAGGAAAGTCAGGAAAGTAATCAAGGTAAGTAGTTGTACAAGGAATTATAATTTTCCACCAGTAGAAAGTTTGAGAAAGAATATTTCAAATAGTAAAAAAGTTAAATCAATTTTCTTTTAATTGCATAAACAATTGTTAAGAATGTGAGGATATGGACGCAAACCTTCTATTTCCATAGTATACTTACTACACCAGTCATTTCTACACAGATAAGACAGAACTAAACAAATTGCCTGCTGATGTGTTGGTCTTTGCAATGCTTGTTTTCATCAATCATGGAAAAGTATTATTTTCATCAGCTGAACAAGAGATAAGCAGACCGAACATGTGGACTTCCATGTATTAGAGCATGGTAATAATAAGCTTTGCACCCAATTAGGGCTTGTAGAATTCCCCTATGATGGTAGTGAATGTTGTGAGAAATATGAAGTTGCCGGGATAACTTCATAACCCAGATGTATTTGAAGGTATCGGAAAGATTGGCACCGAATGCAAAATCGAGTTGTCAGACGATGCATCATCACCTTAGATAAATCCGGCCAGGAGAACTCCTGACGCATCAAAGGAGCCTCTAGAAAAGAGCTAGCTAGATCATCTCCATGAGCTCCAAATCGTCCAAAGAAAAGGTTTGAAAAGTCAAAGAACCCACTGAATGGCTTGGTAACATTGTGCTAGTATCGAAACCAGATGGCTGTTTTAAAAATTTGAGTCTAACTGGCGAGGCCATGAATGCCTGGTCCAATGGTAAAGTAAGAGGCTTTGTAGTGGTTTGTGAGCTACGCTCCTGGTTTGTGAGCTACGCTCCTGGAATGTCAGTTATGATGTCACAAATTAGTATTCTAATTTTGTAATATATGCACTGTGAATTTCAAGTATACGTTGTGGTGTGATTTTAAGATTGTAGGGACAAGTTTTTCGGTTAAGATATTGTCAAAACCTCTTCAGAAATTACAGAGGTTTTGGAATGAGTTAGGTTTATCCTGAGAAGCAAGTAGGTTCCTGGAATGGGAATGAATTAACTTAACACAAGTACAAGTTTATAACCAGAATTCTATGCAATCAAATTTAGGAATAAATTATGCGTATTTACCAGTTAACCGTAAAGAATGTATTAATATGGGTGTGTATGGGTTGCACATTAGGTACATGATTTTGTTTTAGGGGTTTGTCCGATTATTTACAAAAATGCGAAGTCTATTTATATGTCCATTTAGGATTTCTGTGTCAGCACAGAACTAGTCTGAGAGATGTTGATGTTATTGTTTTATGTTTAAGCAACAATGCTTAAAACTGTACAAAATATTATGGTGCCTTTAATATATGAAACCTGTAGTAGACAAATTGTTTTACATTTCTCCTCAGGGCTTTCTGCAGTATGGCACCAGTTTTGGCTAACCCAGTTCCATCAGGGATTTATGTAACACAATCGACAGAATGATTGCATCTAAATTTGAACCTAGCGAGACAGTACACATACTATTATTATCTAAAGCTCTTTGAAGTCACAAGAGAAGCCAATAAATCATTTTGCGAGCGAATCTTTAAGACGCCACAAAGATGGAACCATTAGTAGCAAGAGGGAAATTTCAACCATCAAATCTATGACTCCACCCACTTCTGCTGTCAAACATAGCAAGATGCGTTGACAAAAAGTCTTGGATACACTTATAGTCCTTAAGTGACACAGGACATCTGATGTAGGAGTTGGGTTAGAATATTGGTTTATCATATTTTCTTGTATATTTCATGTATGTATGTCATTTGTCTATTATGTTGATCAAGCAAGTTAGGAATTATACACTTGCAAATAGAATTATCTTTTCAGCGATGTTTTTGGCATTGTAGTCTCTTTAAGAGCTTATTTAACCCGATCTTGCTGTCGGTCGCCGATACCTAATTTGTGACAATGACAAAGCGGTCCAAGATGTGATATCAGCAAGTCACCAAGACAATGTTTACTGAATGGCGACAAATGTAAATTCAAGCAAGACAGAGTAAAGTTGTTTGGCCATATGGAGTATCATCTAGCCATCAAAGGGGAAGGCAATTCAGAATCTTGTAGGACCAAAAAGAAACAAGAATTGCAGTTGCTACTTGGTCTCATAAATTACTTGTCAAAAATTGTGAAACTAGCCCTGACTACAGAGCCTCTAACGAAGCTGCTACAGAAAGATGTAGTATTCGAATGGACAGCCAGCCATGAAGCACGTAACAAAATGAAAGAGACAATTGTCAAAGCACCAGTGCTTGCCTGTTGTGATTCATCCAAAGACATCATAATTCAGTGTGACGTATCAAGCAAAGGACTTGGAGCAGTATTAATGCAAGATGGCCGCCATGTATATTCAGCTTCAAAATCTCTGACACCCGCAGAAATTAACTATAGCAACATTGAATGAGAAATGCTGGCAGATGTATGGGAAACCAAATACTTTAGGTATTTGGAAGGAGTTTCACAATACACACTGATCATCAGCCACTTGAGAGCATTGCAAAGAAAGAAATCTGGAAAATGCAAGCAAGATTGCTAAGACCTATGCTACAGCTCCAGGAAATCACCTACAACATTAAGTACGTCCCAGGCAAAGATGTACCACTAGCAGACTGTTTATCACGATGCATAAACACAAAGAAAGCAACATTCTAAATCCCAGATGTAGATGTACATAGAAGATAACAAATGTGAAACCGTTTGTTATCAGCAGAAACAGAAACCTTAAAGCAACTGACCCTATGCTTCAGGCTGTGATTTCCTACATCACCCATGGATGGCCAGCGGAAAAGTACCAATGAAACGAAGCTACATACGCACATTGGCAACACCGTACTGAACTGGCAATGGTGTAATAATGAAAAGCCAGAGAGTTGTCATCCCAGAAGAGCCAGAGTTGATCATGATGAGATTAAAGATTCTCCAAATCTTACCCAACAAACACCAAGGAGTAAAAAGACTCAACTGAGAGCACATCAAGCTGTTTACTGGCCTAGTCTCTATGCAGACATTGAGAAATTGATTCAGGACTGTGATCAATGTCAAAGGTACCAAAGAAACCAGTCAAAACTTCCAGTCCACCCAATTCACAGCACGAGCGCAATGCAAACAGTTGGTGTGGACAATTTTGAACTTCGGCCATTACAATATCTACTCACTGTGGACTACTTCACAGGCTATGTGTGGGTTCACAGCATGATGAGCTGGACTGTAATCAGCAAATTGGACTACACATTCTCTTATTTTGGATATCCTGAAAAGCTATCCCATAATGGCCGTCAAATAATTAGTAGTGAATTTATAAATGTTTGCCAAAATCACAAAAAAAATCACTTAGCAAGTGCAGCTCATCACCAACCAAGCAACGGGGAAACATAGGCACAGTGAGAGCTAGGTGAAGTAATCTCTACGGAGAAAAACAAGCAAGAAATCCTCTCAGCATTAGGGGACACCCCCATATTGACAGAAATACCATCCCCGTATGCACTAATGTTCACAAACCGAAAAGTCAAGTCAAATCTACCAGTTTTCCAATATAATCATCCGCAAATCTACAACTATTACACTGAAAACATTGAATGCAATACAAACTCGTATGCTGGTATCAAAGAAGGTTCAGTACCACTTTCTGTAGGGACACTGTGTAGATTCCAAAAACAGCTAAGTGCAACTTGGCAACAAGCAGCAATTGTTGATTGTCACTCCGATCAAAAATACACTGTGGCAACGCCAGATGGAACAAGAATTAAAGAGACAGAGTGCATATCAAACCAGCTCACCTGACAGTTCAATGCTACAATCAACCCATCGAAGCCATCTTAAAGAAAGCTGCAATATCCCAACCAGTGCCCATTCCCAAAATTTGAAACAACGTATGACACAGAGACCAAGTCCAGAGGACCAGATCACATCGTCACCAAAGACAGACCTCGAAGAAGCCACCCGCAAAATACAGTGACTTCATATTGACTTGAACTTTCAAACTATCCAATGTTTGTTAAAAGCTTTTTTCTTTTTAGTTAATGCTGTGTTCTAAAGCATTTGCTTCTGAATGCATTTGTGGAACTAAACTTATGGACTTGTGATTAGTATGGACTCTTGTTTAATGTTGAAATGATTAGATATGCATGACATTCTAGTGAACTTTTTCATGAAGTATACTACAGTATGTGATTATGTACTCAATGTTTGAACTCAGTTCAAAGCTCTGAATGTAATTTTTTGTTGATGATATTTCAGCCTGAGAGAGGAGATGTTATGATATTACCATTTTATATCTTCATATCTATATCAACTGCTGCTTACTTCCGGTGAGGTTAGATACCATGCATGTGGAAGCAACTTGATCGCAACAAAGTTTGAACAAAAGATTGATACCATTTCTGTTATGTTTTAGTCTAGTTATATCACATAAAGAAGATGATGTGCATAATGCATAGTAGTATCACTTCATGTCCATAGACGTCATGTGATGAAAATTAGGTATGTTTACCTCTAAATCACCAGATGTGGCGCCCTCGACCAATTGCGATTCCAAGAAAACTTCTCCATCTCTGGTGACCTGCCTGAACCTATACCACTGATACTGCGGTTCCGGTGAGCCCAACGCTCTGCAAGATAATGTAAGAGGGCGACCTTCTTGCACCGTGGTGCTTCGTGGTTGGATGTCGATCACTGGACCTTCACCTTTACCTGTGTTAGTATAAGATACATAAGAATTGAATAGAAATGCTATTATATACCTAATATAGTGGTGTTTCCATAGGGGTGGGGAGGGTGAAGCAGACCGTCAGACCTTTTCAGAAATATAATAATACCAAGCATTTAATATATGCTTTTCCCTAAGGTGGCTCAAAGCATTTAAATACAAAAGGCCACACAGGGTTCTCCGGCTGCCAACAAATCGCCGCACATGAAGAACTTGGACTTGACTGGAAAGTGAATGAACACCGCGTTTTCACACTTCTCTTCTCAAATAGTGTTCAGAAAACCAGGCAGGGGTGACTCTCCTGCTGTTGGGACCAAAAGCTTAATGTCCCCTCCGAAGGAGGTGTGCACCAATCAACCATTGTCACTTCTCTCAACAGCTGAATGAGGAGTAGGAGCTGCAGATGAAACGCTTCCGCTTTGATGTTCGGCGTATTTGTTTGCATAGCTGTGGAAAATTTGACTTAGACCTGACCGAGCCTTGAACCTTGCCGACTGAGCTACCTATATCAAGGCTTCTAAGACTCCCCACCTTTTGGACGTTGACATCAAAAGTCACAGTTGGACCCCTTACTTGTTGGACGCTGACTGTGCCACTTACAGACTGAGGGGGAGTTGTGTACAAAGGTATATGGGAGTACAGTTACTGTATGTCAGTGGCGTGGTGGCAGCAATAATTAATATCTGCCCCTGCAGGGCAGCAATTTTATTTAATACAGCTGGTAGAAGATTTTCGAGAGGGCGCCAAATGCTCACAAGAACACAAAACTTGTCTTGAGAATACATTCTTATATACTTTTTATTCTCAATGCTGAAAATATTTTCTCTCAAAGCTTTATTCTTACATCAAAAACATAAAAACCATCCCTAGACTAAAGACATCCATCCAACTAAAGGCACATATTGTAGTCAATGGGATTCTACATTTGAACATTCATTCCAAAACATATATTCCTTTTTAATAATTTTAGTGTGGAAGTTGACACGATTTTAAGCAATCTGCTGCTACCAAAATCAAGCCAAAAAACCTACCAGGACGTCGACCCTGGATTAAGCAATTTTCTGCTACCATAATCACGAGAAATGCAGGAATTCCGGGGCTTCGTACCTCAGTACCCCTACCTGCAGCTTCGCTCCATAGATGTTACACATTCTAAAGCGCTTTTTAGCTATCAAAACCACAAGAAACATAGGGCTTCCCACAAAACCCTGATTCCTTCCTTGCGGCCATCACTCCTATATCATGCCTAAAGTTAACACCATTCTAATAAAGATTGTATTACGAATTTATTCTTACAAAATCTTCTTCAATTTCCAAAAAAAAGTTCTTCAATATTTTGGGGAGTTCTCCTTCAATTTTCTGGAAACTTCCTTTAATTTCGGGAAATTTTCTTCAATCTTAGGAACTTTTTTCAATTTTCATGAAAATTCCTTCTTTTTCGGAAAACTTTCTTCCATTTTGAGAAATTTCATTCATTTTGGGGATTTTTTCTTCAATATTTAAGAAATTTTCTTCAATATTTAAGAAATTTCCTTCAATCTTTGGATTTTTTCTTTTTCATTTTTTTCAATTTTTGGCAAGTTTTTTCTTCAAATTTTGTCAAATTTATTCAGATTTAAAAAGAATGAAAGATTTAATGCATTTTGTTTTAAAAATTTTCTTCCGTTCTCCTGTAATTATGTTTACTCATTCATAGTAGTAGCCTGCGAGCGATGGAATCTTCCGTTCCAATCATAAGTTGAATGTACAGTAATTGACCCATACCACTTGTTATTTGCTTGGGTGTACAATCTCAAATGATTTCATTGGTTCGAAGTGGAGCACGTTTATATATGTTTTTTGCGGACCCATTAGGTGATAGCCTGTTGGTATGCATAAATTAATAATATTAGCTCTGCATTCCGTGCGCTCTGCATAATGTTTCACAAGTAGAAAGTATAAATGTAGAAGTAGAAAGTACAAATGTGTTTTGCTGTTTAATATGATTCTGAATGACCAAAAATATTGTTTATCATTGTTGAATGTTTCAAATCAATGTTGAACTTATCTGCAGAGTGCCGAAGAATTGCTTTTGCTTCAATGCGTGGTATGTGTTGAAGAAAAAAAAAGGAAAATGTTTTCATAGCTCCTTGCTAAAACAAGGTCTGGTTTAGTTTAAGTACAGAATACAATGTATTTCAGTTTAATTTTCAATCCTGATCCATACAGAAATTGCAGGCAATACACTTTTATTTATCTATTTTCATTTTAAGAGAAAAAAAATACAAATTTGGTGGAAAGTGGGACACTACTTTTCATTAGCGGGCATTTTCTTTTCTGCCTTCTTATACTCTCGTAATTCATGCAGTTTTATAGCGCATTGAAGAGGCGAATACCATATAAGGCTATAGGGCAGGAACCTTTGGTGGCTTAAGTATAATTGAAAATGCCACCGCGATACACAAAACATAGCAAGAATGATTATTGAACTTGAAAAATAAGAGAGGTGTGCATGATTTATGAGAATTTTTTTGGGTTGAGCTATTAATATTATTTTTTCAAATAGGAGCCATATGGCCTGGCCATGGTTAATGTTTCGAAGAAATGTTGAATATCAAGTAGGTGGTATCTCTGAAGTGTAAGATTTTCCTGCAGTAGGTTATATGCAAATCAGCAACAATTGTACTGCGTGATCACTGCTTAAGTATACGATGGCCAGCAACACACCGCAAGATGATGCATTTAGAGGCTTAATTTAACTGTTTAACAAGTATCCGACAAATTCCTTTTCTTTTTATATGAAAAAAAATTAAAATCTTAACTATGAATTAGAAATCGTGAGCAAATAAGGGCATATAGATAGCCTGTTGACACAGCCTTTTACGCAAGTTTTTTTTATGTGACTGGCTTGGGACCTAGACTGACAAAGGGGTAAACTCAGCAGATAGGGTAGATAAAATCACTTTACATGCAAACAACATTAAAGTTTATTAATGCATTTCATTGATCAATGCCTCTGTTATCATTTTCAACATTATTTACAGAAATACTGTGATACAAACATTGTTAGCAGCTATCATAACATTGCAGTACACTGCAGTTAGTTACTGTAAATATGTTCAAAGCTTGTTTACATTACAGGTGAAAAAACGGTTTTCCGGTTAAAAGAGGTATTGGTTTTGGAAACCGACCGGTTTTAGATTAGGGCAAAACCGTGCAAGCTTAGATGGAAGATCGCTAATTAAAACACCATGCATGAACATAAGTCTTCTTTCAAACTTTTCATGTTCAATATATCTTCTATTAGCACACTTACCATTTGGTGTGACTGTCAGTCGAGCGTATGTCGTGTACTCCGGCTTTGTCTCGTTTCCATCAACAACATGGTAGACCTTGCAGATGTAAACTCCCCTGTCGCGTTTGAATTTTACATCCTGAATCCTCAGTTCAGCCTCGCATCCACCACTGACCTTCTCCTTGACATTTTCGGCCTTACCATTTTTGATGACTTCCATGCAATGAAACCACTGATATTTGGGAAACGGAAAACCCTTGGCCTCACAACTGAAAATGGCCTCCGACCCCTCCTGAACTGTTATGTCTTTTGGTTGTGATATAATAATCAAAGGTTCTGAAGAAAAGGAGACAAACAGGGTTTGAGAAGATGCAACAAGCAAAATTATCTGGCTTGGAAACACACAATACACGATTAAGAAAAATTAAATGAATAAATACACAGGGCTTAAAACTTTGCCCCTTAAGATTTCTGTTTTGTTTTTTTCCGACACATTTCCACACGGCAGATGAGTTAATCAATTTTTAACAGTTATGTCGGCAGACTGGTAGAGTCCACAAAGGCTAAATAAAAAAATATATGTTATTTATACCCCACACCACCCCACCTCCAATCAACATTTAAATGCAGCACAAGTTCTCATCATTTTCACATACACCCCACTTCCAATCAACATTTAAGTGCAACACAAGTTCTCATCATTTTTACATACACCCCACTTCCAATCAACATTTAAGTGCAACACAAGTTCTCATCATTTTTACATACACCCCACTTCCAATCAACATTTAAGTGCAACACAAGTTCTCATAATTTTCACTTACATCCCACCTCCAATCAACATTTAATTGCAACACAAGTTCTCATCATTTCCACATACACCCCACTTCCAATCAACATTTAAGTGCAACACAATTTCTCATCATTTCCACATACACCCCACTTCTAATCAACATTTAAGTGCAATACAAGTTCTCATCATTTTCACATACACCCCACTTCCAATCAACATTTAAGTGCAACACAAGTTCTCATCATTCCACATACACCCCATCTCCAACCAACATTTAAGTGCAACACAAGTTCTCATCATTTCCACATACACCCCATGTCCAACCAACATTTAGGTGCAACACAAGCTCTCATCATTTCCACATACACCCCATCTCCAACCAACATTTAAGTGCAACACAAGTTCTCATCATTTCCACATACACCCCACCTCCAACCAACATTTAAGTGCAACACAAGTTCTCATCATTTCCACATACACCCCATCTCCAACCAACATTTAGGTGCAATACAAGTTCTCATCATTTCCACATACACCCCACCTCCAACCAACATTTAAGTGCAACACAACCCTTACAAAAAAGAGTGTGTCAAACCTTGTCTGTGTTTCTGCAGGAACACATGTGGCAGACAAAAGACTTCACATGTGGCAAACAAAAGTGACACACATGACAATGCATGAAATTGGAACTAATCCCCTGCATGTCTAACAGGTAATCCCACATGTGTTCATGTGTGGCTGACATGCATGTAAATGTGTGCACACAAAGTGTTTTAACAATACAGGAAAAAGTGTGGTAAAACTTGTTCCAACCTGTGTCAAGAAATGTGGCAAAACGTGGCAAACTTTCAATTTTGGACCAGCTAAATGGGCTGTTGCATGAAGAAATATTTTATGGTGTAAATGCTTTGTCTGGTACTTATGACACAGGTTTTCTCTTGTTTCCTGTATGACACACATTGTCCTGTTGGACACAGGAAAACCTGTGAAGTGTAGTTTCCATGTTTTATGTGTAAAAGAGTGGCAGACACTGTTTTTTGTGGAATGAAGGAGAAAGAGTGTCAAACTAGTGCAAATACCAAGGATTACCTTGGGTTTGCATGCGTGTTCATGCATGAAATTGGAACAGCTGACACAGGTTTTTAAGTTCTCATCATTTTCACATACACCCCACTTCCAATCAACATTTAAGTGCAACACAAGTTCTCATCATTTTCATATACACCCCACCTCCAATCAATATTTGGGTGCAACACAAGTTCTCATCATTTAACCTTCACTTTTTACTCATTTTATCAACCAGTCCCTCTCATCTGAAATTGTACCATCAAGTGTCAACCGTATACAGCTATGACCTCTTCTGAAAAAGTCAAACCGGGATGTGCACTCTTCGAACTATCAACCCATCTGTAATTGTCTTACACTGTATTTCTAAGCTGCTAGAGCATTTTGTGTTAGCCAGACTTTCACCATTTAGTCTGCTAATAATATCATTGATAAGAACCAGTCTGCCTCCAGAGCCAATCACAGTGTAGAATCAATAGTACTACATATTCAAAATGAAATTTTATGCGCAATGGATAATGAAAGCTGGTTGCTCTAGTTCTTCTCGACTTGTCTGCCGCCTTGGACATGGTCCACCATGGCATCCTTTTATATCGCCTACACAACATTGGACTTGATGACATCCCCTGAAATGGTTCTTGTCACACCTTTCTAACTGTTTTCAGTGTGTAAGGATACATGATCAGTCAACAAATTGGGCTTAACTTCATTATGGGGTCCCACAAGGCTCCATTCTTGGCCCTGTGTTTTTTTTCAATTTACACAGGCCCTTCTTGGTAAAATACTGCAGAAACATGGCCTCAGCTACCATTTCTATGCAGATGATTCCCAAATTTATATGTCATTCAATCCTCGCCAATCGGACTTTGATGAAGCTTTAAATCATCTTGAGTTATGTGCTGAAGATATTCGTACCTGCATGTGTCATAATTATCTTAAATTGAATGATGATAAGTCGGAATTAATCATTTTTGATTCCAAACAGCAACTGACCAAAATTCATCTTTAAGGTCTACAGATTGGTTCTTCTTTCTTCTGCTGCAAAAGTACGCAATTTGGGCTTAATTTTTGACTGTAACATGACTTTAAACGGCCATATTTCTTCTATTATTCAATCTGCCGGTTCACAAATTCGCAATATTGGGCTTATCCGCAATTATTTGACACAAGATACTGCTAAAACCCTTATGCAAACCTTTGTCACTTCACGCTTGGACATGTGCAATTCGCTTTTATACGGCTTGCCTGACATTCAAATAAGGAGAATAAATTGTATGCAAAACAATGTTGCTGGATCATATTACAATCCCTACACAGGTTGCCAATCAAAGATAGGGTCATTTTCAAAATTGTATGTCTTGCTTATCGTTGTACTCGAAACACTGCTCCTTTGTATCTTTCTGAGGTTCTTGTTCCACAAATACCAAGACAGCAGTTTTTGCACTTCAATGACAAGTCACTCTTTGTTGAAAAAACTTTCAAAAGAACATGGGGCCAGAGATCTTTTACTTACGCTGCACTTTAACTTTGGAATGGATTTCCGCAATATATTAAATCCTGTGTGTCTGCGGTCTCTTTCAAAATAAGTCTCAAAAAGTATTTGATGATGGCACTCATAAACAATGATTATTTGTTCAATACTTTAGTTTGTTTAAATGTTTGGTATTTTATGTGTATCATACATATTTCATGTTCTTGTATTGTTTGTTTAAAGCACCATGAGTGTCTGTTTATGGTAGATACCGGCACTGCAGAAATCTTTATTATTATTATCATTATTATTTTCACAAATCTATATTACAGAAGTGAAAGTAAAGATACAGATTTGGAACTTTCTTCCTTTTCATGTACATCACACATTTACATAAAAACCTCTTTACACTTTTGATCAGCCATTACTTGCAAAACAACACATGCTACCTACAAAATCTTACGGCTGCTATTGGGGTGATTCCACCCTCACCGTGACTAATGTTACAATTGTGGTATTTGCCCCGCTTATTCCAGGGACTCTCCCAGGAATAAGTGGTGGTGTTTCCACTCTCACCGTGACTGACGTCTACAATTGTAGAATCGCCCCCCTTATCCCTAGGACCCTCCCAGGATTAAGTGGGGTGATTCCACCCTCATCATAACTGATGTTACAATGTGATGTTACAAACTGACGTTACAAACCGACGTTACAAACCGACGTTACAAATCGACATGACAAACCGACCTTACAAACCGACCTTACAAACCGACGTTACAAACCGACGTTACAAACCGACGTAACAAACTGACGTTACAATCTGACATTACAATCATGATATTTGCCCCACTTTCCCCTGGGACCCTCCCAAGGTTAAGTGGGGGAAATTTTACCCTCACTGTGACTGACATTACAATCGTGAAATCGCCCATGCTTACAATTGTGGAATCGCCCCCGCTTATCCCTAGGACACTCCCAGGGTTAAATGGGGCTATTCCACCCTCACCATGACTGATTTTACAATTGTAGAATCGCACCCACTTATCCCTAGGACCCTCTAAGGGTTAAGTGGGGACGATTCCACCCTAATCGTAACTGACATTACAATCTTAAAATTGGCCCCACTTTTCCCTGGGATACTCCCAGGGTTAAGTGGGGCTGTTCCACCCTCACCATGACTGATGCTACAATCGTGGAATCACCCCCGCTTATCCTAGGACCATCCCAGGGCCAAGTGAGTTGATTCCATGCCCTATGACAGACATTACAATCTTGGAATCGGCCCCACTTTTCCCTAGGGCCCTCCCAGGATTAAGTGGGGGCGATTCTACCCTCACTGTGACTGATGTTACAAGCGTAGAATCGCCCCTGCTTATCCCTGGAACTCTCTCAGAGATAAGTGAGTTGATTCCATGTCCTGTGACTGGCGTTACAATCGTGGAATTACCCATAAACACATCTTACCAACAGGTTTTAAAAGCACCAAGGCTGACTCCAATTTTAACCTCTCCAAGTATGATATGAGATGACGTACGGTTTTCCCCTGGTAACCCAACTCCAGCAATAACGAATAAGAAGGTGTACTGTCTGGCTTGTATATTTCACTTGCTAAAGCTTCCACCTCTTCAATGCTGTACAAATAAAAGCAAAAGTAAACCTTATTCAAGAGGTAACAATGACTGTGCTTCCCAAAGATGCTGTCAATCAGTGGTGGCACCATTATTTAGGGGGAACCTACCTCTCCACATTTTCTCCTCATATTTGGACAAACTGAAAACTGATCATGGGCTCTGGGCAAGAAGTGAGGCACAAGTCCCTTTTTCATCCCTGTGGCTTCATTATTGGGAAGCCGAGTCTCATTTTCCTAACTGTGGCTTCACCATTGGGGGACATGGTCTCATTTTTCTCCCTGTGGCTTCACCATTGGGGACAGAGTCTCTTTTTCCTCCCTGTGGCTTCACCATTGGGGCACCGAGTCTCTTTTTCCTCCTTGTGGCTTCACTATTGGGGGACCGAGTCTCTTTTTCCTCCCAGTGGCTTCACCATTGGTGGACATAGTCTCATTTTCCTCCCTGTGGCTTCACCATTGGGGGACATGGTCTCATTTTCCTCCCAGTGGCTTCATTATTGGGGGACATGGTCTCTTTTTCCTCCCTGTGGCTTCATTATTGGGGGACATAGTCGCTTTACCATTGGTGGACATAGTCTCTTTTTCCACCCTGTGGCTTCACTATTGGGGCACCAAGTCTCTTTTTCCTCCCTGTGGCTTCACTATTGGGGGACATAGTCTCTTTTTCCTCCCAGTGGCTTCATCATTGGGGACCTACACCTAACAGAACCCATCCACATTTTCTCCTTGGTTAAAGAAGAGTTGAAAGATCAATTTTTGTGAGAAGTGATTCCTAAGTTTTGTTTCCAGAATAGTTCCCCAACTTCTTGGCAAAATGAGTTTCTTGTAATATACATTATTTTCTTATTAAAATAAAAGAAATTTAAAAGACTTATTGATAATTTTATAGTTTTTAATTGAACAATAATCATAACTGAGAGTATTTTTAAGATAAAAATGAAATTTTAGTCAAAAAATTAAAAACAATTTATCTAAAATTAATAAACTAAGAAATGAAACTCTATATAGCAACTTAGCAAGCGCTGCTGTGCTTGGATCTTTCCATCAAATGTATATCACTTACCTGAACATGTCCTCCGGCATGACTTCGATGAGATTCCGCCACTTTTTACCAATGCATTGACTCACCCTATTGAGTGTTCTAAACGGTAAGTTGTGAAGCATCAAATCCCCATTCACATTTGGCATTGTGGTGGCTATTGGGGGCATTTCTGGTAATTATTCTAATACAGAAAATGATACAAAAATTAATACAATTATTATGCAAACTGATTATTTTGTTAGGGCTTTTAGGGCATATGGATGAAACTTCCTTAGCAACAACAGCATAGCCTCCCTGGGGAAAAGGGGAGGGGGGGGGGACCAGGTCAAGGTACTCCCACTCTACTGAAGGGAACATATTTAGAGGTCAACATCATGACAGTTACAGTACCACTACAATAATGGTTCAAACTTAATTGCAAGCCCAATTAGGGTGTTTCAGCTGACGTTACGAGGTCACATGACCTTGTTTATATCGCCATTTTGTCGGTCAAAACCAGTCGTCTGCTGTACATTTAATTAGACTTACATACGTTTGCACGTTGTTATATAAGATTATTTTTGCAAGATAATTATTCTGGAATCTTGCTGCGCCGTTGGTTGCACTAATAGATGTGTGTGGGGAATAAAGAGACATTTTTATTGATTTCCATCTTATCCTGATCGACGTTCAAAGTGGGTTTCTGCTGTACGACTCAACGGCTTTCAACCTGAGCTTTCAACCTACGGTAGGCCTTACACACTAGGAATTGCAGTTAGCACTTTATATCAGGTATGTAGACTTTGTCTGAGTATAACAGATTGAGTTAACGTTAAAGTTGCTCTTCGTATACCTGGTGAAAATAGAACTTAAGGAAAATATAAAGAAAAATCGGAGAGCAAAAAACTGCAATCAGTAAAATTCGCTGAATTGGTACTGGTAGGTTAGCATGTAGCATGTTTGTTGTACGTGTAATGTGACTGAGCTGTGTGAAGATGCGCGAAACGCGACAACACTGCTGCCTGGCAAAATGGAGTCCAGTTGAGTTAGAGTCACGTGACGAAATCCCTCTATATGCCATAAATCATGAAGATTACCATAATATTATTTCATCACAATCAGTTGAAAATTGACCATTATATTGCATTTTGAATTTTGTAGGAAGGCACAAGTGTTTTGTTCAAATAATACTTTCTTTGCTACATTTTGCCAGTTTTTTTTCCAAAACCAAAACTGGGGGAGGGGGAATTTGTTCCCAACCCGATGCTCGAAGACCTAAAGACCCAATATTTTCAAGGTAACAGTAATTCTTAACTGGACAAAATGACATGTTCAAAACTTGGCAAATCTTTCCAGCACAAAACCTTGATCACCTTTTTTGTTTTTCATGCTTTTGGGTTTTTTCTCTATATATGTTTGCCAGACTTCCTAAATTTTCAGCACTATCACTGTAGGTAATTTGTTTCCCTTAACCCCCCTCCTCCCTCCCCTCCTCTATACATACACATACACACACACACACACACCCTCCCACAAATATTGAGAGCTTATTATCAAATAAATGGTAGTGACTTTCAATCAATGGTGCAATTAGCAGGATATATTTTCATATACCAAAACAAATACTTCAGAAATTACACCACAGCAGAAGTTTACCCACTTTTAATTTACCATCAAAAACATGAAGTCCTCCATAAGTAGGTCATGTATTTTGTCACTTATGCAGAAGAACTTTGCTTACCAGGAAATAAAAGGAATGGATCAACTTTCAAGAACTGTTGTCCTAAATGTCTGCCAGAGTCCTGTATGCAAATGGATTTTACATTGAGTGGGTAGTCCATGAGTGGGTTGTGTTTTAGTGTGGCTAGTTATGTGCATAATGCATTGAATTTCCTGCTGTAGTATTTTGCTTGTGGGTGATAACCTTTTCGTGAATGTCTATATGACTTTATTTTCATTCATTAACAATTGAATTCCTTTTTATATGATTATTTAAACATTATGACATGTGACTTCATTGAGAATATCACATGATTAGTATTTCGTTTTATTTTATTCTTAACAGGTTTTTATTGACCACATGTTGCATTGCAAGGTACTTAATGTTGCAGTTTCTGTTATAGCTTCATTGTTACTGGATCAATTTCTTATGTTTTATTGAAGTGCTGTACAAGGGTAGCAATCTAAATGTTGTTCGATCACATCAGAAAATTACATTGTAATTGAATGCAAGAAAGTAAAAGTGGACGTTTAGTGAGTCAGCAGTGGCTAAATTGCTTAAAATCTATCAAAAACTATCATAGTATAGCAAAATATTTCATAAAAATCAGTTAAATATTCACCATTTTACAGGGTTTTGAAATCTCAGGCATCAATTTGCATATTTTATGCAAATTTTGTGATGTATTACAGGGAGAACTTGATATTTCTTTTGGTAAATCCTTTGTGTTTTGAATGTATATCATTATTCTTTGAAGTGGTGCAGCAAATTCTGACTGAGCCATGCCCGCAATAAAAATCATAGCCTCAGATTCCTCAGACTTTATGTATTCTATCATATTTTGTCCTTTGATTTTGTGGCTTTAAAACCATTGGATATGTCAGGAAAGTAGTCAAACAGAATCTTGTAAGTATAATTATAATTTACCCTCTGAAGAAAGTTTGAGGGAAAATAACTGAAAAGAAAAAAAGTTAAATATATTTTCTTTAAAATACATTAACAATTGTTAAGAATGTGAGGATGAGGTCGTGATACTGAGGCAATCAAATATCATGAACTTGATTATCAATACACAAAATATGATTAATATAAAAACAGTTTTTAATCAAATTCATATTTGCTTAGCCCTATTGCATCATACTGTACATTCACCATAACTGACAAAGTAAATATGGGAATTATATGCCCTTTGACTCCTGATAAAAGGTTCAAAGATATTCAGCAGAAAAAGAATTAAAATAATCAGAAGCTGGGTTATTCAAAGACTTGCCACTTTCTAACCTCTGTAAAGTATTAGAGCTAATGTTGTAAGGACAACATTTAAGAACCCTTGTGATACCTATAGGCTGAGGCATCATTAGCAATAACAAAAATTCACTTCAAAATTGGTTAAAAATTTATTATCATTTTACCTTTTCTTTTTTCAGTTTTTAGGCTTTGTTTTAAAGGAATCAAATGTATGGAATAATATCTATAATCTACTACACAGTAAACATTGTCATCAAATTCAGTCTACAGTTGGCCATTGAACACCTTACTGTACTACATTGTTCATATAAGATTCCATTGTCTGTAAAACAAACATTTTTCTGAAATTCCAAACTTTTCATCTTTTGAATTGGGACAAAGATACACTCAGTGTGCAGACCATAACTATTTGGGGAATATTTATCATTAATTTCCAATATGGGAGTAAAACAATGTATATATTTAAATATATGGGAGGGGGATAATGTCCATAATTGAAGTTTGAAACTTTCAGCCCCTGAAAAAGTTCCTTCCAACTGTGGATCTTGGATCTTGATATGCAAATTTATATTCAAAATTCTGATGTACTGTAGACCCGACTAGCCAAACGTGTACACCCTTAAAAAAGCGAGCGTGTATCGTTTACACTCGTTTAGTACTGTAATTTTCAGAAATACACCAAAATTGCTCCAAATTTATGATACGAAGTAAAAAAAATCTCGCAACCAGTATGGCAAAAGTATTAACTCCAATGCCCAAATAGACACTAGAGTTTTGCTTTCCAAATCGTAAAAAGTTTACTTCTACAGTAAAAATCATCATTTTTATGGAAAATATGCATGGAAATTTAGTTAGAAGAAAAGTAAACTTCCTTTCAATGTCATTTAAACTCAACATCTCATAACTTTTGTTGCCGTACTCACTACGGCTTTTAAAGTTTCACTGAAAATCTTGCATACTAGGCCTACAATACCTCACCGTAAAACATTTCAAAACTACGCCACCACCCTAGAAATTCTAAAATATCAGTCCTCTCTAAAAAATGGTCGCCGTCTTTGCGAAGCACCTAGAATTTCAGTTGTGTCAAAAACCTTTTATGTTTGTTTATTTTACAATATTTTTTTCTTTTTTGCAAAATTTATTTGACTCATCAGGTAATACTAACATGTAAATGCACTGATTGTCACGATTGAAGTATTTCGACTGTATTTGTTGGTCGATTTAACAGCTTGTAAAACAGGCCTTGATTGAGTGGGATTTAAAGCCTTATTATTTATGGTCTAGGCCTATTGTAAGTTTCACTGTTTACAGTTGCACATTCGCAGTGCATTTTACAAGTTGGCCTACTCAGATTTCGGGAAAATCAAAGTGCATAATATCCCCATTCATAGGTGATTACTGCGCATTTGTGATTCTCACATTTAAGAAGGATTATGCTAATCAGGTTTACAGTTTGTAAAAAGTCATTGATTGGAATTTTGTCAGCCGAATGTGTGTTGTGTGTAATTTGAATCATGATTGATCATATTGATTTTCAACAGCAAGACTTGACTATAAAAACGATTAGTCGCAGTGAAATATTTAGTAAACGTTTACAAGGATTTGCGAGCGTGTTACAGCGAGATACAGCTCTGCACAAAGAGCAACATCACAGATACATCTCTACACAAAGAGCAACATCAAAGATACAGCTCTACACAAAGAGCAATGTCACAGATACAGCTCTGCACAAAGCGCAATGTCACGGATACACTTCAAACTAACTGATAAGATATATGGTCTTTTCAAATTTACTTTGTGATAATAGCCTACCATACAAACACAACTGCCATTTTCATAGAAATACAAGAAGACTTATACCCTTTGGACTCTAACAAGAAAAATATAAACGGAAATAATGATTAAAAAAAACAGTGGCACAGCAACGAACGTCTTGCCTAGTGTGCCAAAAGCCCAAGATACATGTATTTAAAATGTCATTTTCTGCATTTTTGTTTGGATGAAACTGTGTACACATTGGAAATTGGCAGATTGAAATTAATTCTACATTCTGTACAGGGCAATAAGGAAGGAGGGGGGGGGGACCTAATCATAAAATTCAGTACATTTGGGGGAAAATATTCCTCTTGCCCCTGTTTTGGATAGGAGACCATGTCCGCCCCACTTGCCAGATGAGAATTATGGCCCTGTTCTGTACGTCTGTTTCTACTTAATGGTATTTTCTTGAAAAGTCCATTTACAGTATATCAAATTTGTTTAATCTCATTCTAGTTTCTTGAGTGATGATTGGTTAAGTACGTTATACATTATTTATTCATCTAATTCTAATCTCCTGCACACACCATCAACACCACACACATGAACCCATATGTCAACTAGTCTGATTTTAGTCATTTCTACACAAATCAGATAATATCATTTTTGAAAACTTAATTGCTATCACCATTTTGTTCCTAAAATTCCTTTCATAAAAGATGAACATGCTTGATCATGTTTACTTTGAAGCAGTACCGCCAAAAGAGGAATTTTTGTTGTTGTCAAAAACCCATGCTTGACATTTGCAAAAACGGTAAATTTGAAGAGAACTTTTCTTTTTCCTCTTCAGAATACTCCGATATGGGGGCCCAGATTTTCAGTTTGTTTCCCCAGCACCGTGATCCTCTCAATGGCCCTACTTTCAAGGAATATTCCCAGGATTTTTCATATTTATGATAGAGAACTATTAAAGAAACATATTAGTGAAAAAAACCATGCATATTTCATTTGGAATTATTACATTTCAAAGATTTCACTAGTCAGTGTGTTGAAAAGTGATCAGCGCAGTACACATTGTGCATGTACAGTATGTAATTTCATAGTTGCACTTCTAAGACAATTCTTATGCATTTCTATGAAATTAATTTCCATTTTTCAAAAACAAAAAATATTTCCGATAATTTAGAAAGAAGTATTTACTTTTTAAACAAATACTATAGCTAGTACATCAAAAACGATCTTGGATCTGCAAGCATAACATCATCACACCGTATATCACACTGGTCACTTTTCAACACACTGATAAATGTGGTAACACCTACACAATTTGTTTCTTTAATTAGTCCTCTTGACACCTCTATCATGAAATGAAAATTCATGGGAATTAATATTCCCTGAAGTCAGATACTCAACAAATAGCACACAAAACAAATTATCACGCAGCCATCATAACTATGGGTCTACACGTATGATATAGCAATGCATAAGATATTTTTTGCACGAGTACAGTAATGACCATTTTAAGTGCTGAATATTAACAAGTAAAACGCTAGAAGACTTACTATATGTTTTACAACGATGCCACATGATAGTCATAAATAATACCCTTTCAAAGTTTATATGACCTTAATTGCAGACATTTTTCTTTGATCCTTAATTTGAACTGTAGATTTGTGACACAATTAATGCTAGATTATTTAGGGAAAATCCCTTAAAACGTGCAACTCATACTGTACAATGTACATGAGTAATAGGTTTTTTGTTGTTGTTGTTGCTATATTTGCAGAAAAAATGGTTCTAGGAATGCAATTAATGATTTTTAAATGAATTCAGATGGAAACATAACAGATAGAATCAAATACTGGCGAATAGTGCACTACAATCTTCACAAAAAAAAATCAGACATCAAAGTGTTGTAGGACCACACGGAAGAGGGAACCAAACTACACATGTTTTTTTCAAAATTCGATATAATATTATATCACAATTGAATGTTCTTTTCGCTACATGGTTCAATAGAAAACGTATGTTTAAGTGCACTACAATCTTCAGAGAAAATTAGTTGAATTCAAACTTGAGTAGTAACGGACAAAATGTTTACCATTATCATTTTTATTATCATTACACCATAAAAAAAATTCAGACATTAAAGTGTTGTAGGACCCACTGAAAAGGGAACCAAGTGTGTGATGAAATTGTCCTTGGCAGTGTAAAGGAGGGGCAGAGCCAGGATAAAATATCAGGGGGGCAAGCCAAACCAAACCAGGGATGTTGTAATAATGTGTTTTATGAACAGTTTTGACATGACTTGTTTTGACATGTTTTGACATTCTGAGGCGCACTGTACTTGGGAGTCACAAACGTGAAGTGGGAAGCTATTAGTCCCAGTGGTGTCTGGCATTCCCAACCAATTACTCATTGTCTTGTCCTAATTTGAGTCAATGTTTTGACCAAAAACTGTTTTAATTATATTGCTAAATTGTTATAATCTTCACATTAACACAAAAATGGCCTATGAAATCAAATGATGTATAAGAAGACGTAACAGTTATACATTAGGCCTATATCAATTACACAAATGACAACTATGAATTGAACCCATCACCAGTGCTTTCAGTACTTTGATTGGTCTGGACAGAATCAACCATAATCAGAAACGTAAGTTTCATTTGTATTCTTGTTTCTCTAAACTGGTGACCCTGACATGATAACCATAAGTACATAGGTAAGCACTCAGAGAAAGCAAAGATAATAGAATGATCTAGCTGATAAGGCAAAAGTACTTATAAAGAAACTTAGAGAATATAAAGGCACTTAGATAAAGTAAAGCAACTTAGCTGGCGAATTGGCTAGCTCTAAAACAAGACATGTTCTCCCTATTCTGCTGCAGTCAGAAATGAGAGAAGAATACACATGTGCATGTAGCCTACAAACTGAATAAACAGCAAAGGACTAAGAACCAATCAAAACATACCACTACACACATTATAACTCAACTGAGCCTGGAAAACAAAAGATATACGACAATAGCTACAAACACCATGAAAACAATGCAGCACTTGAGGGAAGTACAATACCAAATCACTACATATGGACAGGTAGAGAAACACCATGAAAACAATGCAGCACTTGAGGGAAGTACAATACCAAATCACTACATATGAACAGGTTGAGAAACAACATGAAAACAATGCAGCACTTGAGGGAAGTACAATACCAAATCACTACATATGGACAGGTAGAGAAACACTATGAAAACAATGCAGCACTTGAGGGAAGTACAATACCAAATCACTACATATGGACAGGTAGAGAAACACTATGAAAACAATGCAGCACTTGAGGAAAGTACAATACCAAATCACTACATATGGACAGGTAGAGAAACACCATGAAAACAATGCAGCACTTGAGGGAAGTACAATACCAAATCACTACATATGAACAGGTTGAGAAACACATAGCTGCTACATTGATTTAAAATCCACCAAAAACATGAAGAAAGCAAACAATTTTATCAAAATCAGTTATCAGGTATTTCAAATATCTTTAAGGTCTGAAATTAAGGTGTTTCCTGTTCATACATGTACATCACATTTTTTCAATATATTAAAAAAATTCAATTTTGATTACTCATAACCTGAAAACTACACATGCTATTTTCAAAATTCAAAATAATATTATATCAGAATTGAATATTCTTTTCGCTACATGGTTAAACAGAAAACTTTTGTACATGTTCATATAAACCTTTAATGAGTTGGTCTACAGTACGTGTAATTTTATGTCATGGATGAATACATTTATTGTTGACTCATTTTAATAGTGATCATCAGTCAATTCTCAAGTACTAAGTAATTCCTGCCAATTTGGGCATGAAAGCATGCACACTGAAAATTGTGTCGCAAGATAAAGAAAACGTCAACGGCTTTCAAAATGTGTCCACAAAATTTTACCACCAGGTTTTCGATATCAAAACTGTATTTATATGATCTAAAAAACTGATAAAGCATTACTTGAATTTTCTACTGGTGTTCCAGAAAGAAGAAAATATCATGTCTTCCGTGAAATCATAAAAATTTTCCTCTAAAATCCTAATTTTTCTTTAACCCATTAATGCATCGAAACGCAAGTGTACGATGTAATGACCTGCATCCTTCTATGGGTATTTGCTGTGACTTTACCCGAGAACGCTCATGCATTTAAGCATATATACACTCATACCAGAGAGCATTCGGAATTCGCTACAGCATGCACAAAGTACGCACTGATACCTAACTACCATGTTCCATTTCAAAAGCTGTGAGCAACCAAATAACAAAGTAAGTGTGGAAAAAGGCTGATTTCCTTCGGTATTTGGCTTAAATTTGTAAAATGTAATAAATGAGGTAACTGTTTTCTCAGACTAACTCTGTTGTTATCTTACTGTATAAACTAAGGTTTTGAAATTTAAAGGTGTCTGAAAAAGCTATGCAGTTATTTTGCACATAGATATGCATAGTGAGTCGATCTCACTAAGTAATTGTATGCTAAAGAAATTAAACACAAAGCAAAATCAATGTCAATCCAATGAAGTATTTTCTTAATACACTTTTATTTATGGGGAAGTAGTCACTAATATTTGCGCAGACTTGGATTTAATTATAAACTTTTCCACCGTTCTAAATAAAGGTGTCAAAAATCTTTGCACGAATAATCGTAACAGAAATATGATTAATGTAGTGATATGCTTCCCTCTTTCACAATATAACATACTATTCATCACACAATCACACGGGGAACACTTTTAGAGCACATATTTCCACATATACTGTTGGTTACTCAAGAAATCTAACATTTTCTTCCCGTCGTGGATTCACCTTTTTCCCCCACGGCTATAACCCTTGGAACCATAGATTTTTTTCTAGGTTTAGGTCTATGGTCTCCAGTCCAAATAAAGGTCATGGAGCTACAACCTTACTCTAGTACCAAAGCTCCAGTCCAAATAAATAACATGGAGCTACAACCTTACTCTAGTACCAAAGCTCCAGTCCAAATAAATAACATGGAGCTACAACCTTACTCTAGTACCAAAGCTCCAGTCCAAATAAATGACATGGAGCTACAACCTTACTCTAGTACTAAAGCTCCACAGTCCAAATAAATGACATGAAGCTACAACCTTACTCTAGTACCAAAGCTCCAGTCCAAATAAATAACATGGAGCTACAACCTTACTCTAGTACCAAAGCTCCAGTCCAAATAAATGACATGAAGCTACAACCTTACTCTAGTACTAAAGCTCCAGTCCAAATAAATAACATGGAGCTACAACCTTACTCTAGTACTAAAGCTCCACAGTCCAAATAAATGACATGAAGCTACAACCTTACTCTAGTACTAAAGCCCCTGTTCAAATAAATGACATGAAGCTACAACCTTACTCTAGTACCAAAGCTCCACAGTCCAAATAAATGACATGAAGCTACAACCTTACTCTAAGTACCAAAGCTCCAGTCCAAATAAATAACATGGAGCTACAACCTTACTCTAGTACCAAAGCTCCACAGTCCAAATAAATGACATGGAGCTACAACCTTACTCTAGTACCAAAGCTCCACAGTCCAAATAAATAACATGGAGCTACAACCTTACTCTAGTACCAAAGCTCCACAGTCCAAATAAATGACATGAAGCTACAACCTTACTCTAGTACCAAAGCTCCAGTCCAAATAAATGACATGAAGCTACAACCTTACTCTAGTACCAAAGCTCCAGTCCAAATAAATAACATGGAGCTACAACCTTACTCTAGTACTAAAGCTCCAGTCCAAATAAATAACATAAGGCTACAACCTTACTCTACTGTAGTACCAAAGCTCCAGTCCAAATAAATAACATGGAGCTACAACCTTACTCTAGTACTAAAGCTCCAGTCCAAATAAATAACATGGAGCTACAACCTTACTCTAGTACTAAAGCTCCACAGTCCAAATAAATGACATGAAGCTACAACCTTACTCTAGTACCAAAGCTCCAGTCCAAATAAATAACATGGAGCTACAACCTTAATCTAGTACTAAAGCTCCAGTCCAAATAAATAACATGGAGCTACAACCTTACTCTAGTACCAAAGCTCCACAGTCCAAATAAATGACATGGAGCTACAACCTTACTCTAGTACTAAAGCTCCACAATCCAAATAAATAACATGGAGCTACAACCTTACTCTAGTATCAAAGCTCCAGTCCAAATAAATAACATCGAGCTACAACCTTACTCTACTACCAAAGCTCCACAGTCCAAATAAATAACATGGAGCTACAACCTTACTCCAGTACTATAGCTCCAGTCCAAATAATTTACATGGAGTTACTGTACAACCTTACTCTAGTACCAAAGCTCCAGTCCAAATAAATGACATGGAGCTACAACCTTACTCTAGTACCTAAGCTTCACAGTCCAAATAAATTACATGGAGCTACTGTACAATACTCTAGTGTTAAAGCTCCATAGTCCAAATAAATGACATGGGGGAGGGGTGGAAAAGGGGAGATTGCCAAGATCTATACCCCCTTGTGTAAAATCAAATCAAAAATGTATATGGGTACATAAAGGGTTAATGGAGAATCTGCCCAAGCATCTGCTTTAGATGCTTTTTCATAAGCTGATTGATTTGCAAAATTTGTATTAACTGTTATGTCATTGCATATCATGAAATATTTGTTCCATGACCATGCAGATCAATAAACATTTGCACAAACAACATCAAAGCATGTATGATGCAAAAACCATTCTTCATTTATCCTATTTCAAGAATACTACTACAATATTAGAACATACTGTACGCACAGACCATGACCCATCTGTGTACCACATATAGGATAAATCTGATATCGTTTATGGTATTTACATCATTTAGCACTTTCACATTAAGCCACACCCACCATGTATATTAATGACATTTGTTAATAGCATAAGCATGTACAAAATAACCAACAAAATGATCATGCCCAATATGATGCAAAACGGACATATAGTTACTTATTTATCACCAGTCAGTTCTCAGCCTCGCGAAACATCGCTTATTTTCTTCAGTGCGTATTCCGCCCACTTGGATTTATGAATACATGTATATAATGAGCTGAAACATGCTGTGTTTCGAAGGTGATTACAGCTTCATTATGGTAGAAAACATTATTAATACATGAAATTTAGGCAAAAAAAAGCATTAAAATTACTATCCATTAACATTTGAAGAAATAATTCAAGCAAAAATAATGAAATTCAGAGAGATTTATAACCATTTCATATTTGGAAATAGCGGGGGCCAAAAAATGTGGTCACAAACTACATTTCCAGTCTTGGGCCCACACGATCTTTACATATGTGATACAAAATTTCCTTTTCTATCCAAATCTATGAAAATATGCATGAAAATCAGAGGAATCCAGCCAGGGGTTCGCAAGTTTTGCACCTATTTCCAGAGGAACCATGTTGATTTCACTAATATCGTACAATCCATATCATGATTGGACAATATACAGTCATGTGGTGTTGTTTACATCTGTATCGTAATCTTGCATGTCAGCATGTGCATGCTGTATACATACAGTATGAAATGGCGTTCACACAAAATAGCCACAAACCTTCGTAATTCCCCAACATGTTTCTTTGAAATAACAAACAGTTTATACTTCTGATGACATGAGAATCTTAATTGTATATCAAATTCAGAATAAAACGAATATTTAGTGACGACAGAGCTTCTTGAGGCAACTGAATACACTCAGTGTATGTAGGGTTTCGATAATTAGAACCTTGGTTTATGGTGTCAATACTGATTTTCTAAAATTCAGCCTGTGCAGTAGTATTTTCACTATTCTTTTGCTATAACTCATAGGGTTAAATACATTTATATTTGCTTATACTGCTAAAATACCATTCACCAGAGATTATTATCCCAAATAACAAATCTCTGATTTCATGTACTTCCTGTAAACACATTGTTGCTTTGCAGGCCTATATGTGTGAATTTTCATCCTCATGAACTATGGATAGGACTCTGCCTTCTCTGACAAAATTTGAAGTTGAGATTATTTTGGTAATTTACTATAATAGCAATTTAATGAATTATGCCAATTAAACTTACACAGATTCAAACATAATGAAAAAGATTCAATTGTTTTTTATGGACCTGGGGATGAAATTGGCAGGAAATCACATTCAGATGGTCAGAAAAATACTAACTCGTAGTGTAAGAATGACCTCTAAACCCAAACACTGAAAATAAAAATTGCCCTGGAAAACATGTACACTTATGTAATTTATAAATTAGTCTAAAACTTTGCATAGCAGCGGTTGATAATCATGTACCCATTGTATGAATATGTAGAATACTTTAGCCTAGTTGTATGGCATAAAATGGTATTCTATAAAAGGACCACATGTACGTTTCAACTAGTGTTCTACTGTATATAGGCCTATCCATACTGTGTACGATGGCATTAACTTGCAACAATGAAAATTGAAAATTAGCTGTCCATGAGAACTCTTTGGTCAACTTCAAACTGTTACTATGTGTCACATGAGGATTAGCTGAAATATGCAAGAAAAAACAGGAAGTCAAAGCATCACTACCAGATAGGAACTTAAAAAACTGAATCCTATTACCACGTACTCTTCCCAACTCAAGCGTGGTCAAACCAAGAATTCACAACCTACTGTAGATCCATAAGAGAGATTCCTTACTTCGGGAATAAGTTTAGTGGCTCTTCACTGAACCTGCTTCAAAATGAACTTAATCATCTCATAAAAGGGACTACAAGTCTGAATTCAAGGTGAGGCCTGACTAGCTGCTTATACAAATTAAAAACAATCTCTCTACCAAAAAAAACAAAAATTTCTTCTAATCAAACCAAGCATCTTATTTGCCCTTACAGCTGCTAAAGCACACTGTTTAGAAGGCTTCAGATTGCTAGTAATGACAACACCTACTGTAGATCCCTTTCTTGATCAACACAACCAAGATTTGAACCATTCATGCAGTAATCAAAAGCCAAATTGTTCTGACCAAAATGAATAACTTTGCATTGATCAACAATGAATGACATCTGCCATGTTTCGGACCAAGAAATTAACTTATCCAGATCAGTCTGCGAAAGAGAAGAATCCCTAGCATCATCTGCAATTCTGTACAGCTCAGTGTCATCAGCAAATTTACAAATCCTGGAGCCACGGAAAACATCAATATCATTAATGAAGATTAAGAAAAGAAGCAGACCCAATACAGAAACTTGAGGAACACCACTTGTAACTTTCTTCCATGTAGATACTTCACCATTAAGAACAACTCTTTGTGACCTGTCAACTAACCAAGAATATATCTAACTGGCGCACTTTTCCTCCACACCAAGTGCTCTTGTTTTCATCATGAGCCTGCTAATGGAACCTTATCAAATGCTTTTTGGAAATCTAAATAGATGACATCCACATTATGACCAGAATCAACTTGTTTAGTAACATCATCAAGAGATCAAGAAACTCCAATAAATTAAAAACACAAGACCTCTTACATGTACATGTAGGTAAGAACCCATGCTGGGACAAATTTAACAAACCATTGACCAGATCTAGTCACATTAACAATGGACCTTAACAATGGACTCCATGACCTTGCACACAACACTAGTAAGACTTACTGGCCTATAGGCATAGTTACACTTACAGTACAACTTCGAGGCAAACTTAATTAAACTTAAATTTATTATTTGTATTATTCTCTAATCATTTTTTTCAACTTTTTTAATTGACAATGAATGTAAATAACTTTGTTCTTATTTTGAAAGGACATTGGTGACCTTCCGATTTAAACATGTACATTTCATCACTTACCCCCCTGCTCACACTGGAATATGTAGCCCGAGGGGCCTAACGTTAGTAGATTTTTCGAAGTTTAAATGCATATTACCTTTAAAGTTTTCAATAAAAATAACTGTTGACTGCATTTTTAACTGTGTGAAGAGTGTTTTGTTTATTCTTGAACAAAAATATGTAGGCCTAGGCTAAGTGGAGTTATTTCAGGCCAATATATTTTTTTGCGAAATCTATCAAGGAAGTGGCGACTTGAACTTAAGTTAAGGCAGAGTAGTACTACAGTGTACGTTAGGCCTAACTTAAATTTGTTCTTAAAAAAGGTTCACAAATAGCCTACCTAAAATTCCGTGGAAATAGTTTTATCAAAGCGATATTCTTCACATTTTCATAGTATCCTGTGAACCCAAAAAATATGGAAAGATCTTATGTTCTTGGGTGAAATGTAAAGAAGAGAGAGGCGAATGTCGTGCCGTTCTCCGTCAGTCCGTCAACGCACAATTGTCAGCGTGACATCAACAATACCTCAATACAAGCCCAAGAGCTGTTTATTTCCCTAATCCAATCCTATACCCCAATCTAGGTTCAAGTTTGTTTGTCTTTTAGTGTTCGTTACAGGTATATGACTGTATGATGGACGGTAGTACAGTGTTCTGTTGTATACGTACGATAAAGAACATTACATTCTGAGTTTAATGCTAGGGAGGTTTTAAATGTTTTTGTTTTTCCTGAATTTTGCAGGCATTTTGTTTTGCTTTTTTGCCGTTTTATTCATTTGTCAGGTTTAGGGTATGTGTCTAACACTGGCTCACTTCTTTACTGTTTATGTTTTAAATATTTCATTCTTTTGTACCTTTTTTTTTTTATAGCTACACTCCATTTTGTTTTAGTTTTGCATTGTTTATGCCCATTTACCCATCTTATACTGTTCTCTTATTTTTAGTCTTTGTTTTTTTGCCATTTCAGTCATTTGCCAGGTTTAGGGTTTGTATCTTTAGGATTCACTTTTTTTACTGTTTATTTTTATTTTTGTATTCCTATTATGTCTATTTTCATATACGCTCCATTTTGGTATAAGTTTTTCATTTGTTATGCCCATTTTATCATCTCATACTGTCCTCCTCTTGGATTTTAATATATTTTACAATTTTAAGCATGTCTTCCTGTTTTCGTTGCTAATTTTTTTGTTTATCCAGTCTCCAATGTCATTTTATTTACTTTACTTAGGCCTGTCAGGACCACTATGGAAATGAGTTTCCTCCCACTTGGTTTAAAATTGTTTGTGCTTTCTTTTTCATCGTGCCGTTCATTTTTGATGCTTTGCAATATTGTTTTATTTTTATTATTTTTTTCCATTTTTCAATTGTCTGTCATATTTTTTTAATGCAACATCATTATATATATTTGTACATGTAAATTTGATCTAACAGTGAATGAATATATTTAATCAATAAATCTTTAATTAATCAATCAATTAATCAAGCATTCAGAAAGTTGACAAACAAACAGAATGATGATGATGGTGATGATATGCATTCCGAATTATTCTGCAGTTTCGTAGTACCCTCTAAGAAATTACCTTCATAAATTTCGAAAGTTCCACGTTTTTTCCTCTTGCACGCTTTTTAAATGAAAAAAGACATAATCTGCTGAAATTTGGGACTTAAAACTTGAAATAAAATTTGTCTCAGTACAGCTGGTATAGTAGAGACAAACATAGGTGTTGGAACCAAAGGGTACAGGGGCACGTTCCCCCACTCGAAAAATGACAAAAATTCCCCTTTTTAAAATGAAAAGTGTCCCTCAATTACTGACCCAATAGTAAGAAACTTATTTATTTTCAGTCTCATGCATTTACGGGAGGATTATGTCTCCATTGGAAAAGTGCCCCTTTTTAAAAATGAAGTGCCTTTTCACTTTACTTTGAAGGTTGCTTCGGGCTCACTTAATCTACAGATTGGGATGGGAGACATGTGCATATGACTTAGGAATCTCCCCACTTTCTCCTCCCACCCCACACACACTTTTTGAAAGCTTCCTACATCCCTTGAAGACAACATCTTTAATTTTCTGGTCTACATGTATGATGCAAAGCTGTAAAAGTCCTTTAAAGGCGTGCAGATCCCTCAAATTTGTTTTTTGTTTTTCGTTCTGTTAGGATTCTGACAAAAATTGTTTCGATGTTAATCAACCATAAAAGAACAATGTGAAAATTTATATCAGTTATTTAAATTTTTAAAAGAAATTCAGAGGCTTTTGCATCAGAGAACAACATCACTGACAATTCGTTTTTGCTAATCCTACCAACCTTCATAATTTCTACTCGTATCATGGAAGTAAAAAAAAGTGGACAATCGACCTTGACGATAGCGTGGGAGGGGGGGGGGTCTCAAGCGGAGGGAGGGGGCCTTCAACTGTTTTTTCGACTATATATAAGAATACAATAAACAAGTGTGTAACCAAGCATGATAGATAGATATAAATGTAGTTAGGGTTGTAGCTCAGGGGAGGGGTACATGGGGTAACACTTACGCTTCGTATTGAAAATCTTGTGCATTGAAATCCTTTGATTTGGGATATGCATATGCATTACATTTAAACAGCCTCTTGCATGAGGTTCCGCCGGGCCTACCGATTGACCCCTTATTCCCGCACTTCTTGGATATGTTGTTGAAAGAAGAAATAGTAAATTTTCAGCACATATTTCAGTTTGCACAGAAAATATATATAGGCCTACTCCAGTGTACTCTGTTAAAGAGTTGCGTATATTCAAAGGGGCATGATGCAACTTGCAATTGCGAATTCTTATTCTAAAAAAATAAAAAAATAACTGTGGACTTAGGAAACGGCTATGTTTTGTGTGTTGCGGTATATTAAAGGTAATATGGACAGGTAAAGGCAACATTAGTTAACTTGATCTTAAAATCCAATAAGACATGATGAAAGCAAACAAATCATCTAAATTGGTTAAAAATTGGCCATTTTACAGTTTTTGTGAAGATTGTGCAAATATGGGCAAATATTTTCATTTTTGTGTTATTCTTGTGGTGTAAACGGGACATAGCCTGTGTTATTCTTGTGGTGTAAACGGGACATAGCCTCTATTTTCTTATGTAAATCCATTTTTTCTCTGCCATTTCTAATTAAAAAGCGAAGATAATTCTAATGAAGCGGATTTGATCTTTGCCATACCCACTGCAGGCTAGAGAACGCATTTCTAACATATTATTGGCATGAAATTAATGGAAGGAACAAGACAATTTTTCAATATACTAAAACATTTTAAAACTTTGATTAGGCCTACTCAGAATTTGAAAACTACTCACACTATTTTCAAAATTCAAATTTAGACTGTTAAGCTAAAAAAAAAAAAAAAAAAAAAATGCTCTTTTTGATGCTACATGGTTAAACAGAACATGTTTCTACCTGTCCATAGACAGAAATTACAGAATTATTGTCGATTTAGTAATAAAACTGTTCTAATATATATTTTCGACAAAAAACCTTTACTATTTGGCCAATAGATCTCCAATCATTTCAATTTTGGGGAACATTATGGTTTCAACCCCAAATCTTTCTTTTTGGACCAAAACAGTAATCAATTTAACCCAAACATTCTTTAAAGTTTCAATAAAAAAGTCGCCAATTTTGTACTCTTAAAATCCGTCGTTCCAAAGAACTTTTTGAAGCAAAAAATATCGATTTTGTTTTGTATTTCGCTCTATTTCGTATCCATTATATGGCCTCGAGTCGGAGTGACTTTTTGGGAAATATTTCATACATATACATATATACATATACACACATTTATATATATATATATATTTTATATATATATATATATATATATATATATATATATATATATATATATATATATATATATATATATATATATATATATATATATATATATATATATATATATATATATATATATATATATATAATATATATATATATATATATATATATATATATATATATATATATATATATATATATATATATATATATATATATATATATATATATATATATAATATATATATATATATATATATATATATATATATATATATATATATATATATATATATATATATATATATATATATAAAATATATATATATATATATATATATATATATATATATATATATATAAATATATATATATATATATATATATTTTTAATTTTGAATATTTCTGGATGGGATATTTAGCAGGTTTATCATAAAATGTATTTTGATCTTGTTGGACCAACTTTCTCCTCTCTCGACGGTTCATCCTAATATCACCTCCATGGGAGAAATAAGGATTTGACAAAGGCCCGAGATTATTTTCTACACTGGGACATCAAATCACGTTCCTAAAACACAAAAACAAAACACAATGAAGATGTAAGTTTCAAAAGCTGATACAGTTTTATAATTTTGTTTATAATTTTCGGGAACTCTCTAAATTTAAGAAATCCCGCTCCCCCATTTACAAATATTTTTAGGATATAAGAGCCTCGAACATTTGCATATGTTTGTTGGGATAAAACATAAAATGTAAAATACATTTGTCCTACGCCGCTGCTTTATTAAACAAATAAATATCGGGGGTGTGATGCGTTGCCTATACCATGCATGGAGTTATTACCGATACTAAGGGGAGCTCGGGCGAAAAAGAATTTATACCTTGAACAGTACTAGTTACCGGTAAGTTGAATGGTCAAATTTTTTTTGAAACAAGTTGAACAATTTGAAAATCACGAACATTTTTTTCTTTTCGTCATTCCTAAAATTTCGGCAAAAAAAAGAAGGGAAAAAAAAAAAAGCCAAAATATTGCAGCTGAGCTTTTTGATATTTTCATCCGTTTTGGAGAGGGGATGGGTCAAAGAGGCGGCACCAGGCAGTGCCACAAATTGAGGAGGACGCCAGCTTTACAAAACGCTGACTAGCAGTCAACAAAACTGAAAATAATGACAATGCATGGATCTTACTACCACCCCCTCCCCCAACCCCTCCCCCATAGTTTCTTAGGATCTGGACGAATCTGAAATTTGATCTTGAAGAGAAGTGGCAGAGAGTATATACCAGTCCTCCCCAGTCCTTTGCTAATGCGCAAAGGGGGTCGGGGTGAGGCAAACACCCATATATCATGAATCGGGAAATTAGGAAGATTCGGGAAATTTCGGGGAAAATAATGGCGTTAGGCCTATTGTTTCTACCCTCTGTTGTGTCAGTTGAATCCATCAGTACGTTGTGTCAATAAATGAATGGGCCAATTTTGGTCCAAGATTGTTTTAACTTATAACATTTCTTTATTTTTAGGAAATTTTTCCTGATTTTTACCCGGATTTTCATACCGATGTTTGGTCTGAAAAAGAAAAAAATTATGCTGCTGTAGACTATGTGTATTCCTTTCTATATGTGTGGGGGGGGGGAGGGGGGAGAGAGAGAGAGAGAGAGAGAGAGAGAGAGAGAGAGAGAGAGAGAGAGAGAGAGGGGGAGAGGGGAGAGAGAGAGAGAGAGAGAGAGAGAGAGAGAGAGAGAGAGAGAGAGAGAGAGAGAGAGAGAGGAGAGAGAGGAGAGAGAGAGAGAGAGAGAGAGAGAGAGAGAGAGAGAGAGAGAGAGAGAGAGAGAGAGAGAGAGAGAGAGAGAGAGAGAGAGAGAGAGAGAGAGAGAGAGAGAGAGAGAGAGAGAGAGAGAGAGAGAGAGAGAGAGAGAGAGAGAGAGAGAGAGAGAGAGAGAGAGAGAGAGAGAGAGAGAGAGAGAGAGAGAGAGAGAGAGAGAGAGAGAGAGAGAGAGAGATAAAACAAAAATACCCCAATTCAGGCATAGCCAAATTAAGAAAGGGAACAATTTAGGGAAATCCCGATACAATGTTTCACATTAAAAGATCAAGTGTATTAATATTTGTTTGAAATAGTACAAAATCCTATATTCTCTATTTATTTAAAAACTTTTAGATTTAATTTTAAATATTTTGAAGCTTTGTAATGACTTTTATCTTTATTAATTTTATTGAAAAAAAAGGAAATAAAACTTTAATAATATTCACAGCGCGTAGCCTATAACAATCGTTCAAACTTTTCTTGGAATATTCCAGCTTCAAGTTAAACTTCAACTTCAAGCTCGAGTTTAAAAGAGTGTTGACTAATTGAATTCTAACTAAGCAGGTGATTGGTGGTAATTTAGCAACAGTTTTCTTAATTTTTGTGACAAAAAGAGTAGGCCTAAATGACAATGAAAAACGTGTGAGACTATTTTCATTTCGTGTTTTACAGTGCTAAGACTTTTATAAATCCCCTAATGTTAGCCTACCACCAGTTCTGCGAGTTTGTTTGATGTCTTTTTGTTTTCCATTGATGTTAGTCCCTGTACTTAAATCCGAATAGAACAAGTTTTGTGTTTTTTAACAGTTAATTACTTTGCAGTGGTTGTCTAAGATCAAGCCTGGAGTTGGTCGAATTTAGTAAGTTAAATCTCACTGATGTTGCCATTGTTAGGATAGCCTAAGTCTCAGTAGGCTAACTGACGTTAGTGAGATAAATACCTCACTCACTTGGCACTAGCGTACTTGCAAGGCAATACTTGCATACTAAGTGAGACAACGCAAATACACACCTAATGTTGAAAACCAATCAGACAACAACAAATAATATAATCATGAAATGAAAACCCTTCTCAATGCTAACAAAAGTACTTACAAGTTATGATTTTGATTTCATTAGCGTCTTGAACTGGAAGCTTAGCCTTTAAAGTATTTTTCAAACTTGATTTAATGCTATACGCACTTTGACTTCAATGTCACTATTGTTCAACCACTTTTTAACTAATTAGATACATCCATCCAAAAAACTAAGTCAGTAGCCTTCGAGGCGCTGTTTGAAACTAAGTCAGTAGCACTAGTGAAAGCTCTTATACAAAACTTTAAAGCGTAGATAAATTTTGACTATGCGCTAGAAAAACTAGGCCCTTCTGCGATGATCGCAGGTCAGCTTTTGACAATGCCTTTTATCATCATGGATCCCTTTTATGTAATACAAAATAAACAGATATATGCAATGATACTATATTAAGACATTTACTTAAATTTTGTGTGTGAGTAAATTAAAGAAAAATGAAAAGTTGCATTTTGTATAAGAGCCTTCGCTACTGACTTTAATAGTTTTAAACAGCGCCTTCGATGGATGTATCTAATTAATTGAAAAGTTGTCAAACAATAGAGCGATGGTGAAGTCAATGTGCGTATAGCAATAAATGGAACACTGCACACATTTACTGTGGAACATTTTCAAAATAGCAGTGCCAGCGCTCTCGGGTGATTGAGGGATTTACAAAGTAATTGGAATGTCATTTCTTCCGTAATTTAAATGTTTTTTACGTACATAATGTTCATCATTTCATTTGTAACTTAGTTTGAAAGATACTTTAAGGTTTCAAGTTGCTAATGAAATCAAAATCATAGCTAGTAGGTACAGTACTTTTGTCAGATTTAAGAAGGGTTTTCAATTCATGATTTTGTTGTTTGTTGTTAATAAAACATCCTAAGCCATACTAACATGGCTGGCATCAGTCCGACGGTACTATGGGGAGTGTAGGTATAGCCTGATGTTAGTGAGATAAACGCCTGACTCAGTAAGGTCTAGGCAATGCTAACAGTAGGAATCTTCATACTCCAATTCATTTGCTCTGAATCTCTGATTTAGAGTATCAACGATTACATACATAACAATTTTACATGCTTAAGCAAAGTCAATGGGCTTTAGCGTGTACTTCCAAAAAAGTTCCACTAGTGCAGGTTGATTTTTTGCTGAAAACAATTTTTTGTTCATATAATTTTATAGATTTAGTCAAAAAACTGCGCAAAAACAAATAAATAAAACATACATTTAAAAAAAAAATATATAATACTTACTTTGTAAGTATCATCTTAATTTTTTTCCTCAAATAATCTAAAACATATTACCCCTGATAAAATGTAATCACCCCAATAGCAAAGTTTTAAACTTTGACCTTGTTTTGGAGAGCTCGTCAATTGATTTTTACGCAAAGAAAAATAGTCCAGTTAATGTTTCAAAAAAAGTACATTAAATAAAATCACTGTAAAAATAGTTTTTGAAGACATGGATGGGCTTCAAACATGAATAAGCATTGTCTGCGAAAAAGAAAAGTAAAATGATTTTGTTTTCAAAAAGATTTTAAAACTGAGATTTTCCCATATTTTAACACAGTGTTTCAAACATCACAGCAGGGTATAGGGCTTTGTAGTATCCTTGGACGGCCAGTCATCAGTAAATGGCAACCATCACTAACAAGGCTGGCATCAGTCCGATGGTGCTACGGGGAATACTAGATTTTCTTGGGAACATTTTTTTTGCGATATCAAACTCAACCTCCTTCTCACTGAAAAATCAAACACATTTGCTTCAGTTTGTTTACAGTTGCACTTGTAAAAGTTGGAGAGAAACAACAATAATAAATGGTCAATATTCAAAGAAAAGAAAAAACACTTTTTCCTTCAGTTTGTTAAAATATGTGAAACGCTCTGAACAATGCATGTAATGCTGGCGCATGTACAGTACATGTGCGTGCACAAATAAAATGTACTACGCCTCTTCAATTAGCGTGCGCAATATTTGGAATATCTTATCTATAATATCTATCAATAAAGGAGCCACGTAGCTCAGTTGGTAGAGCGCACGACTAAGATGCTGGAGGTACCTCGGACAAGTCTAACCCGTTCTTCCACAGCTATGCAGACAGATATGCCGATCATCAAAGTGGAAGTACGTCGTGTGCAGCTCCTGCTCCTCATTCAGCTGTTGAGAGAAGTGGCAATGGTTGAATGGCGCACCATTCAACCATTGCCCGCTGTTTGTCCTCCGTCTTTCGCAGTTGACGTTAAGCTGTCGGTCCTGATGGTAGGACAGTCACACCCTACCTGGTTCTCTGAACACTTCTCGAAAAGAGTAGAGTGAAAACCAGGTGTTCATCCACTTCCGTCCCGGTCGCACGATACTGGCATCTGCTATGCAGGCTATAGCTCGGCGTCTATGCTCCATATACTCTTGCCAAATTCCCGTAAGGGAGGATCATGTACATGTACAAATAAACAAACAAAATCTTACACTCATGACGTAAGCGTACGCATACCGTGTTATATGTGTTGAAATTGCAAAGCTCAAACAGTGCAATCCCTGTGCTGTATACGTATACAAAAACGTCAGTGAAATTTTGTCGCTAGTGTTGCTCGCTCTCTAAATTGTGTACACACTTGTACTCGTAACCAGGCCTAGAACACAAAAATCAGGTCTACCCAGGCATTTCGCTGTAAAGGACCACAGAGCCAAAACTTCAAGAAAATAACAATTTTTGGTACATTTTTAAGAATAAGTTTTACTTAGTGATACCATTATGATTCGGGAATGTACGGAGGACTAAGATTTCCGTGTTTACAAGGTAAGAAGAGAAGTTGACAGCCATCAGAAGTAAAAGTTTGTTGTTTCGGTGATGTTGCATAGTGTTGCATTAAGCATTGTATTAAAATGGTGGCTCACTAATGTTGGTGTAGCTAGGCCTACTGGCAGTGTGACATTCTTTTTTTTTTTTTTATGCACAGCACTTTTTATTATTAATCTTTTTACTCAAACTAATATGCGCCACACTATGAATGATTATAATACTATAAATACACACTTGAAGTTGAAATGGCAACCATAGGGGTCATTAGTTTTGTTAGGCTGCATAGGAAAACCTCAAATTTGTTGTTTTTTATTCTTATTTAAAAAGTCTTATATCGCTGTAAAAAGTATTAAAGAAACTTTCACAAACAAATTTGAGGCACTTTTTGTGGACTCTCATGTGCCTTAAAAAGTCCAGTCGTTTTTATTAGCAAAATCAAAATAAATCAAACTAATTACATTTGATCATGAACAAATCATCAAATTTGGGGTGAAAATACCCATCCATAAATATTAAATATTCATAAATATAAATAAATATTTTGACCATCCCAGTCAAAATTTCCACAACAGCACTGGAATGTTATTTTAATTGGGGGTGGGGAGGGGGGTACAAACATATTGGCATGGGGTCCAGGGGCCCGCTTAAGCGCCCTGGTGGGGTCGGGCGGCAAAGCTGTAATAATTCGATGGAAGGCCTATTTACCATCTTCAAGATCATTATAAGGTCTCTTAGTTAAAGCGTCCATCCAACCCACACCAAGAAGTAGATCCAAAGCATGGAAGTATTCTTTGACTGTTCAATAGAGCATGAACTTGAAGTGATTTCCGCATCAATTCGATCAATTGTTTTCTTGCAGAAAATCTCTTTGGATTTGTTTCATGTATCATTGTGGGTCTATGGTCATCTAAATGAGAATTAATTAATTCGTTGCAGTAATTTGATTTTCTTATTCAAAAAAAGATCATAGATGTCTAAATGATACATTTGTATGTTCAAAGTTTGGGGGCCAAATACCCACTTCTGAAAAGTTGTGGGGGCCACTGCCACTCTCTCCCCCTTCCCCCACCTTTTCTTCTCCTCCCCCGCCTTTTCTCCCTTTATCCCCATCCTCTTCCCCACTTCCGGCACCTACTGTATGAATATCAATGTTCAACCATGGACATTGTGTTTCACTTCAGTGTTTGAAGCTGCACTAAAAAATAGAAGAAGAAGATAAATATGTTGACTGTTATTTGTTATTCATTATCTCATTGAATTTGAGGCTGCAACAAACAGTTGTGTTTATGTCTAACATGGCTTTCAAAATAGCTTCAAATTTTCCATGATTTTGCACCCAAGGAGGAAAATTTTTAAACATTTTTTGTAGGGAATGGATTATTAAGGAAGTTATCTTGCAATTTTTTAGCCTTTCTGACCTAGGAGAGTTTTTAAATAATAAAAAATCGGCCACATTTGAGGTTTTTCCTATGCAGCCTAACACTAATGACCCCTCTGGCTGCCATTTCAACTAAAACCTTATAGGCACTTTTACAGCAAAGTCAATGAGCTTCAACGTGTTTCCAAACATTTTTGCAGAAATCTTGCACATATTGTTTTTATCCTCACACAATGTGTCTTTGTAGTTGGTTAATGTAATGCATTTATATAATTTTTGTATTAAATTTCAGTATTTGTACACATTTTTGTATATCAGTGTACATGTAATTCAAAAGGTTGGCTAGAATAAATGTTCTTTAATTTTTTTTAATATTGGATATTTGCATTAAATTTTGTATTTACAGAATTTTGGAAGAAATTTTGAATTATTTGGAAGTTTTTAAGTCAGATTCAATATCAAGAAAAAGTTATCATGTGTGAAACACCAAGGATTTCACGTGGGTGTGATGTGGGCTGTGCCAACACAAAATAGTAGGTGACACTGTTGATAGTGTCTATGGTAGATTTTCACAAATCTAAGTTTATTGTAGTTGATTGTTTTGACTCTTGTGGCAGAAGTTAAGACTCATTGGAAAGTAATATTTTATTGATCACAAAGCTTTGTATTTTCTTAAATGATGAAGTCTGGAACATTTTAAAAGTTGTAGGAATTTGTAAGCAGTGTTGCTAGTCAATACTTTGCTACTGTATAATGGTTAATACAGTTTATAATGGAGACATCAATCTGACATAATCCTTATTTTATTTGATATAATTAAAAATAACAATTTTTTCTGACCAAGTTTCACACCTCCTGGAGCTGTCTAACACATGTTTTGTAATTATTAAAATTAATGCTACTGAATTTAATGCTACCACTACTATGGGAGTCACCATTTTGATTTTAGAACCTGCAGAAAATGATGTCTCATGTTGGGATGCATTGTATTTCTTTATAATATATCACAAGCTTTCTAGCTGATGAAAAATTGTGTTCCAAATTGTAACTTGGGTCAAGGACTTCTTTGTGTGCACATGAAATTATCAAAACATGCTGTTAAAATGTTGTTTGGAATAAAAACTTGAATACAATTTTTAAAGAAATACATTATAATCCTTATCCCTGTTGGGGAAATTATGTCATCATGTACAATATTTCAATACAGAATTAAACAAAATGGCAGCCTCTATGTTAGTTTTGGTAGTTGGTTTAGATTTTAAACCTTTATCATATGTAATACGGATTGTATCAGACTAAATGTCTCTTTGAAATAATATTCAAGCTCCTTTGATAGAAAGTTTTCTATTTTATGTTTTCTACCTGTCCCTAACTGTGACAAAGACTGCCATTCAAAGATTGAACTCTGCAGTCATAGCCGTCGCTGCTAAACCATCAATTGAATGACAAATTAACACGGAGCAGTCAAATGTCTTCCGAGACTGACAGAGCTGATTACATGACCTGTCATCTGATCTTGAGGTGGGCTTTATACATTTCAACATATCTACCCTTCATCAATGACTTTTCTTGTTTCTTATCTTTAGTTGGAGAAGAGTATTTAGCTCGTCAACATCACAATAAGGAACTTAAGTTGCATGATGGGATACAGAGGTCTGGAAGATGCCACCTTGTCGTCTAGCATGTTTGAGTCTCTCTCTTCAAATGGAGAAGTTTTCAGATCAAAAATCATTGAAGATTTTCATTTGCTAGACAGTTTTGATGACCATGGCCATTCAGACGCTCCAAAGTATTATTCAAAAGATTTTGAAGGTATCATTAATGACTATGTTTTTGTGTGTGTAATGAATATGTTTTTTGGCAAAGCATGGAACTGTGTTATTTAGGAATTGACTTTGTAACATTTCCTTTTTCATTTTTGGTTCGATGCATGCATCAGAACTGGACAAAAATGTTGCTGTTTTATTTAGGAATAAACACAATATCTCAAGAATGATACACTAATTTTCATATTTGGTAATAGCCCATTGTCTGTTTAATGTAAAAATGGGTAGGCTGAGCCTAATTGTTCATATTTTAGCAACCACATGTCTGTTTTGTTTCATATTTGGGATAATTATGTTAGCTGGTTCATGATTTTAAAAACATTGAGTGGGCGGGGCTTGATATAATTTTGCTGAATAGAGATTGTAAACACGGTATCTCAAGAATGGTCAACTGATTCTGTCATATTTGGTTGGCCCATGATCTGTCACCCATTATTTTTGGTGGTGATATCGTGCATATTATTAAGTGGGCGTGGCTTAAACTGAAAATTTGGAAAAAGTGGTAAAGAAGCAACTGGTCCATTTTGTGTCATATTGGGCATGATAATTTTGTTGGTTACTTTGTACATGCTTATGTTATCAACAGATGTCATTGATATTCATGGTGGGCATGGCTTAATGTGAATATCCTAAATGTAAAGTAAAGATACTGCATCTCATGAATGATATATCAGATTTATGCTATATATGGGGTCATGGTCTATACATATGTTGAGGAAGTGATGTCATGAATATTAATGAATAGGCTGGGCTTACTGACAAATTCTTGAAGTAGAATAAACAAGCAACTGTTTTTGCATGATACTTGCTATGATAATGTTGTTAGTTACTGTGCAAATGCTAATGTTGTCAACATTTTTGTTGATCTGCATGGTGGGTGTGGCTTATGAATAAATATCCTAGAACAAATATTTCATGATATGCCTATGCAATGACATGACAGTTAATACAAATTTTGCAAATCAATCAGCTTATGGAAGAAAAAAAGCGTCGGAACCACAAAACTCTTTGCTTCTGGTTATTTATTCAATCAGATGTAGGCCACCGGCTCCTAACAGCAATCAACGAAAGGAAATATACATACATTGATGTTCTTATAGTTATTAACAAAAAATGATATAAATGGAGTAGAGTCGTTGCATAAAATTAGCAATGTTATGAATATCTTTTTTACATTGCATATGCAAAGCAAAATTATCATGTGGGTTCAAATTTGTTTACAAAATCTTAAATCAGAATATCTAATTTTATAGTTTGATAAAAAGTGGAATTCATCCTCAGCTTCACCAATACAACATAAACAGCTTTCTCTGTTAACTTTTTCTCTTCTACCTGTTTCAATTGCTAAGTTATGTCATGAATAACAGAAAGTAAGAAAAATGATTGAATTATCCAAAAGTTTTGAAGGTATCACTATTGAAGAAGAAAAAAGGTTTACATTAAAATATTGGAATATTCCTCTTGTAGTGTATGACGTGTGGAAATGTGCATTATTTTGCTGTTGCATTTAGCAATTTTGTGAAATATTTATATTATTAAAGGGGACATAAAGTGTGATACAATCCGTATTTCATATGATAGAGGATTAAAATCTGAACCAACTACCACTAAAATCAGCAAGTCAAAATCTTATTTCTATCTCAAATTATTCATGTTTCAATATGGAGGCTGCCATTTTGTTTAATTCAGTATTGAAATCTTGTGCATGATATTTTTCCCAACAGGGACAAGAATTATAATGTATTTCTGTATAAATTGTATTCAAAGTTTTTATTCTCAAATAAAGTGACACAAAGTTTTGATAATTTCATGTATGAGCAAAAATGTCCTTGACCCTTTCAAAGGAAGACAATTTTTCATCAGCTACAAGACTTGAGATAGATTATAAAGAAATACAATGCATTCCAACATCCTGTTGGGCTGATGACATCATTTCCTGCATGTTTTGAAATAAAAATGGCAGCTCCCATGGTAGTAGCATTTAAGTTTTTAATTATTACAAAAATTGTGTTAGATTGCTCTGGGAGGTATCAAACTTGGTCATTGTTATTTTTAATTCTAAAATAAGAACTAAAGATTATGTCAGGCTTATGTCCCACCAAGTCTTTCTATCAATTTGAGTCATGAAAGAAATTTCAATTTCACTTTTTAGATTCCACCCTAATGGAGAAGATGATGCTTGAGAACCCAAACGGATTGGTGAAATTTCAGGTGTACGCAATCAAAGACAAGTCAGAAGTGAGCTCAAGTGATCGTAGAAAGAATCGTGTGAAGAACAAAAACTCTAAAAATCCCCTTTGGATATGTGGGCTCATTTCATTTTAGAGAGTATCCTTTAGAAAGTACAGCTATCATTAGATCTTGTTTATTTAAATTTTCTTTTATCAGTTTATTTTCTCCGTTTTGTAATCAAAATTGATAATCAGGGGCTAGGGGTAATCCTCCACTTGAGTATTTTACAAAAGCAAAATGTGCAAAAATTATTCAATTATCTGGATGATACAATTGATGCAAAATTGTTATACTTTCAAAAACTAATCAGAAAAACATACAAGTGGCATCGTGTACCCTTCATAACATATATGAGTCAATGCTGTATGAGGTAGTTTATATGAAGAAAGAAAGTGAAAGAATATACAGGTAAGATCAAATGAGTAAACCATAAACTTTCACACATCAGTAACAAAGCATAAGTCACACATCAGTAACAAAGCATAAGTCACACATCAGTAACAAAGCATAAGTCACACATCAGTAACAAAGCATAAGTCACACATCAGTAACAAAGCATAAGTTACACATCAGTAACAAAGCATAAGTTACACATCAGTAACAAAGCATAAGTCACACATCAGTAACAAAGCATAAGACACACATCAGTAACAAAGCATAAGTCACACATCAGTAACAAAGCATAAGTTACACATCAGTAACAAAGCATAAGTTACACATCAGTAACAAAGCATAAGTCACACATTAGTAACAAAGCATAAGTCACACATCAGTAACAAAGCATAAGTTACACATCTGTAACAAAGCATAAGTCACACATCAGTAACAAAGCATAAGTCACACATCAGTAACAAAGCATAAGTCACACATCAGTAACAAAGCATAAGTCACACATTAGTAACAAAGCATAAGTCACACATCAGTAACAAAGCATAAGTCACACATCAGTAACAAAGCATAAGTCACACATCAGTAACAAAGCATAAGTCACACATCAGTAACAAAGCATAAGTCACACATCAGTAACAAAGCATAAGTCACACATTAGTAACAAAGCATAAGTCACACATCAGTAACAAAGCATAAGTCACACATCTGTAACAAAGCATAAGTTACACATCTGCGATGCAAATTAGCCAAGCCATGATCTTGAAGAATAAGCTTCTTTAGTCAATCTCCAAACTCAGTAGAGGTGTTCCTGTTCTTCTGTGCATATTCGCCCACTCGCATTTACTAATATATAGTGAGTTTAAACATTCCATTTACCGATGATAATTCCATGGTCAAAGAATGTATAAATGAATGTCATTTTTGGTTCCAGTGCAATAGCATCAGGAACCTATGCGGTTATGATAGTGTGTGTGTGTATGTATGTGCGTGTGTGTATTGGGTGTGTGTGTGTGTGCATGTTTGTGACAGCCAGCTCGTAAACGCGATATCTCAAGAATGATACACTGGATTTATGTCATTTATGGTACACAAATAGCCCATGGTCTGTAGATGTGCCTTATTTGTTTTGATGGTGATGTCATGCATATTAATGAGTAGGCGGAGCTTAATATAAAAACTTGAATGTTTATATTTCAACAACTGCATGTTTGTTTTAATTCATATTAGTTGTGGTTATGATGTTAGCTGGTGTTTACATGTTCATGATGTAAAAATGTTGAATTTCATTAATATGCATAGTGAGTGCTCAATATGATTTTGCTGAAAAGAGCTTGTAAACATGATATCTCAAGAAAGGTAAACTGGATTTGTGTCATATTTGGTACACAGATAGTCCATGGTCTGTAGATGTGCCGTATTGTTTTTGGTGATAATATCATGCATATTAATAAGTGGGTAGAGCTGTGACCGTTTAGCGTGTACACGTTACACGCTCGCAAATCTTGGAAACGTTTACTAATTACCTCATTGCGAGTAATCCTTTTTCATAGTCAGTCTTGCCGTTGAAAATCAATGTGTCATTCATGATTCAAATCACACACACATTCGGCTGACAAAATTCCAATCAATGACTTTTTACAAACTGTAAGCCCGATTAGCACAATCATTTTTAAATGTGGGAATCACAAATGCGCAGTAATAATCACCAATGAATGGGGATATTATGCACTTTGATTTTGCCAAAATCTGAGTAGGCCTAATCTAACTTGTAAAATGCACCGCGAATGTGCAGCAGTACACAGTGAAACTAAAAAACAAAACACAGTTGAAAAATACTTGAATCGTGACAATCAGTACATTTAAATGTAAATATTACCTGATGAGTCAAATAAAATTTGTTAGAAAGAAAAAAATATTGAAAAATAAACAAACAGAAAAAGGTTTTAACAGAGTTGAAATTCTGCATGCGTTGCAAAGATGGCGGCCATTTTTGGAAAGGTTTGATATTTCAGAACTTTCTGGTTGTGGTGGCGTAGTTTTAAAATGTTTTACGGCGAGGTATATCATAGGCTTAGTATGCAAGATTTTCACAAAGAATTTTGAAAGCAGTAGCGAATAGGTCAAAAAAGTTACGCGATGTTGAGTTTAAATGACATTAAAAGGAAGTAATCTGTTCTTTCTAAACTGAATTTCCATGCATATTTCCCATAAAAATGATGATTTATACTGTAGAAGTAAACTTTTGACGATTTGGAAAGCAAAACTCTGCGTCTATTTGGGCAATGGAGTCACAGTACTTTTGCCATACTGGTTGCACGATTTTTTTTTACTTTGCCTCGTAGTTTTGAAGCAATTTTGGTGTATTTCTGAAAATTACAGTACTAAACGCGTGTACACGATACACGCTCGCTTTTTCGGGCATGTACACGTTTACTTAAATCCCTAAACGTTCACAGCTCTATAAGTGGGCGGGGCTTAAAGTGAAAATTTGGAAAAAGTGATAAATGAGCAACTATGTCTGTTTTGCGTCTTATTGGGCATGATAATTTTGTTGGTTATTGTGTACATGCTTATGTTATCAGCAGATTCATTAATATGCATGGTGGGCGTGGCTTAATGTGAAAGTGCCAAATGATGTAAACACCGTACCCCATGAACGATACATCAGATTTATGCTATATCAGGTACACAGATGGGTCATGATCTGATATGTTCTAATGTTGTGGAAGTAAACATAAAAGAGTAGACAGGGCTTACTGACAAATTCTTGAAGTAGGATAAATGAGCAACTGTTTTTGCATGATACTTGCTATGATAATGTTGTTAATTATTGTGCAAATGCTAATGTTGCTAACATTTTTATTTATTTGCATGGTGTGTGTGGTTTATGAATAAATATCCATTAACAAATATTTCATGATATGCAATGACATGACAGTAAATACAAATTTTGCAAATCAAGCAGTTGATGAAAAAGAAGCATTGGAACCACAAAACTTTTTGGTTCTGGTTAAACTTATCATTGATTGAAGAAAGGATCAAAATTTACAGACAAAAAGAAGTTTACATAACTGAAAAATTTTACCCAATGAATTTCTCACATGCGATGTGGGTAATCATTTTTGCAACAGATTGATTTTTTACTATGTGATGTAGAATTTCCTTTTGCACATCCTTTGAATAATATTTATTCACACAAACTGCCAAGCCAGTCAGGAACATGGCAAATACAGACCTAATCCTACTAACTAATGATTGAAGTATAGGCCAGCGCGATTACAGCAAATGCACTACTGCTATTGGTGTATACATATCACCTAATAACAACACCATGCAGAGTTATATGCAGATAATGGAACACACACACCCACATGGAGTCGTGATTATGAGTGCTAACCCTAGCTTAGCTAGCCTAACAAAGGCACCTATCATGCATGCTCTGTGAAAAAGGATAAGCTACAGCCATGTACTTGTGATTTTAAGCGAGATTTGTTGTCCTGTACTCCATGATCTTGATGAATTTATAATGTAAATAAATTGAAGATAATAAGAGTGACATCCCTGAAAAAGTAAATACGGAATTGGAGCAAAAATAATTGATGAAAAATTGGGAAGGCATGAAAAAAAACTTAAAATATATGGACCTAGCTTTCGGGAACCAAAATTTATATGTTATTCATTTTTCATCAGGCTTGATGAACTTTGAAGGTGTGAAATAAAGGGGTGAATCTAGGCTTAGACCTAAGCTTCAAGTTAGGTGGAAAATTAGATGTAGGGTTCTAGTGCATACAAATTCAGTTAAGTGCAAGTCAAATTCTATGCTCTACGGTTCAAACTGTACACAACTCATAACCTTACATAGGCCAAAGTCTATACTGTTTAAACTTGAATTTGAAAATGGAATTTGTCTTAGGCCCACGTTAATAGGCCCACGTTACCGTTAAACTTTCCCAAAATTATACATTTTCAGCCAGAAATTACCATTTAACTTACGTCCATTTCTGTGAAGTATCACTAGGCCCACACTAGACTCCTTGAAAACGATGAAAAACACACATCTTGGGAGAAATGCACACTTTTGGATCTGCTTTTAACATCAGCGAATGTTTTCGCAACAGCCTGTATTTGATATTAAAATGTGGGGTATTTTATAATCTTTCCGAAAAAATCATGCTTAAATTTCCAAATCTGCCAAACTGTTCAGGAGCATGGCAAGTTTTAACATACTTTTTTCTTGCCAAAAATCAATTGACTCTTTATGGGCCTAATTTTCCACAAAGAGACCGAAAAGTATATTTAAAGTTGATTTTTTCCAAGATTAACACAATAACAAGCCCAGGGCGACTTCCAAAACAGCCCTGCTCAGAACGGATTTCATTTTATGGTTCCGCAGAAGTTGAGGTAACTATTCCAAAATGAAATTACAACTCTTGTCTCGAAGAGAATGATGTCAAATGCCTCATTAACTTGAGTTTGGGGATTGTCTGTCATGGTGGATTTCAAGCTAATTTGTTAGCAAAATTGGAAAAGACACAGATGTACAGATAAACACACACAGACGTACAGACAAACATACACAGACAAACACAAACACACACGTACAGACAGACGTACAGACAAACACACAAGTAAACAAACACCACAAAGTAATCACTTCTTTGTGGCTTGGGCAACTAACAAATCAGACGAAAGGAGAAAAGGCAGGCAAAGGCATAACCTCAGACAACTTCTTTGGCAGAGTTAACAAGATCAGACTAATTTTACAATTTTAGCATGACTATTCGAAGAATAGTAGGTATTAGTAGTAGGAATAGTAGCTATTCTACTTGTCTTGGCATCCGCCTTGGTGAAATTGCATTGCCTATTAAATGTATGTCATCATTTGATAAATAAGCATTATTTAAAAGTAAATAAATGAGATATCGTGTTCACAAGCAAAGCGTCACACCCGCAAACAAACACATACCCACATATACACACCAACACCACTGCATAGCTTTCTGATGCTGATAGCATCGGAACCAAAAATGAAAACAAAGAATTAGATACTGTAAGTGGAATTCCCTAAAGCTTAGCATGTTATCAAAATTTATCTCACTGAAAGTTACGGGTTAAGTAACTGCTTACTTCCTTCAAGTAGTGCACTCCCCCTGCAGCTTTGAATAGTCGAGCATGCTGTCATTCATACAGCTCTTGTTTTGTTAACAGGTGACAAAGATAGTGTTTGTTTTACTTATGTGTCAACTTTGTACATTTATATTTTGTATATTTTTTCTTAACTACTTCTTGCTCAGGTTCAATACTCCAGAACTTTATGTTGTTCCTCATTCTTACCAACTCAATTGCTCTTGGCATTCAAGCAGGTAAGAATGTATGTCCAGGATTCACTATGGTAGCTGAAAGACAGGGGAAGGGGGGTTCCCCATCATGTTTTCTGAGATACTCATGATACAAAGTAGGCTAATACTCTGTCTTTTCCTCAATGTATAAAAGATACAAACTGAATGTCCTAAAATTACTTCAATGTGTCGTAAACTTGAAAAAAAATGTTGCCTTTACTTGTTTTCCCAATCAGAAAATAGGAACTTTCTATATGAAGGCTTCCAACTCCGTCATATTGGAAGCCTTCTTAGGGTGGTTATCTGGGAAAAAAGGAAGGGAGGGGCAAATATCTTCTTTCAGTCCTGAAAAAAGCAACAACAAAAAATTTGGGCAAAAGTTGAATAATAGATTTGTGCAAAAGACACCAAAATAATTAAAATCCCATAAAATTTAAAATAAGAAAAAAAAGTGAAATGGTCATGAACATGATTTTAAGAATACTTTCAAATTTCTTGCCACCCAGAAAAGTTTTGACTCTTACACCTTTAATTAAACTGGATGAATTGATCTAAAGTTTTGTGTTTTACTTAACGATTGTGTCCTTCTACCCCACAGAGGTGTCAGACAGCTCCAACCCTAGACTCGCCAGACTCAAGATAGCCCTGGATGTCTTTGATTACTGCTCGCTGTTTCTCTTCATGGTGGAGATCATTCTCAAGTGGTTGGACAACTTCATCTCTTTCTGGAAGAATGGGTGGAACATCTTCGACTTTGTGGTTACCGTTGGGGTGAGCGAGATTTATGAGCTTGGAAGTTGAATGGAAATCAATCAATAAGTGACATTTGTAAAGCATAGAAGTGCTGAATGAAATTAGTTCTGATGATATTCTGGTTGGAAAAGATGAATTCTCAAACGGCTGAGCTGCTTGTTGTCTTTTCAGGTAGATGAGCTCAGTTTCCTCCCCTTACAGTGCCTTAAGTTCTAAATGAAGGAAGAAAACAGAATTATTTTTGATTTTTAAATATGTCAAAAAAAAACTGCTTTGGATCTGCAAGTGTTACATCACACTTTCCTTCACTGTTCACTTTCATGCACTGGTCACTTTCATGCACTAGTCACTTTCCTGCACTAGTCACTTTCCTGCACTGGTCACTTTTCAATGCACTGGTCACTTTTCTGCACTGGTCACTTTTCAATGCACTGGTCACTTTCCTGCACTGGTCACTTTCTGTACTGGTCACTTTCCTGTACTGGTCACTTTCCTGTACTGGTCACTTTCCTGAACTGGTCACTTTCCTACACTGGTCACTTTTCAATGCACTGGTCACTTTTCTGCACTGGTCACTTTTCAATGCACTGGTCACTTTCCTGCACTGGTCACTTTCCTGTACTGGTCACTTTCCTGCAGTGGTCACTTTCCTGAACTGGTCACTTTCCTACACTGGTCACTTTTCAATGCACTGGTCACTTTTCTGCACTGGTCACTTTCCTGTACTGGTCACTTTCCTGTACTGGTCACTTTCCTGTACTGGTCACTTTCCTGTACTGGTCACTTTCCTGAACTGGTCACTTTCCTACACTGGTCACTTTTCTGCACTGGTCACTTTTCAATGCACTGGTCACTTTCCTGCACTGGTCACTTTCCTGTACTGGTCACTTTCCTGTACTGGTCACTTTCCTGAACTGGTCACTTTCCTACACTGGTCACTTTTCAATGCACTGGTCACTTTTCTGCACTGGTCACTTTTCAATGCACTGGTCACTTTCCTGCACTGGTCACTTTCCTGTACTGGTCACTTTCCTGCAGTGGTCACTTTCCTGAACTGGTCACTTTCCTACACTGGTCACTTTTCAATGCACTGGTCACTTTTCAATGCACTGGTCACTTTCCTGCACTGGTCACTTTCCTGTACTGGTCACTTTCCTGTACTGGTCACTTTCCTGCACTGGTCACTTTCCTGAACTGGTCACTTTCCTGTACTGGTCACTTTCCTGTACTGGTCACTTTCATGCACTGGTCACTTTCCTGCACTGGTCACTTTTCAATGCACTGGTCACTTTTCTGCACTGGTCACTTTTCAATGCACTGGTCACTTTCCTGCACTGGTCACTTTCCTGTACTGGTCACTTTCCTGTACTGGTCACTTTCATGCACTAGTCACTTTCCTGCACTGGTCACTTTTCAATGCACTGGTCACTTTTCTGCACTGGTCACTTTTCAATGCACTGGTCACTTTCCTGCACTGGTCACTTTCCTGTACTGGTCACTTTCCTGTACTGGTCACTTTCCTGAACTGGTCACTTTCCTGAACTGGTCACTTTCCTGTACTGGTCACTTTCCTACACTGGTTACTTTTCAATGCACTGGTGAAATGTAATGAATAACTCTTTTAACTGAATAAGATATCAACTTATTTGTTTCTAAAATTGAACATTATTGGGAATTTTCCTTTTAGAGAATAAGATTTTTGAATGAATTTTGTTTCTTTTGAAACCCTCTTTTATTTAAGATGGACTTGCTTGACCACCAAACTAATTGTTAATGAACTTATCTCATCTTTGTTTACTTGTCTTGCTTTTTATGAAATATTCTATTATGTAGAGATTTGCATTAATATTTGAAATCAAAATTGACCAATGAACACTTGTGTTTCCTTTTTTCATGTCCAGTCCTTTGTTCCAGAAATTATCGCCATCAGTGCTCGCGACTTGAAAGAGGTCCAAATCATCATCAAGAAATCTCCGAGTGTTTCGCATTCTTAGGTCTCTGAAGATGGTGACAAGATTTAAACAGGTTCGACTGATAGCTTTGGCCACCACTAAAGCATTTAGTGTAAGTGTTTCACTATCCACATCAAACTAGAACATCAGTGATGTAGTAGCTCAACATATGTAGGGGGTGGGAATAAGCCATTTAAAGGATTAGTTCAGTGGTCAAGCAAGTCTATCTGCATTCAAACATCTTATTCCGTTAAGGAAATATATCAGTTTAAAGTTTGGTACCATTTGTGTAGAAATGACTGAAATCAGACTTGTCATGATGCCATAGCCTCAGATTCCTCAAAATCTTTATGTATTCTTTCATATTTTTCCTGCGATTTTGTGGCTTAAACACCATTGGATATGTCAGGAAAATAGTAAAACTGAGTCTAGAAAGGGTATTTATAATATACCATCTAAAAAAGTTTGACAAAAATAATTTAATTCTATCCATATCAAAAAATTATGTGAATTTGCTACAAAGTGCAGGTGGGAGTTACTTGGAATATTTCATACTTTAAATCATATAGAAAATGGAAAATTTCATCTTTAGGGTATTGTTGAAAAATATACCCATTTACAAACTATAAATTGTGATTACATGTCGGTATAAAGTTTGGTTCCATGATGTAAGATTTGTTTCTTTGTTTATAATGATCCTCTCTTGAATGGGTGGGTTACGAACACTCAGCTAAGCTGTCAATGCCAGTTTCTAAATTTTGAATTGGAGTGGAAATTTTTGCAGGATAATGTCAGATATTTGGTTCACTATCTTAAAATATTTGGGACATGTTTCCCATTTCTCCCTTTTCAATTGTTTTAGAATATCAGACAAGAAACAAATAGTGGAAAATGTTTTTACTTCTTACTTACACACGAATAAGTTTCAAATTGACACTTTCTGGTGATACTGGAAAAATTGCTAGAAATGCTATTCTGTTCAAATTTGATGCGATTATCTGTGGTGGTATAAAGTTTGATTTAATGGCTGTAGGAATGTTCCCTGAATCAAAGGCCATACAATGATGTCTCATCTAAAAACAAGAGGTCAAAATGTTTCTATCCATTTCTTTTACTCAATTTTGTTTTAAAAGATTTCTGGCAGCGCCACATGCAGGTGTCCAACGGTCTTTTGTCTTTGAATACTTTCCAGAGAATTTTCTGAGGCTCATTTCCATGGTTGTCATTATAATCTCCTCTTCTCTCCCTCTCTCCCTTTCAGGCCATGACTTTTATCATGCTCCTCTTATTCACGTTCCTCTACATCTTTGCTATAGTTGGCATCATTTTCTTTGACGATTACTCACGTTCTCAAAGAGATGACCTTGTGTATAAGGATAGCTTCAGGTGCAGTTGCTGAAACGAATTTACAGTTGATTTGGTTTATAGTTCAATTGTTAATGTTCAAATTGGTAATATTGTTTTATATTTAAAAGGACATGGTACGGATAACATTTTAAAGGAATATGAACATTTAACGGTAGAGATTTTATATTCAACAGCAAGAGAAAGAGCTTTAAATTCTGGCCTGGTTTTTCTTTCATTTAGTGACCTTGACCCCCTCTCCTCCCGTGACCCACCTGCTACCATCATTGACCATTCTACAACCCCAATCCCCAAATCCTTATTATCCATGCCACCAACAAAGCAGGAAAGCTTTAAAAAGTTTCTCCTTTCCTTATCCATAAAGCCCTCTTTGGCCTTGTCAGTACCCTCCCAAAGTCTCTACCCTTAGATCCGGTGATCTCCTGGTGCACTGCACCAGGGACACACACCACCCTCCTTTCCACCAAACCCTATCCAACTCTGGTATCGACATCACAGTCACCCTCCATCGTTCCCTAAACTCCAGCAAAGGCGTCATACGCACCGCGATCTTGCGTACATGACCGATGACGACCTCCAAATAGAACTAGCAAACCAACATGTAACTGAAGCCCGTCGTCTCGGTTTAAAGAGAGACGGAGCCGAAACTCCCACCAACACCATATTTCTTACCTTCGCAACACCAACTCTCCCCCACATCATTGCCGGCTACCTGAGAATCCAGGTCGCCTCTTACATTCCTAACCCTTTACGTTGCTATAATTGTCAGAGGTATGGCCATGGGAAAACTCCTGCCACAGCCAAGCGCTGTGGTAACTCACGGAGCCCCGGACCATGACAACACCTCCTGCACCAACCCCCCACTCTGCACAAATTGTGACGGTAAACACCCAGCAAACCATCCCTCCTTCTCGAAAGACTGTCCCACCTGGCTTCAGGAAAAACAAATAACAAAACTTAAAACCCTTAACCCCAACATAACCTACCCAGAGGCCAGGAAACAATTCCTGCCTTCTCTTAACTCCAAGCCTTCCTACTCAAACGTAGTCTCCTCTAACTCTAATTCCCCCCCCAAACACAACTAACACAACAAAACTAACTCCCATGCCCAAACCGACCTCACCTGGCTCTTCTTACCTAGTCCTAAGCCCATCACCATTTCCAACAACCCAATCACACCCAATACCCACACCACCTCCACCACCACTTCTCTCCTCAACCTCCCTTCCTACTCTAAAGCCCCTTTACCGCCAAAAATACCCCAACACCAACACCACTAATACCTTCATACATCAAGCTAAAACCAGCCAAGCAAACAATCAACAAACCAACAAATCAACCAACAAACAACCAACCAAAAAACAACCAATCAACAAACAACCAATCAACAAACAACCAATCAACAAACAACCCACCACTCAAACCCACACTGAAGAGAGTATGGATTGTTCGATTGCCGAACACACCGATCATACTTCTCGACCAATTTTCAAAACAATCCTTCCCAAAGAAACAGATCCAAAGAAAAAACAAGCCAATTCAGACCCAACAGATCTTCCTCCAGATAACCCCCCGCCTCCTTATGGCATACACCACAAACAATTACAATAACACCCACAACATCATACAATGGAACATTAGGAGCCTAAAGGCCAATTCTGAAGAAATTGACAATCTGGCCTCCACCTTCAACCCGGTCGTCTTCTGCCTACAAGAAACTTTCTTGAAAACCACCGACCATTACTTCCTCAACAACTTTGCTTGCTATCACAAACATCAAGTGGATGCTGACAGGGCCTGTGGTGGCGTCTCCATTCTCGTTAGACACGATATCCCACACAGCCCTGTTCGTATGCACACCGACCTTCAGGCCATCTGTATTTCTATCTCCCTCCACAAAACTTTCACTCTCTGCAATATCTATCTCCCTCCCAACACCAACATTCAACCAACCAGCCTTAACAACCTCATCTCTCAGCTTCCCACCCCTTCATCCTTCTTGGTGACTTCAATGCTCACAACCCTCTGTGGGGCTCTAATACCACCACCCCTAGAGGCAAGTCCATCGAAAACGCTCTTGGTCAGCACAGCCTGTCCCTACTGAACACTAACTCCCAGACCTACCTTCATCCTGCCACAGGCTCTCTCACCTGTATTGACCTGTCTATCTGTTCCCCTAACCTCCTCCCTGATTTTAGTTGGAGAGTCACTGCTGACCTCTGTGGTAGTGATCATTACCCTCATTATGACAAAAATTTTTTGACCTGATGTATGAAAGAAAGACAGGTCAAGACCAAACGTGAATGTTATTCATTAAATCTTTGTCATAAATGTCAGTCCCTGAAAATTCATGATCTGACCCTAATTTTATCTTACTAAATTTTGATTGAAGGTATATCAGAGATTCTAAAACTGTTTACTTATATTCAGCTGCTCCTGTTCAAATAAAAATGGTGAAGGATTAAAAAGCAATAAGTTAGCATATGGAAATTCATAGGTTTTCTCTTTGGGATGCCACAAAATGTAAATCAAATTTGAATAATTTTTATAATAAGGCCTCAAAATTATGTAAAATAGTTGATTTTTAACCTCTTTCCTTACTACCTCTAAAATGTTTATTATTATTATTTTATCTTACTATTATTGAGGGTATTATTGTTGTTCAGCTTAAAAATGGTGAAGGATTAAAAGCAATAAGTTGCTGCTGCTATAAATCAAATTTGAATAATTTATTATAATAAGGCTGTTAGATTTTTTAACCAGTTATTATTATTATTATCCCTATTATTATCCCTATTATCCCTTTCTTGTCTTGTTATGCCATTTAATTCAAGATTTTTTTATTCTTCTTGCACTCACTCCTTTTTGTGTTCCGTTTGAAGATACGCCTCCATTTTGTACCAAAAATGTTTTTCTTGTTAAATTGATTTTTCCAGTCTGATCAGTTTTGTTTATGTTTCATTCTGTTTCATCTGTTCTATTTGTTTTGTGCCAAAACTAGTTGTTTTCTATTCAATCTATTGTTTTAATTTATTCTATTCTGATATCATTTTTGTCTTAACTTTGTGTTTTCTTCTATTAATAAACTTTTGTTTGTAAGCTGCTGTTTTAATCCATGCATTTCTCTTTCATATGGAAAGTAATTTCTGCTCATCCTCTAGAGAAGCTAAGTATCTCAGAACTAGTAAATGGTACCGGTCTTGAAATTTAAAGTTTTGGCCTCATAACTGAGGTTTAAAACATGTTCACAAATTCACAAAATCTTATATCATAAATATCACCGATCTCTTTTTCCTCTCAAAATGATTTCCTTTCTTCATTGCATCAGCAACATCTGACCTTCATCACCAGCACAGCATACTATCACCTTTTTCTGATATAAATTTCTGGCATAACTTGACCATGATTATCATTGTGGTGCCGCTAACGCCACCAACCAACCAAATCGACCCTAATTTGAGGTTTATAACTTTGTGACAGACCTCCAGGGAGCTGGAAAAATACAAAAATGGGTACTCACCACACTTGGCGAGGCTTAATTATGTGTGACAAGTACATACGGTGGTATATTATAATATTTCTACCCGCCACAATTTAGTTTTGCTCGCTATACGAGCAGGTGAGTGGTTTTTCCAACCCTGAACCTCCATTGTAGTATTTACGTTTAATGCATACTCTGATATATTTACATTACATGACAGACCTCATAAATTATTGCTATATAAGCAAGTCAGGTGTACTTATTAAGTTAAATCCATTTGAGCCATTAGGCCGTAGGGCCGGTGCTTATCCCCGGTTTCCTTGGCATAAGCAGATGAAAACACATGACTCCCTGGACGGAACCCTAGTCCATCTCATTTTACAGCTTAGTGGAGCAAGTAGAGTAAAGTGTCTTGCTCAAGGACACAATGTAGCACTCATGGCGGGAATCGAACCCCGTACCATTCACATATGAGCGAGTTCTGACTCTTTAATCACTGAGCCACTGCACGCTTAATGCATAGTTTGATATATTTACATAACGTGTACAACTCCCATAAATTATTGCATAGTATTCCCAATATGCAATGGAAACATGTTGAGTGTGCTTTTACTACAAAAGTGTGTCTAATTTTTGCCCCATGAAGGTAAATCAATTTAACACAAGAAGACTGAAAGAGCCTGTAGCAGCTTGTGGGGAGGGGAAGGGGGGGGGGGGGGAGGAGGGGATTTCATGAGACATTCATAGTGTAGGAGGTCACATTTGTTTACCTAATTTTCTCGACTTCTGCACTTTTCTCTGATTTAAATCCACCTTGTATTTCTGCAGGTGAAAAGTTCTCAATTTTAACTTAAGTTTTTGGAAAGATATGTTCCAGAATTCAAGGGCTGAGTTTGAAGAACAGAATATACAGAAATAACTTCAATGTACTGTGTCATAATCAATTTATATGAAAAAGTTTTCAAAAACAAAACTATATTTACAAATTTAAAGGGTGTTGTACTCATAATTTGTTGCTCTTTTACATAAGCATAGAGGTGCAGTGGCTTGAGTCATGTTCGTATGCGACAAGTACTGGGTTCTACTCCCATCGCGAGCGCTGCCTTGTGTCCTTGAACTAGACACCTTAATGTACTAGCTCCAGTCCACCCAGCAGTAAATTGAGTACCAGCACTGCTGGATAGGTAACCTGCGATGGACTAGCCTCCTGTCTAGGGGCAGACATATGCTTTCATCCGCTTGCTCCATTCAAACCAGGGATGAGCAGCTTTAGCAACTTACATTTTGTAGGTGTCAATCAACCTTAGACTGTAATGCCCACAATTTTTGTATCAACTTAATAATTGTACTTTAATCATCTTTTTAACATTTTGTTGTAACAGCAATCTTGGCCGGGCGATGATCACACTCATTCAATTGTTCACTCTTGACCAATGGTACAAGCTTTTGAAGGACATGGAAAAAGTGACGGACACGTTTCTGACGTACACCTACGTCATGCTGTGGATCTGCATCGGATCCTTCATATTCAAAAACATATTTGTGGGAATAATGGGTAAGAAATGAGAAAAATGGCAGGAAATATATGTTATGAGTACGAAATGGGAAAAAATGCCAGGGCATAGGGTAATGAGTAAGGAATGAGATGTATGCCAGGGATGTATAACAAGGTATAGTGTAATGGATAGGAAATGAGGAATATAACAAGGAATAGGGTAATGGGTAGAAAATGAGGAATATGCCAGGGAATGGGGTAATGGGTTGAAAATGAGAAATATAACAAGGAATAGAGTAATGGGTAGAAATGATCACACTCATTCAATTGTTCACTCTTGACCAATGGCACAAGCTTTTGAAGGACATGGAAAAAGTGACGGACATGTTCCTGACGTACACCTACGTCATGCTGTGGATCTGCATTGGATCCTTCATATTCAAAAACATCTTTGTGGGAATAATGGGTAAGAAATGAGGAATATGCCAGGAAATAGGGTAATGTGTAGAAAATGAGGAATTTAACAAGGATTAGTGTAATGGGTAGGAAATGAGGAATATGCCAGGGAATAGGGTAATGGGTAGAAAATGAGGAACATGCCAGGGAATAAGGTAATGGGTAGAAAATGAGGAATATAACAAGGAATAGAGTAATGGGTAGAAAATGAGAAATATAACAAGGAATAGGGTAATGGGTAGAAAATGAGGAATATGCCAGGAAATAGGGTACGGGGTAATGGGTAGAAAATGAGGAATATAACAAGGAATAGAGTAATGGGTAGAAAATAAGGATTATAACAAGGAATAGAGTAATGGGTAGAAAATGAGGAATATGCCAGGGAATGGGGTAATGGGTAGAAAATGAGGATTATAACAAGGAATAGAGTAATGGGTAGAAAATGAGGAATATAACAAGGAATAGGGTAATGGGTAGGAAATGAGGAATATGCCAAGGAATAGAGTAATGGGTAGAAAATAAGGAATATAACAAAGGAATAGAATAATGGGTAGAAAATAAGGATTATAACAAGGAATAGAGTAATGGGTAGAAAATGAGGATTATAACAAGGAATAGGGTAATGGGTAGAAAATGAGGAATATAACAAGGAATAAAGTAATGGGTAGAAAATGAGGAATATGCCAAGGAATAGAGTAATGGGTAGAAAATGATGATAATAACAAGGAATAGGGTAATGGGTAGAAAATGAGGAATATGCCAGGGAATGGGGTAATGGGTAGAAAATGAGGAATATAACAAGGAATAGAGTAATGGGTAGAAAATGAGGAATATTTCAGGGAATAGGGTAATGGGTAGAAAATGAGGAATATTTCAGGGAATAGAGTACTGGGTAGAAAGTAATATATATATGCCAGAGAAAAGGGTAACAGGTAAGAAATGAGCCAGGGAAACAGTAGTGAGTAAGAAATGATAAGATGTGAAACATGCCAGGTGTAGATTATTGAAAGGAACGAAACATTACACATTTGGTCGCTTTAAAACCTCATTATGAAATACTGAAGCTAGGGGGAGGGGGTGGGGGTATTACATGCCTGTTCAAATTTTGCAGTCAAAGACTGAAATGGCTGCCACCGATGCAGCAAAACTGCAAGCTTATTTATGATTTCACAGATGATCATGCTGAGCTTAATAGTACATTGCTAGTGTAGTGATAAGCAAGGCATTATTTAAACGAAAGCAATTGTTTACTTTTCATTAATGTAATTGAAATAGTTGATGAGAGAGAGCATTGTTTCATTAAAAATCTTAAGAACAGTTGAAAACTGAAGTTAATATTTTTGAAGTGAAACTATGCAAAAGTATGTATAAGCAAAAATTAAGTCATCATTTCAAGTTCATTTTTAATCTTTTACCTTCAGTCAATAATTTTCAGTCCATACGAAATGACCTATTCGAAGAGGTCAAGGAGCAGGAATTTGTCAGGAAGATGGCCGATGATGCGGAGAAGCTAAATGAGGAGTTGAGCAGACAAGACAAGAAGCTTAATGCGAGACGGTAAGGAAAGGTTTGATTAGTGTACGGTTAGTGTTATAAGTAAAGGGTTGGGTAGCTTTCTTCTGCCCAGGAGGGTTAATTGTGTTGTCCAATGGGTAAATTGGGTTGTTAGATGGATTAATTAGGTTGTCTGATGGGTAAATTGTGTTGTCTGATGGCAAATTGAGTTATCTGATGGTTAATAAACTTTCTGATGGTAATTTGTGTTGTCTGATGGTAAATCAAGTAGTCTGATGGTAAATTAAGTTGTGTGATGGGTAATTTGTGTTGTCTGATGGATAAAATTGGATTGGATGACAGTAAATTAGGTTGTCTGATGGTTAATTAGGTTGTCGAATGGGTAAATTAAGTTGTCTGATGGTACTAAGAGATCGGGTTGGCTGGATGGAAAATTGTGTTGTCTGACGGGTAAATTGTGTTGTCTGATGGGTAGGTTTACTTGTTTCATGGATAAGTTGAGTTGTTTCATGGGTAAATTACATGGTCTCATGGATAAGTTGAGTTGTTTCATGGGTAAATTGGGTTGTTTCATGGATAAGTTGAGTTTTTCATGGGTAAATTGGGTTGTCTCATGGATAAGTTGAGTTTTTCATGGGTAAATTGGGTTTCTCATGGATAAGTTGATTCTTGAGGCATGGGTTTTTACTAAATTGTTAGTATTTGGATATAAAATGTATCAGAATTCTTGATAGTGACTTGTTGTTTGGATTACAAAAATTGTTTTAAATATTTCCATAAGGTAAAAATCACAGCTTTCCATTTAGAGAGAGTCACCTGAATGTTGAACGAATATATTGCCAGCAATGATATTATTTCATTCTCAACAGACGCACAACAGGTGACTTTACTGGAGATCAGCTGCCCACCATAACAAAAGATACGGCCTCCATAAATGGAAGGTATTTTTGTTGTTTTTCATTCTTTTCAAGCCTATGAAGAACCAAAACGGAACTGATATACAATTGCTATTGTTTTTGACATTCGTTACTAAGTGAAAAGAGGGATGAAATAACAGAATTATATTCTAAGAGTCATACAGCTGAATTTAAAGACAAAATTGATAGAATTGTATAACATTTGAAGAGGTGCCCCCAATAAAATTAAGAAAGTTTTTAACATAATTGAAGGAAAATTGTATTAACTATTTTGAGTTTAGAGCAAAATTTGGCAACATTTTCCGAAAATGAAGAAAACAAATTCACAATGAAAGAAATTTCCTGAAAATTGAAGAAAATTTCCTGGAAATTGAAGAAAATTTCCTGAAAATTGAAGAAAATTTCCTGAAAATGAAAGAAATTTCCCAAGTAATACTGGCTTCATTAACACCAGAGGGAAGAAAAATGAGTAGTTTCAGGTTTCCTTTGTTTTATTTTCTGTTATGACAAAACTACTTTTTTTTTGTGGGCATGGATCAGCTTTGCAGGCTATTAATGGAACAAACAAGAATAAATAAGAAATGTAAGAGCAACAAAATGTGAGAAATAACAAATTTCTCCCCCACACCACACCCACCCAAATGTTCCCATTTATACGCAAATATATTTGTCATAAACAAATAAAGAAGAGGATAGTGACACTAACACGAGAGCAGACATGTGTTTCGGGGAGGTAATCTGATTACATAACGCATGCACTAGCTGTGTGGAAGAATGAAATTTATGGTGCTTGATCTACTAGTGGCAAACAGAGCATGCCATGCACAAAAGGGCTCTTGTCTTACTATGACATGACTTCAGCGGGCATGTCCATGCACAAAGGGACTCTATCTTATTACTATGACATGACTTCAGCGGGCATGTCCATGCACAAAGGGGCTCTTTCTTACTATGACATGACTTCAGCAGGCATGTCCATGCACAAAGGGACTCTGTCTTACTATGACATGACTACAGCAGGCATGTCCATGCACAAAGGGACTCTGTCTTATTACTATGACATGACTTCAGTGGGCATGTCCGTGCACAAAGGGGCTCTTATCTTATTACTATGACATGACTTCAGCAGGCATGTCTATGCACAAAGGGGCTTTATCTTATTACTATGACATGACTTCAGCAGGCATGTCCATGCACAAAGAAACTCTGTCTTATTACTATGACATGACTTCAGTGGGCATGTCCGTGCACAAAGGGGCTCTTATCTTATTACTATGACATGACTTCAGCAGGCATGTCTATGCACAAAGGGGCTTTATCTTATTACTATGACATGACTTCAGTGGGCATGTCCATGCACAAAGGGACCCTATCTTACTATGACATGACTTCAGCGGGTATGTCCATGCACAAAGGGGCTCTATCTTACTATGACATGACTTCAGCGGGCATGTCCGTGCACAAAGGGACTCTATCTTACTATGACATGACTTCAGGGGGCATGTCCATGCACAAAGGGACTCTATCTTACTATGACATGACTTCAGTGGGCATGTCCATGCACAAAGGGGCTCTATCTTATTACTATGACATGACTTCAGCGGGCATGTCCATGCACAAAGGGACTCTGTCTTACTATGACATGACTTCAGGGGCATGTCCATGCACAAAGGGGGCTCTGTCTTAGTGTGACATGACTTTAGCGGGCATGTCCATGCACAAAGTGGCTCTATCTTACTATGACATGACTTCAGTGGGCATGTCCATGCACAAAGGGGCTCTATCTTACTATGACATGACTTTAGCGGGCATGTCCATGCACAAAGGGACTTTATCTTATTACTATGACATGACTTCAGCAGGCATGTCCATGCACAAAGGGACTCTATCTTATTACTATGACATGACTTCAGGGGCATGTCCATGCACAAAGGGACTCTATCTTATTACTATGACATGACTTCAGGGGCATGTCCATGCACAAAGGGGCTCTATCTTAGTGTGACATGACTTTACTTGTCCATGCACAAAGTGGCTCTATCTTACTATGACATGACTTCAGTGGCATGTCCATGCACAAAGGGGCTCTATCTCACTATGACATGACTTCAGCAGGCATGTCCATGCACAAAGGGGCTCTATCTTAGTGTGACATGACTTTAGCGGGCATGTCCATGCACAAAGTGGCTCTATCTTACTATGACATGACTTCAGTGGGCATGTCCATGCACAAAGGGGCTCTATCTTATTACTATGACATGACTTCAGCGGGCATGTCCATGCACAAAGGGACTCTATCTTATTACTATGACATGACTTCAGCGGGCATGTCCATGCACAAAGGACTCTTGTCTTATTACTATGACATGACTTCAGCGGGCATGTCCATGCACAAAGGGACTCTATCTTATTACTATGACATGACTTCAGCGGGCATGTCCATGCACAAAGGGACTCTATCTTATTACTATGACATGACTTCAGGGGGCATGTCCATGCACAAAGGGGCTCTATCTTAGTGTGACATGACTTTAGCGGGCATGTCCATGCACAAAGTGGCTCTATCTTACTATGACATGACTTCAGCAGGCATGTCCATGCACAAAGGGGCTCTATCTCACTATGACATGACTTCAGCAGGCATGTCCATGCACAAAGGGACTCTGTCTTACTATGACATGACTTCAGCGGGCATGTCCATGCACAAAGGGGCTTTATCTTAATACTATGACATGACTTCAGCAGGCATGTCCATGCACAAAGGGACTCTATCTTACTATGACATGACTTTAGCGGGCATGTCTATGCACAAAGGGGCTTTATCTTAATACTATGACATGACTTCAGCGGGCATGTCCATGCACAAAGGGGCTCTATCTTACTATGACATGACTTCAGCAGGCATGTCCATGCACAAAGGGACTCTATCTTACTATGACATGACTTCAGCAGGCATGTCCATGCACATAAGGGCTCTATCTTATTACTATGACATGACTTCAGCGGGCATGTCCATGCACAAAGGGGCTCTATCTTACTATGACATGACTTCAGTGGGCATGTCCATGCACAAACATGACTTCAGGGGCTGTCCATATCTTATTACTATGACATGACTTCAGTGGGCATGTCCATGCACAAAGGGGCTCTATCTTACTATGACATGACTTCAGCAGGCATGTCCATGCACATAAGGGCTCTATCTTATTACTATGACATGACTTCAGCGGGCATGTCCATGCACAAAGGGGCTCTATCTTAGTATGACATGACTTCAGGGGGCATGTCCATGCACAAAGGGGCTCTATCTTATTACTATGACATGACTTCAGCAGGCATGTCCATGCACAAAGGGGCTCTATCTTATTACTATGACATGACTTCAGCAGGCATGTCCATGCACAAAGGGACTCTGTCTTACTATGACATGACTTCAGCGGGCATGTCCATGCACAAAGGGACTCTGTCTTACTATGACATGACTTCAGTGGGCATGTCCATGCACAAAGGGGCTCTATCTTACTATGACATGACTTCAGCAGGCATGTCCATGCACAAAGTGGCTCTATCTTACTATGACATGACTTCAGCGGGCATGTCCATGCAAAGGGACTCTATCTTAGTACTGATGACATGACTTCTTTCTATGACATGACATCAGCGGGGATGTCCATGCACCAAGGGACTCTATCTTACTATGACATGACTTCAGCGGGCATATCCATGCACAAAGGGGCTCTATCTTACTATGACATGACTTCAGCGGGCATGTCCATGCACAAAGGGACTCTATCTTACTATGACATGACTTCAGCGGGCATGTCCATGCACATAAGGGCTCTATCTTATTACTATGACATGACTTCAGCAGGCATGTCCATGCACAAAGGGCTCTATCTTACTATGACATGACTTCAGTGGGCATGTCCAATGCACAAAGGGACTCTTGTCTTACTATGACTTGACTTCAGCAGGCATGTCCATGCACAAAGGGACTCTATCTTACTATGACATGACTTTAGCGGGCATGTCTATGCACAAAGGGGCTTTATCTTAATACTATGACATGACTTCAGCAGGCATGTCCATGCACAAAGGGGCTCTATCTTACTATGACATGACTTCAGCAGGCATGTCCATGCACAAAGTGGCTCTATCTTACTATGACATGACTTCAGCAGGCATGTCCATGCACAAAGGGGCTCTATCTTACTATGACATGACTTCAGCAGGCATGTCCATGCACAAAGGGGCTCTATCTTACTATGACTTGACTTCAGCAGGCATGTCCATGCACAAAGTGGCTTTATCTTATTACTATGACATGACTTCAGCAGGGCATGTCCATGCACAAAGGGACTCTATCTTACTATGACATGACTTCAGCAGGCATGTCCATGCACATAAGGGCTCTATCTTATTACTATGACATGACTTCAGCGGGCATGTCCATGCACAAAGGGGCTCTATCTTACTATGACATGACTTCAGCAGGCATGTCCATGCACAAAGGGGCTCTATCTTACTATGACATGACTTCAGCAGGCATGTCCATGCACATAAGGGCTCTATCTTATTACTATGACATGACTTCAGTAGGCATGTCCATGCACAAAGGGGCTCTATCTTACTATGACATGACTTCAGCGGGCATGTCCATGCACAAAGGGACTCTGTCTTACTATGACATGACTTCAGCGGGCATGTCCATGCACAAAGGGGCTCTATCTTACTATGACTTGACTTCAGCAGGCATGTCCATGCACAAAGTGGCTCTATCTTATTACTATGACATGACTTCAGCGGGCATGTTCATGCACAAAGGGACTCTATCTTATTACTATGACATGACTTCAGCGGGCATGTCCATGCACAAAAGGGCTCTATCTTACTATGACTTGACTTCAGCAGGCATGTCCATGCACAAAGTGGCTCTATCTTATTACTATGACATGACTTCAGCGGGCATGTCCATGCACAAAGGGGCTCTATCTTACTATGACTTGACTTCAGCAGGCATGTCCATGCACAAAGTGGCTCTATCTTATTACTATGACATGACTACAGCAGGCATGTCCATGCACAAAGGGGCTCTATCTTATTACTATGACTTGACTTCAGTAGGCATGTCCATGCACAAAGGGACTCTGTCTTACTATGACATGACTTCAGCGGGCATGTCCATGCACAAAGGGACTCTATCTTACTTACATGACTGACCATGACTCTATCTCACTATGACAGGCATGTCCATGCACAAAGGGGCTCTATCTTACTATGACATGACTTCAGGGGCATGTCCATGCACAAAGGGACTCTATCTTACTATGACATGACTTCAGTGGGCATGTCCATGCACAAAGGGGCTCTATCTTACTATGACATGACTTCAGCAGGCATGTCCATGCACAAAGGGGCTCTGTCTTACTATGACATGACTTCAGCAGGCATGTCCATGCACAAAGGGACCTATCTTACTATGACATGACTTCAGCTTATTACATCATGAATTTTGCATACATAAATCAATCTGGAAACTTAGATCAGTTAGCATTGCATAGCATAGCAAGGTTTAACGTTTTGAAAACATCCAGTGCTGGACATTATATCAAGACAGCCACGGCCTTTGATAACCAGTTGTGAACTCACTGGTTGCAGATCCACTGGGATTCAAACCCAGGATGTGCGGGTGAGAGGACAAAGCACTAACCACTACACCACAGAGGTCTGTTACAGCTTGTATATCAAATTCTTTGAAAGTGATGAGAATTTTCTTTCCACCTAGATGTTAATTGGGTGTATGGCTAAGATCAAATAAACTTTGGTCGAAATCACCTACTCTTCTTCAGTCATTTATGGTAATGCAGTGGTTTAGTGGTTGTGGTTGTCTGTGTTCGGAACAAGAAGTACCGAGTTCGATTCCTGGCTGAGCAGCTGTGTTGTGTCCTTGGGCAAGGCACTTTATTCCGCTTGCCTCAGCTCCACTCAGGTTGTAAACATGAGTACCAACATTGGAACATTGGTACCAACATGGGAACTTAACCTGTGATGGACTGGCATCCTGTCTTGGGGGAGTTATGTGCCTTATAAGCACTGACCCTATGGGCTGATTAGCTCAGATGAATTTAAGTAACACTAAGAAAATAATGAATTACATTAGAAAATAAACTTAAGATGTTTTCCCATTCAAACAGTCAATTTGTAACTAATTTTGACAGGGACCTTTTTTTATTTTCATGGTTATTTCTAAATTTTAAAGCTCTTTTTATAATTTTGTCTCTGCTTGACAAGGATAATCTATGTTTGTTCTTGGGACATTGAATTAGAAACCATTGATGAAGAGGGTAGGCATAGTAGTCAAGCATCTGATGATAAGATCCAAGATGATGCTGAAAAATCCACATCTTTAAGGTACTGCAAAATAATGTGTGGTAATTAAATGAACATTCCCTTGAATTTCATTGATATGGTAGAGGATAAATAAATTGATGAAAAACCATACTGATATATTTCTTCGTTTAGGAGTTATAGCATTTCAAAGATTGGGCGAGTGTGTTGAAAATTAACCTTATAGTTTATAGTGTGATGTCATAATTGCAGATCCAAGATATTCTTTATTTAAATGACAATCTGTTTTTGTTCAGGTAGAGTAAGATACACGAGCAGATGGCCAAAGCAGGTTCTCGTAAAGTGCATGTTATACCCATCTCAATAATGAAACAAAAAAGAGTTTCCACTTATTAAGAAAGGCAATTAATTTTCAAACAAATACATAAAGATTGTGTTGGATCTGCAATTATGACATCACACTGTACACAGACTTGGAATTAATTATCAAATTTCCCACGGTTCTGAGTAAAGGTGTCAAAATTCTTCCCACAAAAAATCGTGACAGAAATATTATTTATGTAATAAATACATCTTTATCTGCTTTCCTGTTTAATGTTGTTTTCATCGAACAATTACATGGGGGACGTTTTTAGAGTACATATTTTGTTGTTAATTAATCAAGAAATTTTTTGTATGAATTTTTATCCACTGCCAATTCCTGATTTTGCTGCGGTTATAACCACCATAACCATACATTTTTTGATGTCTAAATGTAATAGCACCCCCTCCCCAAGGAAGTCCTTCCTCATGGTCTATTCTATTCTGGTTACCTTGTATTTCATAAAATGTTGTAATGATAATAAATGTGTCCTTAGCAATGACACTTTAGTATATTTATGGCAGAGGTAGATGCAGGGCCATAAATCTCCTCTCCAAAGTGGTACTGGGGTCTCAACAGAGTAGGGGGACAGTGTTTTCACAACCTTATGTATTTTTTATAATTCTCTCAAAAGGTGGGGAGACATGTCCCCCATGTCCCCCAGGTATTACAGCCCTAGGTAGATGACAGAAAGAGTTGTCTTGTAGAGTACACATGGTGTCTATGCTATTTTAGAATTATAATATTCAGAATTTTGATTAGCATATGTGTTCTAATATGAATTTTTGGGCAAGTACCACGGTGGAACCATGGGGTTGTTTTATTGAAACTGATGTTAGAAACATGAGCTAATGTTGAAACACAGGCCAACGTTGAAGCATGAGCCAACGTTAAAACATGATTAATGTTGAAATATGAGTCAATTTGAAACACGGGTCAATGTTGAAACATGGATTAATGTTGAAACACAGACTTATATTGAAACATGGGCTAATGTTGAACATAGGCTAATGTTGAAACATGGGCCAACATTGAAACATGGAGGAATGTTGAAACTTGGCGGCCTGAAGTTTAAACATGGGCTAATGTTGGAACATGGACCAATGTTGAAACATAGGCCAATGTTGAAACATGGGCTTACATTGAAACCTGAGCTAAAGTTGAAACATGGGCTAATGTTGGACATAGGCTAAAGTTGAAACATGAGCCAACGTTGAAAGATACATGTAGGCTAATCTTGAAACATGGGTCGATGTTTAAACATGGCCGATGTTGAAACATGATTGATGTGGAAACATGCTCCGATGTTCATTAGAGCTAATTGTTTTAAATCTTCCATGTTTATTTATTATCAACTAGTACTGAGATGACCCTTGACCCCCAAACTAGCAGTGAGGAACTTTTCAGAAGAATAAGTGAAAGGATGATTGAGGCTGATAAAACATCTGTGCGTAAGTATCCTCATGTTTGACAAAACAATACTTGTTTCCAAACCTTTGTAATGAAAGCTTACATGTTTGAGGTCTTTAGTCACGGTCACAGATAAAGACATTTGGTTTGGGAAGAAAGTGGGTTTGGTCGTTAAAAGAACAAAACGTGTATGAAGAAGAAATAGTAGCAATGTATAGTATGTGGGTATAATGGGAGGAAATGTAAGAGAAATATGTTTGATTTTTGTAGCTATGAGGCAGTCCTTAAAAATATTGGTTTGCTGTAAGAGGCTTCAGCAAAAACAAAATGGCTAGGTAGGTAGGCAATTATCTGGTGGATTTTATACACTAAAGCACTACCATTCAGACCAAATAAAAACATATATATTTGAGTCAGTACCTTATTTTGTTGGGTACGTAGGGTTACAGCAAATAATTTTTTTTAAAGGATGACCTGAAGGCCATAAGTTAAGAGTGTGTAATGCAGCAGTTTTGAGAGGCATGGGTGAAGTCAAGCATCTGTACGGACAGGAAGAGGCAACTTTAAATAATTTGTTTTGAAAAACACCAAAATAGTACAATTTCCCACCAACGTCATTCTTACTTAAACATTTTACCCCCTTCTTTTTTTCTTCAAGATTTAAAAAGTTTATATTCTGACAAAAGGTTATATCGGGATGAGGTTTATGGCGTAGCTTTTTATCTTGCTATCCTTGAACAGAACATTGTGGTGATCAGGCCCTAAAAGTAGTCCTCTGTCATTTGGCTTTATTTAAGCCTTGTTTTCTTTTTTTATGTGGGCTATTCTCAAATGGTATGGTACTATTCCTGTAACCTTATGGGAGGTGTTTATTTACGGTTAAACTGGTCAATAATTTAACAATGTCCTTGGTCATACGACAGTTGCATCACCTTTGCAATTCATGCATGTTTTTCGTTCTCATCCCAATGCTTGCGCTGTGCTAATGGACGTATATCCCAAGTTCAGCTTTCATTTGCAAGTTCAAATAGGTTTTCATCTTGAATTAAGTTACTGTATAATCGGCTGTTTACTTGTATTCTGTAAGGAAAATGATCATGTAAGAAATATCTTCAGAAGTGATGGATTTGCTCTGATATCTTGTGATACATTTTTAGGTTATGTTTTCCTTGCCTATGCAAACTTTGCATACTAACATTAGGCTTATGTTATGTACTGGGTTTTGTATCGCCTGCACAGTTTTAGGTTTTAAACTGATTTCCACAATTACAGTGTGTTATGGGAAACCTGGAGATTTTGTGCCCCTTAGTATTTATTCAATGAATTTGGGTAGTCCTTGGTTATTTTCTGTAGTTGGGTTTTCCTGTCAAGTTTACTGGGAGGTTGAAAGTTCAACCAAACTTTGGTGAATTGGTGGCGCTCATCCATTTTAGTTATGTTGATGGTTCCTTTTGGATGCAAAATGGTCACGCCCTGTGGATACAAAATTGTAGCACCATGTCCGTTAGCAGTATTTCTTAGAAGTGAGTTGGGTTGGTGATGTAGGTTTAGGTCATACAAATTATTCTTATGGTCACATTTATTCATGTTATTTAGTGATATATGTGCTTTGTTGACATTTTTGAGCAAATTCTGTGTGGTTTTGTCAGGGACTTGATATAGTTTCTGTGGTATCTTGTGATATTGAAAATGCAGTTGCCACAATTATCTATGCAACTTTTGTTACATTTTCTGATGTATCTTGGGCATGTATTTATGTTGACCCCTCTCTTTTTAAATATTTTCTAGCAATCAGAGGCACGTTACTTTCTACTTTGCATTCTGTCTTTACTTTGCATTCTGACTTTACTTTGCATTCTGACTTTACTTTTGACTCTACTTTTGATTTTACTTTTCACTGTAATTTATGCTTCTAACACTTTATTTTGGAGATAACATGGTCGTGACAATAAACTTTAACTTAAATTTTGACTGTACTTGGACCATTTCCAACTTCTCTTAAGGAGGAAGAAAGTGGAATCCACGACAGTTAGCTGCAATATTAGCAATACCAGGCAACATCCTAGTAAATACTTTATTCTTTTCCAATCAAAGACTGTAATTCAGGAAATAAATATAAAGCATTGATTGCATAACATTTTTGAGCTGCCTTAACACTCGTACATCACAAATTTGGCATATACAGTATCTAAAAATCAAACTTTGATCAGTCATAACTCAAAACTAAATATTTTTTTCCAAATTGAAAAACTGCTTCTTAGAATTTCATGCTCATTTTTGGAGATTTTTATTTATTGAAGCTATGTATATACCCACACAGATACAATATATCTGGCAAAGGCAAAATGCCTGATGAAACAGATTGTATCATAAAAGGTGCAACAATTGATTTGGTGGAGATGTAATCATTTTATTGCTTCCTTTTCCAGATTCATAAAAGGTGTAACTTGAATATTGCTAAAAACTAAGATTATATAAGATTAATTAGAGATGTATTTAAACTTATAAACTTGCTTCATTTTGCAGACTGGGAAAAGACTGTTCATGACAACCTGCGTCTTCTGAACAACACCCCTTCGGAGACACTGTGGCCTCGAGACACTCTCTTCAAGTACTTTAAAGTCATGGAAGCTTTGCAGGAGAACCTTCAGGAGAGGCAAGATCTGCAGAACTTGGCCTGTAAGTCAGCAGATTTCTTATAAAGAATATTCTCATCATTTTTTGTGTGGAGTTAAGCAAAAGAGAACAGTTAAAAAACAAAATTGATGAGAAAAAAACATGTTGGTAGCTTTTCCGTTTAATGTATTCTAATGATTTCCACAGTGTATTGAAAAGTGACTGGTACAGTAAGTGTAATTCAACAGTGTCGTGTAATAGCTGCACTTTGCAGATAATTTTTAGCTTAACTATTCAAAGATTAGTAGAGCTATTCTACTACCCGGGCGTCAACGTCAGTGTCGGCGTTTGGTAAAAGTTTTATAACTTAGGTTATAAATGGTGTACATTCATGGGACTTGGTTTAGGTGTAGAGAACATGGGTACTGTCAAATGAGCATGATTGGAGGGTTGAGTGTGCATACTCATTAGCTCATTTGCATAACAATGAAAATATTTGTCAGATTAAACTTATCATAACTTATGGTGTACATTCATGTGACTTGGCATAGGGGTAGAGGACATGGGTATTGTTCAAATGAGCATGATTGGGGGGGGGGTTTGTACATACGAATTAGCTTATTTGCATAACAATGAAAATATTTGTCACATTAAAGTTTTGGTTAAAGTTTTCATATTTTAAGTTATAAATGGTATACATTCCTGTAACTTGGCATAGGGATACTCTTTAGTTGAGCATAATTAAGGGTTGTGTATACATAATAATTAGCTTATTTGCATAACATTGAAACTATTTGTATCTATGATATCTCTTAAATTAAAGTAGGTGTGTGGATTTTGTTCAAACAAATGATCATATATGTGAAGAGCATTGTCTACACTTAATGGTGAGGTGTAGTGTGCATATTATTTAGCTTATTTGCATCCCCCTCCTAATCATGCTCAACTGAACAGTACCAATGACCTCTACCACTGAACCAAGTAATTATCTAAGGTTGATTATTTTGTAAAGTCTATTGTTGGTTGTGTGTACATACTAAGTAGCTTATTTGCATAGCAATGAAAATATTTGTATCTGTGGTATCTCTTGAATTAAAGTGGGTGTGGTGATTTTGCTTAAACAAATGATCATACAGTATATATGAAGAGCATTGACCATACAGTATATGTAAAGAGCATTATTCACACTTAATGGTGAGGTATAGTGTGCATATTAATTAGGTTATTTGTATAAAAATAGACTGCTGCAAATGTTTGATTACAGATAAAACATATATGGTGGGCGAGACTTACTAACTTCACATTTCTAGTTTTCTTATATTGACATTCCTGACATGAATAGGAATCAAAATGTTTGTCTTGCCATGAATGAAGAAGCAAATAAAAGTTTCCTCGCTTCTAAAGAATTTTGAATTAGGGGTTTGGAAAATTACTTTTGGAATGTGGGGTAGAAGATGACATGATGATAAATTAGCTGAAGGATTTAGGATAAGGGTGGGATTTCATGTGGGACAGGGTGGAATTGTATGTAGGACAGGGTGGGGTGGGATGTTGCAGGATGTTGGCATGTTGAGCAGGGTGGGTTGGCATGTAGAACAGGGTGGGTTGGCATGTGGAACAGGGTGGGTTGGCATGTGGAGCAGGTTGGGTTGGAATGTGGAACAGGGGTGCTTCAACATGTGGGACAGGGTGGAATGACATGGGTGGAATGGCATGTGGGACAGGGTGGAATGGCATGTTTTGGGGTGTCATCTGGATTTCAGTTGTGATGGCATGTGGGTAATGCAAGTGGTGGAATGACATAGTGTTTAATTATCAGGTGTGATTGCATGGAGTATAGACATAGGATGACATTTAGGACAGGTTGGAATGGAATGTGGAACAGTCTGGAATATACATTATTAGCGGTGAGGGGATTTGTATAATTTCCAATGTCTAGTTTGTCATACATTAAGCAATATTGTTTCGCATAATTTTGCCTTGATGTTATTGTATATTTTTCATGCTGCTTGACTTTGCTTGACACACATTTTTTCTTAAATTGGAAGTTTTATTATAATTCAGGATGTAATTCTGGGAATGTGTAGGGATTGGGGGAGGGTACAGGTTGGAAAGGGGGCTTAATGACATTCTCTCATTGAGATTGGCAAGTTATAGGGCCTCTCCTTTCTTTGTTGTTCAATTGATAGAACTAAAAGAGGTGCTATAGTTATAAAGACTACTAGCTTTAATATGTTTTTGAGTTACTGCATGGGTGAGGAAACCTTAAGGGTTTTTTTTTGTCTTAAAAAATCTAAGAAAACTTATATGTTGTGAAAATCAACAAAGCAAATGGAAATGTAAGTGCATCTTTCAAAGCTCAAGTAATTTGAAATCATCTGCCCCTACTACCCTATATACTTCCCTCAATAAGCCCATTCTATATACTAGCTTTGAATAGTCAGGCATACTGTCTTTTCAACAGTTCTTGTTATTTTATGTTTTTATTCAAAAATTAATCACATCTTTCTTAGATATTTGAAACATTGCATAACATGCATTTAAAGGAATATTCCTGTGCATGTTTATTTCAATGTATGTGGTAGAGGATTATTGGCGAAACAATTTGGTGGAAAAAACCATGTTGATATCGTATTCTGTTTAGGATTTATAGCATTTCCCCAGTGTGTTGAAACGTTACCTTGCAGTGTAAAGTGTGATGTCATACTTGCAGATCAAAGATATTTTTCTGTTTTTCTATAAAATGATACTTTATTTCCCTTTCATTTAGATAGTACACTACATGAGCAAAGTATGTTTTTATAGAGTGCATGTTATACCCCATCTCAACAATCAAACAAAAATGTTTGCAATTATTTAAAAGAGGCAAGTAGTTTTCAACTTCTAAGAAATACATAAACATATTTCTTTAATAGTCCTCTGAAAATGACAGGAATATTTCTTTAACAGGAACGTACTTTGCCCATCTGTTAATGCACATCATACTTTTGATAACAGAAAAATTTCAATTTTTGTTCATATAATTACATCAAATTGTTTTGGAAGTGCAAGTATGACATCACAATATTTACTTAAAGTTATACCTTACCTTCCATGCTATAAATATGCAATCTGGTCCAATGACCTGATTCTAATGCATTTCTAACCAACCTTAAAAACAAGTCATATGAGGTAAGACAAGGTGGCCATGGGACTGGGAAATATTCGGTCCGACTCACAGACTTTTCCCATTAAGCGCACACTTAAGTTAGAGTGTTTTTACTTCCATCCGTACAAAATGGGTGGCTAGAACGAGAGAGTCCCACTCTCTCTCACGGCAAGTGTTCTGAGTCCCTAAAGCACCTGGTGTGCCTGTTTAGAGGACCCCATTTTCTTTAGTTGGAGTGTTTTTCACCCTAGGGCTTTCCACGAGGATAGCCTAGCATTATACAGTGCATTATAATATGTTAGGATGTCCTCAGTACAGGTTCTCGTAAGCATTAGGCCAACTTCTCGTTTCGATGTTGGTCAACATCACTACAGGGTGAATGAGGAGTCTGCTTCAACCAGCTCCAAGGAGCTGCAGTTTTTACAAGAGAGCCTATATATTATTTTAGGTTACCATACATTTCATGAGTTCATATTTCTTACATGTAATTAAGACAAAGTTTTTTATTTTAGAGCTCAATTTCTGGGGTTTTGGAGAGACCGGGAAGGGAGGGGGTTCTGGCATCCCCTTTTCAGAAGAATTCACGTTTTCTATTTATCTCCACAGACACCAAGTTCACAGTGGTCTGTGTTTAAAGTTTTACATTTCGTGCATTTTCTCGGGTTTAAAATTTTTCAGATTCAAGTCTATCTGATTATTTTTTCTGATGTACAAAATGCTGTGGCTTTCCTCATACTATATTGACATCTTCTGCAGTTCCGTTTCGCCCGCATAAGGGTTGTAAGTACATTCCCTGTAGGGGAGCTTTCGTGTAAGTATATATATCTATTTTAAAAGTGCGAAGAGGCGCTTTACATAAATATATCATGAATCATTACAGTCTCTCAGAGTTTTCTGCTTACGCCATGACCCACGGCTTGATGATATAAGTCATGGAGGTCTGAGGCAGTAGTCTACTTTGTTAGCTTATACTTACTTACCTCCGGGATCCACGACTCGATGCTACTGAGTCAGCCAGACCGCAGGCAGAGGTCTGTTCAACGT